>CM022471.1:25058955-25116922 GCA_011952105.1 Coreoperca whiteheadi
TGCCGCTGATTCTGCCAAGCCCGTTCCCTTGGCTGTGGTTTCGCTAGATAGTAGGTAGGGACAGTGGGAATCTCGTTCATCCATTCATGCGCGTCACTAATTAGATGACGAGGCATTTGGCTACCTTAATGTTCGTGTTAAACATTGTGTGAGTAAACGCTGTTGACTAGCTCTAAATGTTTATTGCATTGTCTTTTTGAAATATGCATAAAAAAATCCACAAAGTGTTGCCGGTT
Source organism: Coreoperca whiteheadi (assembly GCA_011952105.1). NCBI lineage: Eukaryota > Metazoa > Chordata > Actinopteri > Centrarchiformes > Sinipercidae > Coreoperca > Coreoperca whiteheadi. The sequence goes on from CM022471.1 coordinate 25,059,192, forward strand.
AGGCCAGCCTTTTGCACAACGCTTGAGGAAAAACAAAAAACACACGGCCGCTGTTTTTCAAAACACTCTTAGTGAATTTAGCGCTTAACGTCCATTTCTGTCTCTTATATAAATGTAGCCCTTTCATTTTGAATACAACGACAGGGAGGTGATCCTACGAGACACGTGAACATAGTGTTGGAGGAAATAAAACAAGAAAATGTATAAGTTATTTGTGTCAGATACACATGCCAGTTTTTAACAACAAGACGAGAAAGGTAATGCCTGTCACACTCTTATCTGAAACAAAGGCCTCTTTGTAAACAGGAGCCTATCTTCCTGTCGTCACATGTTTATTACAGCTCAACTGTGAACAAAAGTCTTTACCGGTCGCTTTAAACATTGTGTCGGTAAATGCTGTTGACTTGCTCTAAACGTTTATTGCATTGTCTTTTTAAAATATATGCATCATGTTGTCAATAAATAAAAAAAATAAACCCCCAAATGAATTTAGCTGCCGGTTAGGCTAGCCTTTTGCACAAAGCTTGAGGAAAAAAACACCCCAGTTTAAAATCCAACAGCATAGTGCTTAGTGCTGTTGACTTACAGGAACATTCTCCTTAATGCTTGCAAAATCAAGAGCTACAGTTCAATCGCTTCGTTAGTTTAAGTGACACAGAAAATTTGAAATTAAGGCCGTCTGTTTCTGTCTCTGTCTCTCTCTCTTATTTATAAACGACCGCTTCCTGGAATGTATTTGACTATAACACACATCTTTCTTTGATTCATCTGATATTTAGAGCTTGACTCTGTCGCTTGTTGTGGAGTTTTGTAGCCATAGGGACGGCCCACATTTCCCAGCATGCACTGCCTAGTGCTGAAAGTAGTTTAAGTTTTTTCTTTTGTTCTGAAATACAAACGTTAGTTTTTGGTGTTAGTGCCTGTAATATGTCTGTTCAGAACATTGTGGTTTATTTTTGGTACTTGTTATTTTTCGGTTGGTTGTAACCGTAGGTGAGATGGCTGTTACAATTGATCAAACTGGGGCAGACGCAGGCTGGAAACAGACAAATGTAAAACTGAAAAACATGTTGAATAACGTGGCTCCTGTATGTTTCCGCACACCTTAACAAACAACTACGTCCTCACGCCATTGCTGCGTCAGCAATGGCGACCAACTTACAAAATCTATACCGATCAAAAAAAACTTGCCAAGATATTGTTTGTAATGAAAATAAATCACAGAACGTGCAGAGGGTGTCTGAATTTCAGACAGTAGCAAGCCTGTTGAGTCCCACAGGGACACACAGGTGGTTGTGAAAGCTGTAGTATCCATGAGGTACCATGAGGTACATGTAGCTCCGACAATCAGTTACATTTGCTCTTCCAAATAGGTAAAGCGTAATGACGAATCCAAGATTCACTATAAGATACTCGTTAAATACTCTGAGAAGATGTTACTTGATATAAAGAAACAAGCGTTTTGCCGTTGTTTTTCAAAAAGCCCGAGAGGGGGTTGACGGAAGCATGTCTGTAAAAAAAAAAAAAAAAAAAGTGTACTATAACCCCTCACACCCGGGTAGTTCTGGAGGGGTGGCTCGTCTTCATGGCGCTGTGCAGGACGAAATGGAGAAAAAGGTCAGCGTGGAGCGAGTCAAAGATTTTTTATCGGAGCAGGACTCGTATACCTTGCACAAACCCACCAGGATACATTTTGTCAGAAATAGAGTTTTTGTGCCACGACCCTTGAATCACCAGGCAGATCTTTGCGATATGCAGGCCTTGCCCGAACACAACGACGGGTATAGTTACTTGCTAACGGTCATCGATGTATTTTCAAAACGGGCTTATGCCAGACCTTTAAAGAAAAAAACAGGGGCAGAGGTTTCCAAGGCCTTTGACTCTATTTTAAAGGATAGCCAGACTCCTGAAAAGTTACAAACGGACGTGGGCAAAGAATTTTTCAACAAGACCTTTGAGGCCTTGATGAAGAAGCGAGGTATTAATCATTTTGCAACAGCCAGTGACCTGAAAGCGTCTGTGATTGAAAGATTTAACCGTATGCTGAAAACACAAATGTGGAGGTATTTCACGGCTACAAAGAGCCGCATGTAAGTACAAGTGGATGTCTTACAAGAATTGCTTGAAAGCTACAATAACAGACAGCCTTGTCATAGTTGTTTTGTGTAAAGCTCATCTTTCACCTCAACCTCACATGGCCTCTGATGATAATGTTCAGACTACCCAGAGCCTCAAGGGCTGGTGATACTGTTTTTAACTGAATGGGAAGTCATTTTTACTGGTTTGTAACACATTTATAACTTTGGGTGCTGAGGTTTTCTGCTTCCTATAGACTTTCCATTCATACTGAGGTAAAACCCCTCTCCATTATGTGGCATAGAGCAAGCATGCTAAATGCTGCTTCACTATTCTACTAATTGATGTGAAGAGAAATGGAGATGTATACAAACGTATACATGTACATGTCATGTGTACCTCAACAGATGCACATTTTCTATAGCTGGTTCATAATGACATGGGAAAGACATATATGTAAGGTTCAGTTGAAAGTGTTTTAACTTGCAATGAGATGGAGTATTATAGAAGTAACCTAATGTAAGTACTCTTCACTTCCTTAATGTATAGAGACAGGAAAAACAGCAGAGGAGAGAGAAACAATAACAACTTGAGCTTGTTGTGAGCACGTCAGTGCACATAAGAATGGAATTTACAATAGGGGGGTACCTTGGGGCTGGCCGGGGAATCTTCAAACGCCCAGACATCAGAGGGGCCTCTGTCGGATGTACCCACCCTCCTGAGACATGCCAATGACATGCTAATGATGCCTCTTGTTTTCCCAGAGATGCCAGAAACAGTTAATTTGACACATCTTTACATTTACATTTACATTTAGTCATTTAGCTTTTATCCAAAGCGGAAGGAAGGAAAGGAAGACAATGGAAGCAATATAACAACACAAGGTAACAAAAAGTGCATAAAAAAATGAGTCTGATTAAAGCCTAGCACAGTATACAAAGCTAAGGATAGGAAGGGTTTTTTTTTTTGAGCAGAAAGGAAGAAGAAGTTAGTGATTGTCAGTTAGGTTTTGACAGAAGAGATGCATTTTCAAGAGCTTTTTCAAGGTGGCTACAGAATCTGCTGATCTTGTAGAAGCAGGTAGATCATTCCACCAATGTGGAACAGATCCATAGAAGGTGCGTGAGAGTGATTTTATTCCTTTTTGGCATTGTACCACCAGACGTCATTCGTTTGCAGAGCGCAGGGACCTGGCAGGAGCATAGGTCTGTATGAACAAGCAAAGATATGTTGGTGCAGAACCAGTGGTAGTCTTGTAAGCCAAGAGCATCGCTTTGTACTTGATGCGGGTGACAACAGGGAGCCAGTGTAACCTAATGAAGAGAGGGGTTACGTGCGCTCTCTTAGGTTCATTGAAGACCACTCTTGCCGCCGCGTTCTGGATCATCTGCAGAGGTTTGTTTGTGCAAGCAGGGAGTCCAGCCAGTAGCATGTTGCAATAGTCCAGTTTGGACAAGACTCTGGGTGAGAATCTGGGTGGTGCTGGCGACATGGCTTTTGAAGTTTAGTTGATCATCAATTACCACCCCCAAGTTTCTGACCGTGCTGGATGGAGTAACGGTCGTTGAGCCTGAATGGAGAGGTTGTGGTGAATCTTTGGGTTGGCCGGGATCACAAGTAGTTCTGTTTTGTCCAGGTTCAGCTACAGGTGATGGTCTTTCGTCCAAAGCGCGATGTCACTCAGGCATGCCGAGATGCGAGCAGAAACAGTTGAATCGTCAGGTTGAAACGATAAGTGGAGCTGCGTGTCATCCGCATAGCAGCGATAGGAAAAGCCATGCTTCTGAATGACCAAGCCGAGAGATGTCATGTAGATGGAGAAGAGTAGGGGACCAAGCACCTAGCCCTGTGGCACCCCTGTATTGAGATGTCTGGACTCCAAGACCTAGGTAGGGTGGTTAGAATGAATGACCATGGAAAAGTCAGCTTCAGATAGATGAGAGAAAGAGGGGAGCAGACACGTATCTGGGATGCATGCGAGGTCAACAGGTGGCGAAAAGAAAGAAAGACGCAAAGTTGTCAGCTGTTAAATTCGATGAAGGTGGGGGAGCAGGCGGCGAAAGGAGAGCAGCGATGGTTTTGATAGTTGACTACGAAGTGACTTTTAACAGGATGGGTGATAGTAACAGCATGAAACTCGAAGGAGCTGTTGTCACACAGGGATGTACGCTGTTTGAACTTCCAGTCATTAGGGATAAGCAGGCCGGTTCCACCACCTCTTCTTGCGATGCGAGGACTGTGGGAGAAAGTGTGATTATGGGAGAGGGCTGCAAGAGTGGCAGAATCCTCAGGTTGGATCCACGTTTCAGTAAGTGTTATAATTGAAAGACCAGAATGATTAACAAAAGCCGTGATGAAATCATCTTTGTTCACCGCAGACTGGCAGTTCCAAAAGCCTATTGGGAAAATAAAAGGGGCAGTTTTGGACAGTGGTACAACATGCAGATTATGAACATTGAGTTGTCTTTGGCATGAAACAGAAGTTTGTCATGTTGAAATGACAGTTGGGATTGGAAAACACATTGTGTAAGAGCAGAAGGAAAATGCAAGATAAATATGGGATCAAAAAGAAGTGCAAGAAAGTGCAATAGTCCCTGCTGGGTGGAGTCACATGCAGGTAGAGTCGATGGTCTTTACTCTCTTCGGTCTTCACTCGAGGAGGGCTGCCGCGACCGCTGCCACGGTGTCACACCCACTTAAATACCCGTCTGTTTTGTCAGTGATTGTATTCAGCAGGACACGCCTCCCGTGACCCGGAAACAAGCCACGAGACCAATCGATACTAAATCCTATTATGCAATAACGCCACGTCACCAACAACCGGCGGTCTCTAACAAAAATAACACTGCACTAAACTTACAACAAAACACGAATCAAACACACTTACAGTTCTTGTAGGCTTCAGCTGCTAAATTCTTTACCAATATTGTTTGAATGTTAGTAATCTGGCCAGAGCCACTGCTGTTGATGACAATGAGCAGGGGAGTGTGACTGAGCTGTGCAGAGTGATTAACAGACGTGGAATATGGAAAGGGGTTTGTGTAAATTTTTTTTTTATAATTTGCAGAATAGTAACAAACTATTACTAAACACGGTAAAACACGATCTGAGTAAAATTGTATCAGTGTATAGAGGTGCTCATGCAAGGGACATTCAAAAGCGTAAAAAAAACCACCGCAGACCTATGTAAGTATCTAGACATTTTGATTATTAATGATACGCACAAAACAGTGTCATAGCCGACTTGTGCTATCCTAGGCTATTGATCTGTATACAATCATGGTATACATGGACTCTTCTAGAACACATTTCCCCCAATTGCCCTGCTCCCGGGGGTTCTAGAGAAAGTTCGCCGAACAGGGGCCCAACTGCTGCTCGTGGCCTTGTTCTGGCCTGCCAGGATATGGTTTTCGGGCCTGGTAACCCTTCTTCCCCCTGTGGGAGATTCCTGTCAGGAGGGACCTGCTGTCGGAGGCCAAGGGCAAAATATTTCATCCAACCGGGGAAGTGGAAGCTCTGGGTTTGGCCTATGAGGGGGACCACATCCCAGCTGCCGGTCTCTCTACCGAGGTAGTTGAGCCCATTTTACACTCTAGAGCCCCCTCCACAAGGAAACTGTATGAAAGCAAGTGAAAGCTTTTCACTATGTGGTGCCGGGAGCACCACCTTGACCCAGTTGACTGCCAGGTGGCTTCAGTGCTGGAGTTTCTCCATGGCGGGTTTTCAGCTGGACTCTCTCCCAGCTACACTTAAGGTGTATGTGGCTGCGATTACAGCAATCCACAGTATGGTGGATTGCTGCTCACTAGGGAAGCACCGCTTTGTAACCAGTTTCCTTCATGGTACCTTGAGGATGAGGCCTCCGGTTTGAGTCAGAGTTCCTGCGTGGGACCCGACAATGGTGCTTGACGGACTGTCCGCATTGCCTTTGAGCCACTGGACGATGCATCAGACAGTGCGTCAGACAGGTGTCTGGCCTTAAAATGGGCATTTTTCCTCGCTGGCTTTCTCTCCAGGCACTGTTAAGGCCTTCCTGCATCCTAGACTAGGGTACGTACCGAAAGTACCCACTGAGGTGGCCCGACCGGTGGTCCTGCAGGCGTTCTATCATCCTACAATGTTGGCGGATCAGGATAGTAGGCTGCAACTGCTCTGTCCGGTCAGAGCCCTCGAGATTTATGTCCGGAGGACATCTCAGCAATTTGAACCATTTGCTGGTATGCTTTGGGCCCCATTGTAAGGGCTACCCCCAGCATGGCGGAGTTGGGACTGCGTTCCCCAGAGCGTCAGCTGACGCAGCGCAGAGTTCCCTTGACGGTGCTATTCAGCTTGATCAGCCAACATGCTGAGAGCGGACAGAGCTCTCGTCGCTTGAGGAAAAACCCACGGCAGTGGGCTTTGTGTTTACATCAATGACGCGTGGTGCCGCGATGCTGTTGTGGTTTGCAAACACTGCTCACCCCTGGTGGAGTTTATGATTATTCTATTTACCAAGGGAATATACAGCCATTCTGCTCGTTGCTGTGTACATTCCTCTGCGCTCAAGCAACAGGAACAGTGCACTAAATGAACTGTACCAGTACATTAGTGAGCAGCAGACAGCCCACCCTGTTGCTTTTCTCATCAGTCAGTCATTTTCTACCGCTTGTTCCTGTTAGGGGTCGCGGGTGACTGGAGCCCATCCCAGTAACTTCGGGCCTTAGGGTACACCCTGGACTCGTCGCAGGGCTGACACATAGACAGACATTCATGTGCATATTCATCCACTAGGGGCAATTTTGGACACATACTGAGAGACTTATGCATCGGAACTCACTGACATTTTCAACATCTAGCTTTGTCTGGCTGTTGTTCCCACTTGCTTCAAAGGTACCACCATCATTCCAGTTCCGAATAAGCCGTCTCCATCCTGCTTCAATTACTACCATCCAATTGCACTTACTCCTATTCTTAAGAAGTGCTTTGAACGGCTAGTCATGCACTATATCAAGTCTGCCCTCTCTGGTTCCCTTCCAGTTTGCATATCAGCCCAACCGGTCGACCGATGACGCCATCGCAACTGCCTTCCACTCAGCACTCACACATATAGAAAAAAATGACTCATATGTCAGAATGCTGTTCTTATATAGCTCACCATTCAACACAATTATACCTCAACAGCTCATTTACAAACTGGTTCAGCTAGGATTCAACAGCTGTGCAACTGGCTGTTGGACTTTCTGACTGGAAGACCTTGGCAGTAGGGGTCGGCAGCAAGACATCCAGCATCATCACATCAAACACTGGTGTGCAGAGTGAAGAGGAGGCTCTCTGAACGTGGAGAAGACGAAGGAGATTGATGTTGACTTCAGGAGAGTGCACACTCAACATGCTCCTCTGACCATCAACAGTGCGACTGTGGAGAGATTGAGCAGCACCTAGTTCCTGGTTGTGCTCATCACAGAGGACCTTTCCTGGATGGAAAACACAGCAGCACTGGCCAGGAAGGAACACCAGCATCTCTACTTCCTCCACAAACTGAGAAGAACTAGAGCCCCAGACTCCATCATGTGCACCTTTTACAGAGGCACCATTGAGAGTATTCTGACTAGCTGCATCACTGTGTGGTATAGTGTCTGCAACGCGTCCCTTCAACGCAAAGTGAGAACACCTGAGAAGATCATCGGTGTCTCTCTCCCCTCCCTCCTGGACATTTACGGAACCCGTCTCACTTGCAGAGCCGTTGACATTGCAGGTGATTCTACTCACCCATCACACAGCTTCTGTGAGACTGCGGACTCTCCTGGCCAGGACCAGCAGACTGAAGGACATTTTCTTTCATCAGGCTGTCAAGAAGCTGAATTCGCTCCCAAACTTGCACACCCCCCTTTCCCTCTTCTGGCCAAGGCACCACTGATCACTGAACTATGACCCACCCCCCTCCCAGATTCCGCATCCCAGGACCTTCCACTCCCTCCTCCCGCTAAAATATGATGACATGCACCAGTTATTTGGAGCAGCATTGGTCTGCTCATTGTCACACTCAGCACAGAACTGAATTTCACCACTTCTTCAGTCAGTTAAATAACAGAACTGTCCATTGTCACTTTAATCAGATTGAATAAGCTTTTTGCACTACAATCTTTATATCTGCACTGCTTGCCTACTTCACTGGTTTGTACTTTATCTGCCATGTGCCTTGCACTGCTTTATTTAAACTTGTATAAACTTGTATAGTTGTATACTTGTGGTCCAACATACATAAAGTTGTATAGATTTCATATTTATATTGAATTTCATATTTATTATTTATATTTTTGATCTGTATCTATTTGGATTTTAAGCTCTACTGTTAGTGTTATTTGTATGCACCATGGGTCTGAGAGAGTAACACAATTTCGGTTCTCTGTATGTATGTACTGCACATGTGGAAGAATTGACAATAAAGCAGACTTGACTTGGAAGGGAACGTCTTAGGTTACATCTGTAACCGTGGTTCCCTGATGCTGCGTCTCTTTGCCATGCTTCCGGCATGCCTGTGATCACTTGCTTCAGTTGATCAGAAGTCTGATGATAACAGTGAAGCCGGCTCCCTTTATAACTTCCAGTTCCGCCGGCATACGTCACGTGTGGACGTTACGCCAATCGGAATTGGATTAAGTTGTACAGAGATTCAGATGCGGTCACGCTGAGGGCGTTCCCCATAGCTACAGCTGACACAGCGTCTCATTTCCTATCAGGGAACCAGGGTTACATACGTACCCTGAGATTTTCTTTTGCACTTCTTCAACTGTGAGTCTTTTTAGATTTGAAAAGGGACACATATGTCAAACCCCAATTGCATACTAACTTGTAATGATTGCTCCCAGATAATTTCGTTTCCTACACAACAAAAAACACTCTATTCTACGCATATGCCTCCCGCTTTACGGTTATAAAATAGCAGGTTACTTACCAAGATGAGAAGCCATTGATACACCGATCAGACAATAGGACGGCCTATTTTTTTTTGACGCAAAAAATAAATGTGATACACCAGTTGGTTGAGACACAACTCGAAAAAAAATAATCAACTCAGTCAAAAAAAGGTGGGGAGAAAATGACCCCTTTACAAAAGGTTTATATACCACAACCCTTAGATAACCCCTCCCCATTAGGAGTGCCTACAACCTAAGTGGGCATGCGCAATATTTCTAGTGGGTAGGGAGCGCTTGCGTGTAACCCCCCACCTTGGAACAAGGAAAATACCAGAGGTGAGGGAAAGTGAAAGAGTAAGAATCAGACAGCAGAACCAATGGAAAGCTGCTTTCATACTGAAGAAACACAAACAGCCAAGGTCATACATTGTACTGACCAAAAATGAGCAAATCTACAGAAGGAACATGAGACTAATACTGAAAATAAAATGATTTGATTTCCTGAAAACAAAATGAGGCTGTTGAAAATGTACTGGATTCACCTTAACTGATGGAGCATGGACAGCAATGCGCAGGAACAAGACCAGAACAAAGTGACAACCATGAAAGACACTTATCTGCAAGGTCACTACTGCCAACTCTCACACGTAGGTGAGAACAGTGAGAAATGAGATTGTGATGACCAGTAACAGTGTAAAGACTTTATTTTCACATTTTGGTAGACCGATTAGAGTTCCCATTAGGTACTGAGAATAATGGCAGAAGCAGAGATAAGTTAAGTTTCTGTTATGTCTGTGGAGAATAACTGCCGTATATGTGAAAAATAAACAAAAGAAAAGGAGAAGTAATGTTTTTTCTTGTAGTACTCAAGTTACCAATAGGTGGTGCTGTAACATTGCCTATGCTGTTCTGTATACTGTATCCTGCAATTGCACAAGTAAACGTGGGTCAGTCTGCTACAAGCTGTCTCTTGTTTTGGTTGCATAGTACAACAACATTTCGAGATTTCTTAAAATTTTCGATATTTCCACTCAGATTTTTTTTCTGCACAAATTGAAAATGCCCATCAAAACAGGTTGATGGAAACCTACCTAGTGTCTTTCACTTTGGTGCTGAATAATAAATCAAGCTCACAACCCCGTCTAGCTAGTTAGCCTGCTAGGTAGGTAGCATGAGCAGCCTTGTTAAGCTAAGTCTTTTAAAGCTAAAGAGGTTACTCCCCAAGACCTGTAAACAGACTTTGATGTGTCGAATAGGTAAATTAAAGTTCAAATTCTTTTACTAAATTAACCTGCTTTTTTATGCAGCACTGCTGCCTGACTGAACACGGTCTCAAAACAAAGAAAAGGCTGGACTTAATGAGAGATACATATAAATAACAATGTCAAGTGAAGAAATAGTATATTAAGTAAGAGTTATAATCATTGCTATTAACTATTTTGTTGGCAGGGCAACAGGTCTTTGTAACCAAAGAGAAGGTTCTGGTAGCTATGTAGAGCTACCGAGTGTGCTGGATTAGGAGGCATCACAGGATTTTTACGCTCCATCGTTTTTATAAAATCTTCTAACAGAGAAACATGTTTTTTTACATCTACTCTTTGTTTCAGTGTAGAATGAAACCACATATCTCATGGTTCTTAACATGTCAATAAAATGCTTTGCTCCATCCTTTTTAGAAAATCTTCTAGGTCCAGCTTTCGATTGAAAAATATCCAGCCATTACCAGTATACTATTTGTTTTACTATGTATAGACAATTGAGTATCTTGGACAAAAAATCCATTTGAGATAAAAATGATTCTTAAAATTCCTGTGTTAGCTATAGCTACCGGAATTTTAGCTAAAATTTCATAAATGTTAATGATACGAGTTTTATTTTGAAATGTGAGACCGGATGTTTTAGTTTTTATACAGTGATTGACTTTACAAATCCAGCAGTCATATGTTCTCTCGTCGAGTAACTTCAGTACCCCTATAGCACATCTCTGTGTCTCTTCCTCCTCCCTTCAGTTTCTCGTACCTTTGCACCACCAACGGGGGGTTCCGCCGGAACGTTTGAGAGAAGAGCGCTATGACCCGCGTGATGGTTGAAGGGATGCCTGAAACGGCCGCCGGAGGAGGAGTGATGCTGAACCGACAGAGGAGCAAAGCCAGGCGGCGAAAGCGGAAGGAGTTGTTTGCCATCCAGATGTGCTTTGCGGGGGTACTACTGGGGTTCGTAGCAGGACTCCAATCTGTGACACAGAAAGCAGGTAAGAGGGCAGTTAAACGTCTCTCTCTTTCACTGTCAAACAACATGATTCAGCCTACATGTTTATGCTGTGAAGAAGACGTTCATGCAGAGTTTGTAGAAAGAAGGAACAACAGGCAGTTTCGAGGCAAAAGGCGGTTTGAGAAACATACTGTCATGGCTATATTTATGACTTTTCTAATTGTTCTTTGTGCTTTTTGTTGCATTTTAAATAAAACAACAAAACAAGCATTGACCGCTCTAATGTAATGGAAGTTAGAAAAGAAAATATACAAAAACGGTTTAGGAAATGTGTCTCCAGTCTTGCAATAAAACCTATGTTAACGTCCTCATCTAACTCCTCCTCACTGCACTGCACCAGCGCTGACACTATGGTTTCAACTTCTCAGATTTAAGGATTTATTACAGTTTTTCTCAGTTGCTTTGGTATATTTCTCGAATCAAACTCACAATTTGCAAAACAGTAAGTGCATTTCTCAAAATAATTTGTACAAATAGCAAAACACCATGGATAACCTGCAAAAGCCACTCTCTTACTCAAAATCCTTAGTTCATCTCTCAAAAGTAAATATCTGTGTCAATGAACATGTCAGTGCCATCAGAATGACAAGTCATTGTGTACGGATAAGACAGTCAAATTGTTTAGTCACGTTGTCAATATAACAGTTTACTCTGGAGGGATGTTCTGATGGAAATTATGGCTAAAGTTTTGATGACAATTATAAGTTAGTAGTAAGTAGTGTATGTGTCAGTGTAATTGCAAGAGAATGGAAAAGATTCAAATTTACACTCTTACTGTTTGTACTGTATTTTATTGACCGAACATGTCATTGAGATACAGAAATGAAAACACAGCACTGAATAGCACACAAAAAAAAAAACCTAAAGAAGAAATGTGAACATAGGAAAAACTATAAATTACAATCTTCCTACACCTCTTGATGATCCTGTCTGTTGGGCCACAAATTCTCATCCACATCCCAACGAACATCTTCTCTTGCAATTCAGCGTGGAAAGAATCTTTTTGAGTGTCTTATCCAGCCTCTGCAGGCATCTGCTGTGATGTCGTCACATGCTGCATCCATGGCTGTTAGAAGGGTCATTTGTGTATGTGGCTGACGATCGTATACTTTCCATCTCCATGCTGAGAAAAATTCCTGAATGGGGTTAAGGAATGGAGAGTAGGGTGGGAGGAACTCCATCGGCATCCTGTCATAGGCAGCAAACCATTGCCTGATGATGTTGGAATGATGGAAACTGACATTGTCCCAAACGATCACATACTTTGGCAGGTCATCTCCAATCTGACCCCTCTCTTGTTCACGGATGAGATCCCTGTAGAGAGTGTCTAAAAAGGTGACAAGACGCCCTGTATTGTATGGCCCAATAATGGGAATATGCGTTAGCACACCATTCTCAGAGATTATGTTTACGCCCCGTTGGCCTGGCACATCACTCTGTGGCCGATGATATTTCGACCACGCCTTCTACGTTTTCTTAGGTTGAAGCCAGCTTCATCCATGTAGAGGAAGCTGTGCGGTGATTCACTTGCTTCCAGTTCCATTATACGCTATATCCAGAAGACACAAAATGAGTTTTATGAATTACATGCATTTTCATTTTGGCCAAGATACAGTTACATCAAATGTATACAGCACATATTTGCTATGGCTGTAGAAAATAAGATGCAATGTGTCAAGTTCACAGTTACTGTACTGTATATCACTATACAATGTTGTCCTGTTTACTCTGAGGTACAGTTGCTGCATGCTCATACACGTTTTACCTGTACATATTGGTAATGCAGCTCCTTCACTCTTTCACCATTTCTTTCAAACGGAACAGTGTAGAGCTGCTTCATATTCATTTGGTGTCTTTTCAGCACCCTATCAATGGTTGAGATGCTGACTGTTTGGATGTTTTGAAAGATGTTGTTGTCCTCTATAATGGCACTTTTTATCTCCCTTAGTCTTATTGCATTGTTTTCTATTACCATGGTGCAAATGGCCTCCTCCTGTTCACGTGTGAAAAGGGGCCCTCTGCCACCCCTGTGAATTTGTCTTGCAGTCCCATGTGGGAAAAAAAATTTGTAATGAAAGTACAGTGTACAATGCCTATTGTTAGATTACATACCTATTCTGTCAACAAAAAGTCTGAATAATTGAGGACACAGTTGTTCTTCCAACATTTGGCTGCACCCTTCGACCAGCCTCGGCCATTGTAAGCCCATGATTGAGAATGTGGTCTACGAGTGTGGCTCTAATCTCATCAGGAACGCGCATTTGTCCACGGCCTTGTCGGCCTCTTCCTCGGTTTTGCCTTCCAACTCCTCCACCACGCCTCACTCCTCTTCTTCGTCTTCTCTCTGGCTGTCCTCCCTGTCCAATTCCTTGTCCTTCCATTGTCAAACATTGTAACATTCTGTTGTGCCGGCTATATATATACCTGCTAGTTGATGCTTCATGAGAAGCACCTTCGTTAGAGAAAGTCAAGATTCACCTGGGAGCAATTTACCAATTCAGGACAGATTTAGAAAAATATCGAAAGTATAGAATATAGACATATTATGATAACTTTTTCAACCATTTTGCATGTAAAGACTTATGCAATGAGCTTGTGCCTAAATGTTGTGGGGGGTGAGACTATTCAACAGAGACCCAATATAATACATTTTGATCAACATGACAAGCAACTGATAATGTAGGAAACAACAGAGAATTGTACATAATCATTTGCATGGATGCATGGACATTTTTCACTATTGATCTAATCAATAATGAAAATAATAGAAACTAAAATGTGATTTTGAAAAATGATTTGTTTACATAATTTGATGTGCACAGTATTGTGATAACAGGACAAACTACATCCTCATTGACTTAATTTCATTCTATATATTTGCTCCTTAAAACTTGATGATGAAGAAAAACAATCAATTCAGTAGAGTTAGCTTTTATGCTTTTAAGTTAATCTGTTTAGGAAGATCTTGGGATGCTGTTGAAAAAAGCTAGTAAGTGGATCTTCAGTTAATATTTTTGGTCAAATCTTTGTCTTAATGTTTCTCTCTCTCTTTTTAAATTGGTTTTGTCCAGAGGTTTTCCATCTTCTAAAAACAACAACAGGGGTGAGGATTGTGTCTAATTTGTCTGAGGTGGGACCCAAAGTGTCAGCCTTTGAAAACCCTGGGTTTAATCTATAAAATGTCAGAAGATAGTGAAAAATGCCTGTCATAGTTTCTAAGAGTCTAAAGTGATAGCTTCAGATTGTTTGCTTTGTCTGACCAACAGCCAAAAACCCAAAGATAATAAAGTTACAGTGACATAAAACAGAGAAAGGCAGCAAATTCTCACATTAGAGAATCTGGAACATTTGATATTAGTGATTGATAAATGACAATTAATAACAATTAACCCTGTGAATAAAAGCCGACCATCTCTACCAACGTAGCCCCATAATCGACAAATCATTTCAGCACCAATCTGTACAATCATTAGACCAGTGCTATTCAGTTACAAATTCAATTGGTCCAGATTTTGAAATGAGTAAATTTAGATGGGCCAGACATTTTCAGAAGCCCGTTTAAAACCTCTTTTAGCTGTGTGGTGCCTCAGAATATTCTATTATTTAACTACCAAAACGCAGTCATTGCAAATCGAACACACTGATTTGGAGTTTGGAGATAGCGGTAAAATAAACAAGTACTTGCCAGTCCAGGCAGTGTTAAACTGATGGTTTGAACTTTCAATTTTACATTTCAGGGTTTACAGAGACATACCATAAAACATAAATTAAAAGCCAAGCCCCTATTAAGTGCTGAGTCCCTTTTACTGCTGAGTGTGGCTACACGTTTTGACAAATAAACGCAGGTGTCAATTAGCTGCCTTGTCTGGTTTTTATCGAAGTTCTTTACCTCTTAAAGCCCATCGGGTTGCCCGCCTGAGCTGCTTAGATGCCATATACCAGGAGTGTCAAACTCAAATACACACTGGGCCAAAATTTTAAACTTGAACAAATTAACCTTTTAATATGGACCCAAACAAGTTTTGCTTTAACATTGAATATGAAACAAGCAACACTTATTACCATACAATATAACTTAATAGTGCAGACATGCAAAATTGAATAAAAAAAAAAAAACCCCACATCAACGGCATTCATTTATTAAATTAAATTTAAATAAAAATCGTATGGCTCTTTTCTATTTGCAGTCTTCTGACTTAAATATCAAAATAAACTTTTCCCATAGGCTAATAAATTCCTGTCCTGTCCTGATTGACGCGCCAAAACAACAGTAGAGCATAATGGAATTTGTAGTATTAGCAGTGAGCAGTGAGATAAACTGTTTGGATTTTTCTAAAATGGGAGCAGTGATTCCTTATCAATTTACAAGGGTTTTTAAGCTTGTGTTTTATGACATTTTTTCGGGTGCAATAAATCCCGTGTTAAGGGATTCTTATGCAGCATTTGGGTATATAATATCCCAGATTTGTCGTTTTATAATCAATACATTAATGAATTGTTATATATTAAGGGATTACCGCCAGCTCTAGTAGTCATTTGGTATTGCCTAAATGAAATGGATGAAGATGATTTGGAAGTTTGACAGAGTTTGACACCTATGCCATATACAAATATAAATGTTTAAACTTTTGTCGACTACATAGTAGTCGATATGCTACACATTGTTTCAATTTCTCGATTATTTATATTCCATTAGTTTGTTCTTATTAGTTTGTCCACCGATCAAAAGAATCAAAACAGTTTTTCATAAAAATTAATTCAAGTTGAGAATATTGTCATTTGAAGTCCATTGCTCACTGTCTGCTTACTTTGTTCATCAAACCAAGACCGCATTATGATTGGCGGTGTCGCTTCATCCGTAAACATCCTGCCCAATCGGTACAAGACATGTGCAACTCAAACGGAAACGAGAAGGAATTGAAATGGCTCTCCTGTTATCTACTTTCCTATGTGACCAATCACAGAAAGTAGGGCACAAGTCGGTTATGGGGCATTTTGAGTTATTCTCAGTTTCTGAAAGTGTAGTCTCCAAGCTATCCAACGATGTGTAACACATGAAAATCTGATAATATTTGGAGAAGTTGTGGCCATTTGAAGGTAGGCACTCAAAAAAGCTCAAAAGGGAGAAAACGGCCTCTAAAGATTGTGCAGTTCTCAGCTGCTGGGAGTGACAATAGGGCTCATTTACATCTCATTTAGATAAGCCATAACCCCCTGTAAAGCTCCCCCCTGTAAAGCTGAATGGTTGCATAGCAACGACAGGCGCAACAGGAAAAATCGGACCGCATACTTTTAATAATAAAGGATTATTAGCATCACATTCAATTCAAGAATGCTAACAGGAAGGTTTATGTGGGCAAAGTCATTCACACCAGTCAATTCAAGCAATTGAAGCATTATTCAAATTAATAGCAGATGGAAACATTACCATCTAAAAGCCCATTATAGTAATGCGGGTTTTTGGCAAGTGATACGATGCTAACGATTACAATTAAAATGACAGTCCTGAGCTACCTAATAACAATAGGTAGGTATGGGAAGGTCTAAATATGGACTACACATGAGATAACATGTACACAAAATGACAAACTTTGATGTTTATGGAAACTCACCCCATAAGAAACAGAAAATTATTCTTGCAGATCTCCTTGCCTCCAATGAAATAAGTGTTTCGTGCACACTTTCTCTTTGTTGGGGTCTTCTTTGTGGATGTAACCATCTCCGAAGTTTGTACTGTGCGTCTCTTTGCCACTAAATGTCCAATAATTTGCAAGTCCTGCCACTCTTTTTCCGCAGCTAAAGAATCCAGCCGTATGTTGTTCTTGTAGAGTTCTCTTTTCTCCTTGTGTAGCATTTACAGTCATATTTATAGATTTTCCCCATTTCTCTGTCTTTATCCCCATCAAATGTTACTATCGATGTAGCCTCTGATATCTTATGGTCCAACTCGTCTGACGCCAGTCCAATACATTCTTCCTCGTTTTCATCTACGCTCAGTTGTAGATTAGGGATATTATTCAGTCTTATTTCATTGTCGCTCAGATTGTTTTCAGAATCAGTGAGCACTTGTTCTTAAGCATCCGGCTTATCAAAGAAGTACTTCAAAACTTTTTCGGTGTAATGGCCACAGTTCAGCTCGTCTGTGATATTCTTTGCGGCGTCCATCTTTATTGAATTTTGATATCATTTAGAGCCAGCCAGAGCCCTGCATAATACGTAGCCATGCTTCCCTTGGAGGGCGGGGCAATAAAAAGAAACAAAAGCTGACTTATCCAGTATGGAAATACACACAGACAATGACACGCCCCTACTGCATGCTAGAGTCTCCAAAAAATAAGCCGATTTCAACCTCAAAATGTACGCTTTTAAATATACCAGTACTGCTATCTCAAACACGGAAAGGCTTCTTTGTGATCTCAAATAACAGATTCTGCAAAAAAGAGAAAATCACTGATTTTGAAAAAAAACGCTCCTTTCTCATTTTGCTCGGAAGTTGTGCTGCCAACTTGTGTCCCTGGTTTCCTTGACGGGTCACTTATATGTAGTTTACTTATTTTGTCATATATCACTCGGAGGTTGCTTCTGGGCCGCAAATAAAATAGTCTCCCACTTGGCAGACCGGGACTTCCTGTCTTGTCAGTGGGCCACGCTGAGGCTTTCAAGGTCTTGGACACACAGTCAAACACATGTGTTACGGTGTGTATGTATTTCTCCATCTCTTTGCTTCCCTGTGAACCGACACGTGGATATGCACGCACCTCTCCTCATATCCCCTTGTCCTCCATCTGTCCTTATTTGGAATAGATGAGCTTAGAGGGATGGTTGTCCACAACATATCACCTTCTGAAAACACAAGGTGAAAGCCAGACCCAGGACAAAAGCACTATAGAAAGGAGGTTTACCAATATGAGCTAACACATGTTGCTGTTGCAATCATTTGGAGGTTTTAATATCATTGAGCCAAAGTCCCGTCATTATCCATATGTGACATACCTAAAAGACATGTGTACCAGCCAGACAAATGGTAATGCTAGAGAGAGCCACCAAAGGCTGCTTGGTATATCTAGTACACAGAGTTAGTCTCCAGATGATCTCATTACATAACTTAAAGCTCTCATCGGTGGGTCCCCTTCTCATTGTGTGCTAGCAGAGGGAGAGCAGAGAAGCACAGATGAAGCACTTTGCACTGACGAAGCCTCGGGATTCAGAGCCGAATTAGACAAAAAGGAAAAGAGACAAGAGTGGAGGGAAACAAGGTGGAGGGGGAGGAGGAAGGGTTGGGGTGGGTAGTGATGTGAAGTAGAAAAGTGGGAGCAAGTGAGGACAGCAGTGGCAGTAATGGAAGGAGGTGGAGGAGGGAGATGCTGAAGGAGTGGATTGGAGGGAGGGAAGTAGTGAGGGAGAAAGTGAAATGAAGAGGTTGAGATGGAGTCGGGGAGGCAGGTGAGACAAAATGAAGGGTGGAGCTTGTTCATGTTGAGGTGGATGAAGTGAGGATGAGCATTCAGGTGGTAATGAGTCAGAGAGAAAGTGGAAAAGAAAGAGGGAGGATGAAGAGAGGTCAAGTTCAAAGGTGCACGCAATGCATACTCATTTGAAGTTATGTGATCATGCTCTCTTTCTGTATTTCTCTCTTCCCTAAATAGCAACTGGGAAAGGTCTTTTCTTAAAAAGTCCAAAGTAAAAATTAATTTACCTTTGAGGCATTTAGCTTGTGATTTATGCAAAACAACTTCTAATGAGTGCAGCAGCAGATAATGTCCTGTATGTTACCATGATAGGGAACGAGACGCGTCAGCTGATGCTCAGTGTGACCGCCTCTGATTCTCTGTATCAACTACTCCAATCTTGATTGGCTTTAACGTCAACACGTGACGCGTGTCCCGGCGGAACCGGAGGTTACAACGGGAGTCGGCTTCACTGTTGCCGTCAGCTGTCTGATCGACTGAAGCATTGCCCACAGACATGCTGGAAGTAGGGCAGCGAGACGCAGTGTCTCGTTCCCTATCAGGGAAGCATTGGTTACATACGTAACCTCATATGTATTTCGCTTTGGATAAAAGCATCGGCTAAATGACTAAATGTAAATGTAACCTGGGACGTTCCCTATCAAGGGAACTTCAACACTGCATCAGCTGACGCTATGGGAACCCCGTACCAGCTCGACCATGCTGGAGGGATGTGAAGCCATAAGGGCACACTTCAGGACAAGAGAGGGCTCTGACTGGACAGAGCAGTCGCAGCCTACCTTTCTGTTCGCCGACACTGAGGGAGGATGGAACGCCTGCAGGACCACCGGCAGCAGAGCTGAGGGTTGAGAATGAAGAGGCGTAAAAAGAGAGGCAGCCGCTCAGGGCTTCACCCCCAAGTAGAGTGCTTGTCGTCGTCCTCCTCCCTTCACCTCCTCCCCTTCCGCTGTTGTTCAGAATCTCCCGGTGCTGCCGCAGTTGCAAGCCCTAGTTTAACTTCCAGTTTGAGTTGTTTTTGTTGTTGTACCTGTGACTTAGATCTCTTGCATGATGGTTTTTTTCTGTTTTTTCGATATGTTTAGCACATCTTGACTATCCAGAGAACAGCAAAAGGGACTCTGACTCAAGCCGGAGGCGTGATCCTCAAGGTGCCACGAAGGAAACTGGTAACAAAGCGGTGCTTCCCAAGCAAGCAGCCATCCACCATACTGGGGAATGCTGCAATTGCAGCCACATACACCTTGAGTGTAGTGGGGGAAAGTCCAGCTGAAAACCGGCAGGTCCCTCCTGACGGGAATCTCAGGGATACCAGGCCCGAAAACCAGATTCTGGTGGGCCAGAACGGTGCCACAAGCAGCAGCTTGGCCCCTTTTTGGCGAGTTTTCTCTATAACCCCCTGGGAGCAGAGTAATCGGGGGAAAAGCATCCAGCGGCCCTGGAGCTAGATGCACAAGGGAGAACCAGAGGGGGCAGTGAGGGGAGTGTTCCCCGGTGACGCAAACAGGTCCACTTGTGCTCTGCCGCATCACCTCCATATCATCTGCACTGTCTCAGGGTGCAGTCTCCATTCCCCGGCCCTCGGCCCCTGCCTCGACAGGATGTCCACTCCCACATTAAGATACCCAGGTATAATAAGTGCTCTGAGCAAGAGTAACTTTCCCTGGGACCACAAGAGGATCTGGTGCACGAGTCTGCACAGAGGGCGTGACCTCAAACCCCCTTGTCGATTTATGTAGGAGACCACCGCTGTGTTGTCAGAGCAGACAAGCACGTGGTGGCCCCTGTGGTGTGGAAGAAAATGCCATAAGGCTAACAAGACTGCTCGCATCTCCAGGCAATTTATGTGCCATTGTTGCGGTGTCAACTGCAGAACTTGGGCTGAGCGGCCTTCCAGGACCACACCCTATGGCTGGAGGCATCCGTCAAGAGTGTGCGACAGTGATACACCATCCCTAGCACTGGGCCCTGGGTCAGGAACACCCGTTGTCTCCACCTGACATGTATACCATATGCATGCATCTAATCTTTATCAGGCGGAACGGATTGCCCCTCAAGGAAAATCCTGTGTCCCTGAGCCACAACTGCAGGTGCCTCATGTGCAGCAACCCAAGTGTAATCACGGTGGATTCTGCAGCCATGAGGCCTAAAAGTCTTTGAAACTGTGGTGCAGTGAGACGTCAGCCTAGCTGCACCCTGAACACTATGGTCAGGATCGACTCGACTCATGTGGGAGACCATTGTGCCCACATCGTAAACTGAGTCCCACACTACTCCTAGGAGCATGCTCACTCCTTTGTGTTGAAGTGTTGGAGAGCCGCATTTGTGCAAGTACGACATCTCGATGCTGTAGTGCAGTGAGACGGGACTGGGATAAAATCAACCAGTCGTCTATATAATTGAGGATGCAGACCCCCTGGAGTCTGAGAAGAGCCAGGGCAGAGTTAATACAATTCACAAAGGTGCGAGGGGAGAGTGCTAGGCCGAAGGGAAGCACCCGATATTGAGAAGCTTTGCCCCTGAAAGCAAACCGCAGGAGCTTCCAGTGTCGCAGAATGATAGAG
This sequence comes from Coreoperca whiteheadi, assembly GCA_011952105.1. NCBI lineage: Eukaryota > Metazoa > Chordata > Actinopteri > Centrarchiformes > Sinipercidae > Coreoperca > Coreoperca whiteheadi. The sequence goes on from CM022471.1 coordinate 25,080,465, forward strand.
ACCTGGAAGTACGTGTCTTTTAGGTCGATTGTGACGAACCAGTCCTCAGACTGAATCTGACTCACAATCATAGGGATCGTCAGCATCTGGAACCGAAGTCTCCTCAGAGAACGGTTCAGGTGACAAAGATCTAAAATGGGACACAAACCACCGTCTCTCTTCGGGACTATAAAGTACAGGCTGTAGAACCTGGTATGCATCTCCCAGGTGGGGATTTGTTCTGTGGCCTCTTTGTTCAAGAGAGAATGTATTTCTCGCTCCATCACCTGCTCGGTCGACCCTGGTTTCCAAGATCCCACAGAATCTTGGGGGTCTGGACCGGAACTGAAGCCCTTGACCTCGTTGGACGGTGCGCAAGACATAGTGCGGCATGCCAGGTAGAGCTTCCCCAGCGGGCAGAAAGTCCCTCAGGGGGACCAGCCGCTCTAGGCTAGTGCCTGTGAGACCCGGAGTAGTGGCTTCGGTTACCCAAAGTGCTGCAGCGGCGGGAGATCCCCGAGAAGCGGCATGTACATGTGTGATTGCTCTCCGAACCTGCAATGTGAGCGCTTGGGTATCCCGGAGTATTGGTGCAGTGGGATTTAACCGGAAAGGAATGTCTACAGGCCTCTGTAGAGGACACAACCCTTGCCTGACAGAGCCGTGCTGGTCTAAAGGCATCAGTTGCACAGAACTCGCCACGCCCTGAAGCGCCACTGGCTGCAGGGTGAGGAGGCTGAGTTCCAAAAAGCTCCATGGGGGAGCATCTCTGTGCTCGACCTCTGTTGGGGGCGCCCTCTGAGGCCCGATACTCGCGTCAGGGCCTCTTCTTCAATGCCTGTTGGGCGAGAAGCACGGACCTTCGGTGAGCTTTGGGGAGGGCCTGCTGTGCCACACTCGCTTTCTGAGCCAGCATGTATACCTGGTATACCTGCAAAATGGCCATGGTGTGCAGACATGCTCGAGCCTGACCTGCTGCCATGTAAGCCTTGCCAATTAAAGTGGAGGTAGTGCCACATGGCTTAGTAGGCAACATCGGGGTCTTCAGGGAGGATGCGGCCTCTGGCCACCAGTGTCTCTTCAATACCTGGCAAAGCGCCATATCCGTTCTCCGTACGCTCGCTGATCGAGGCACACTGGCGACCAGTTGGGCTAGAAAGGTTGGATCAGGATTTTGACACCTCAGTGTGGAGATCCGGGAAGAACGGCAGGCGTGGAGGTGGGGCTACAAGGAAACGCTGGTCGAGCTTGCTGCTTGAGTGTACTGCTCTTCTGGTGGCCAGGCGATATTGAGCCTAGCCACCGCATGGGAAACCACCTCCAGCAGCTCCTCATACTGTGGAGACCTGGCTGACAAGACACCCACGTCACCGCCTTCCGCAACGAGGAGCTGGAGTCCCTCTGGGCACGCAGGCTCCCGGATCACGAAAGTGGGAAAAAAAACCAGCGGACGACAGCTGAGAAAAGGCAGACGCCGTCTCGTCCTCGTCCCCTAGTTCTCTCTGCAAGACCCACGAGTGTAGATGCCTTGGCAACCGCCGGCCTCTTACCTTGCAGAACTGTCCGCTTTCCTCATAAAGCGCCAGCCGAGAGTGGAGCTTCCTCGCGGTGAGAGGCTCACAATGCGCACAGCCAGCCCCATTGAGAGCTGCTAGCGCATGCTCTCTCCCCAGTCAACTAACACACAGCTCGTGTGTATCACCATCTGGGATGTAGCGTGGGCAGGGATACATGCACTGTCAAAACCGCTTCTCACTCGTCATTTCCAGAGACCCAGAAGATCAGAAGACTGACGGAACATGTTGATGTTAAAGTCAATCAAGATTGGAGTAGTTAATACAGAGATTCAGAGGTGGTCATGCTGAGGGCGTTCCCCATAGGGTCAGCTGACGCAACATCTTGTTCCCTTGAAATGGAACCCTTTTTTTCTTGGGTCAACATAAAATAAAATTCTGGTTTATTACAAATCTCATCTCATTTTGAGCATCATTCCTATTGGTTACAATAACAATGTACTCACCAAGTTAATCAAGACATCTTCACTAAAAAGAAGCCAGAGGGGCTCTCAGGTTCAATACTGTATTTACTATAGCTGTACACACACAGTTTCCTGTGCAATAAAGGCTTATTACTGAAATTTAACTTTCAGTTTTACCAACAAACAAAGTGGTTTAGATGATCTGGCTAAACTGTAAATTTTCTATCTATTTTCTGATCATCTGATTGCTCTTTTTTCTTACCACATCATTCATTCTAGTGCTGTTGTCATGTTCCAAAATCTCAGTGTAGTCGGCCTAACTCTGTGTTGAGGCTCATTTCCACTGCATGGTATGGCTCGGCTGGACTGGACTCGCTTTTGATACCAGATTATTTTCTTGATTTCATTTTCCGCTACACACAAGTGTTGTTGAATAGCTACTGGACCAGCTCTCCGTTTCTAGGGTCCGATCCTTAGACTCTGAGTATTACCCTAAAGCAGTGAATAAGGACTGTTTACGCTGGTGGCGAGGAGACACGCTTAGCTTCTAACTGCCTACTTCCGAGCATCTACCCTGCTTCCTTGGATGTGGCAACCGACCGAATAGCCCTTATGCGCAAGTTACCACTATTAGCTGCACTCGTTAACGGCAGCTCTAAATAATCTGGGCTCTTGTTATGATTCTAGGATGGGTTTTAGTGGTTTGGGAAAACCCCAAGGGACTGTTAATTTGATTGGCTAGAACCTAACGTTTTACTACCATCGATGAACTCAAAATGTATGTCACACAACTACTTTAACTATAATTTGATTATTTATTTCAATAAGCTTTAGCAAGGGCAGTAGTAAACAACTCAATTCACAATTCAAACTTCAATTAAATCATTCGAAATAATCATAAAATAAATCATGAAAACAATAAACAGCTGAGTCTAAATTCAATATTTATCTGTGTCTGGATGAGGGAGCGAGTAGAGTCTCAAAGGAACTTCAGTCCAAATTTTTGATTCTCTGTCACTGGGGTAATGGTTAATCCTTATCATGCTCAAATCCTCTGTTGGTGACAAAGTCCTTAACGTCCTTTTTCGTAGATGTTGCAGCTCACGTTCTCCTTCATAAGAAGAGCCACAAGGACTACTCTCTGTTACAGTTTTTTCTGTCACTCTCTATATAACACAGTCAAAAACTCTTTCACCTCTCCCATATTACACAATAGATATTTCTCCATCACTTCCTTCCTTGTGCCCTCACAGGCAGCTGAGGTCAGACACACACGGCTTCAGTCTTTACACATGTAACTTTAGTCCTATTGATTTCATTCATTTTATCAAACCAATCATTTCACATTTCTTTATGATTATGTTGATTATATTCACCTTAAGTAATAGTGCAGCACACAATTCAGCATAATCTCATGTGTTATAAAATTCACAACAGGATTTTAGATGTAATATGGAAAGCAGGGGTACAATGATTGTTCAATTAATTTAATTTTATATAGCCAATCCATAACACCACTTGTCTCATTGCACTTCTCCTACAGAGCAGGGCTAGACCATGCTCTTAATAATAGTATTTTGATCTTAACTCATAATTTCAACTCACAAATCACTGTTTTGACTCACAACTCACTATTTTGATTTCAACTAACTTGACTTGGATAAAGATTGAGCTATTTTTGCCAGTTTAGACCTTTCTGTCTGTGATTCTGTCTGTCTTTTCGTCTCCCTCTCACTCTTCCTGTCATTCAGCTGTCTCATTCACTGTAATGTATTTTACCTCTCAGTCATAGGCAAAAGCAATATGCTGAATCTTTAACATTTTTTTTACACTAAGTATGCAGCAGTCTTCAAACTTACTACACTAAACTAGTCACAAGACTATTAAACTTGTATAGTATATTTTTTGGGCTATTTATGCCTTTATTTGCAAGAGACAGTGGATAGAGACTGCAAATGGGTGAGAGTGTTGTGGGGTCTTATGGGGTGTGTTTTGGGGGTGTTTGTTATGTGTTCTCCTAGCGCCTTATGTTTCTTCCAGTCCTATGTTGTATCTGTCCATGTTTATTGTTTTCAGTCTGGTTACTTCCTGTTTTATTTTGGTAGATGTCTGTTTCTATCATTATTTCAGGTGGCATTAAAAGACCAGTCACCCAGGAAGACAAAGAATGGGCACGGGCATCCTTGTCGCAACTTGGGCGTTTCACTGGAATGGGGTGGATTTTGAGTCCAGAAACTCCTCAGATACGATTTTTCTCTTCGGTACTTTGATGTGCCCTTAAAGTTAACAGAAACATCACAAATACACTACGTAAATCAATGACAATTCAGCGAAGGTATATTCATCCAACACTTAATTTTGTATAATGTCATACTTTTCATCATTTGTCAAAATTTGTAGCATTGGTTTCAAACTGTGTATTGCGTAGTTCAAAACATTACATAGTTTAGGTCCATGAAAAATTTGGTAAGCTACACATATGTAAATCACTGCAAACCACAGACTCTGCTTTAAAATGTATTTTGTATACACTATGTGGCCATTTTACTGAATCATCTGTGCTTTAGAAGGAAAGCAACTTTCTTGTGTAAATATCTGACAATTTGTGGTTAACTTTAAATCTAGACTCTCTCAATCAAGACATTTGGTGGCTGGTGACCTGCCCAGCTTTTGTCCAAGCTGAGGACTCTCTGTGGTCTCATGGCTCTCATGACCAGAAGAAGCAGCAGATTGAGGCCAGATGGCAAGGCTAAGATCGCATTATGGTAAGAAACCGTATTAATAAAAACAAAACTCAGTTGGCCCTGAGAGCCCAACGCACTGAAACTTAAGCACATGCAAATAGACAAGACAAGCGTATGTAAGTTAGCCCTAATGACATGCTGCTGTCAAACAGAATGTTAGTTGCTTACGACAAATGTACTTATGGTAAGCTAATTTGGCGACTGCTAAATGCTGTACATTTGCTCAGAATTTAGAAAATGGGCGGCAGAGGGTCAGATTATTTTTACATGTAAATGTAATGCCATTTGTTGAGCAAAAAGTCTCTAATCTATGTTACGCTCTCATGTTTGCGTTCTTTATAACAGGTCGTAATATTGCAAGAAAAGGATCACAGTAAGCAACGTTGGTTTGGTCTTGGCAGCAGTCAAGCGGAAGTCTTACCCTCCTTCCTTATTCAAAACCCTGCTTGGCCAGTACAACCTCAAAGAAGGATCTAAAGTAAGCTGTAGTTAATTAAGGGACTACATGTATTGTATTGTATTGTATGTATAGAATTGTGAAGCCCTTGTCTGCCATAATTTTATCACCTGGTTCTAAATGTTGGAGAAGTCCACAGTCAGCTGTTATTGCCTTGTCTGAGGCACTCCCACCATAGAGGTCACTGGCGAAGGTAATCACTCCGTTGGGTGCAACACCGATTAATGCCTTCAGTGTGGTCTGTCCTTTGTACTCGCTGTACAAATGACACTGTGTCGAGCCTTTCTGTGTTAGAGACAGCAACCTCTGTACAGTCAAGCACTATTTTACAGTTAGGAAAGGGCTGGAAGCAGTCTGGGAGTGATATTTAATTCTTGGCTGTGGAGGGGATTTTGTTCTCAAGCAAACCACATACAAAATGTCATTCAGCACACTAATGATGGCGATGAAGATGTTGGTTACTGTGGCTGTGCTTCAATTAAACCTTTTTGCAAGGTCTACATGGCTACAATTAAGTCCAAGCTTCATTAAGGTCAGGGGCGATTGATCAACCAGGGCATCATTTGGACAGTCCAATCAGAACATTGTAGCTCCAATTCAGAAAGAAACGCCTCCAAAAAATAGGCAATCCGGTGAAATATTGAACTCTGCCAGGGCTGGAGGAAATTTGACTGAAGGAAAGTTTGCTTCTGTTTTTCCAATTGTTTCTTCAATTTCTCATTCTCTTCCCTCAGCATGTCATTCTCTATCTCAAGTGTCACAAGACTTTTTCAAGTACTCGGGATCTGTGCTGTTGCAATGTCAGCATCTGTTCCCTCATCCTCACCCCTGCTAGGGATCATTTGTTTCTTCCATTTAGGGGAATAGCTGAGGTAGTCGAGGAATTGGAAAGCCTTCCCCTCATTCCAAGCAAATCGTGATGCCCCATTGCCACTAGGGAAATGTCAATTGGGGTGATGTTTTTACGCCTACAAAAAAGAATTTGATTATTTAAATTATTTGTCATGTACACTATAACAGTAAAGAAATCATTGGCAACGATTGCTGTCTAAAAGTGTTTGTTTGTTTTATTTATACTGTACAGTGTAAGTTAGTTTGTGTCTGTTTGCTGAGCTTCATGTCCTGTTTGTTTATGCTTGTTGTGTGTATGTACATTGAAAACCAATGCAAGACTAGAGTCAAATTCCTCATATGTGTAAACATACCCGGTCAGTAAAAGTTTTCGTCATTCTGAAAATCTTACATGTCAGGTTCCCTCCAACAATGCTCAAATATGTAGATATGAGAAACACATAAGTAAAAAATAAGAATCCCTTGTTGAAGGTAGCTAGTTAGCCTTAGCTTGCTAGTTTCTCCTTAATTGGGTGGCACAGAACAAGGGCTGAAAAACTGAAACATGATACACGATTGGGGTTTATAGCAACAACTACCCTATAAAACCCATAGACTACATCAACTTTTCCTCAAAGGCCCGAATGAAGAATTTTTTTGTGCTAGTAGTGTTGGGTTTTGCGCAGGGAAGGGAAGGAGGACCAAGATGCAGACAGTTACATTTTAGGAGCAGAGAATTTATTGGTTCTTTACCATCAGATCAGCAGACATGCAGGCAAAAAAGCGAGGCAGGCTAACAGAACCGACATCTCAGGAGACACAATGGGGAGATACACGCAGGATGAAAGATGATCTGACAAAGACAGAGGGAGAACACACAGACTAAATACTCGCAGGGGCGACAACGAGACACAGGGGCAGAATGAGACACAATCGTGGAATCAGGGACAGGAAGTAAAACCAGACAGAGGGGAACAGACATACCAAAATAAAACAGGAAGTCTTAGAACAAAACTCACAACGCAGACTAAACAGACAATTACAAAATAACACAAGAACTCACAGAACCAGGACCTAGGACAGACATCTACAGAAAACAGAACTCTATACTAAACAGACTATACCCAAAACACACTCCTATAACACAAACTTATACAAAAATGAAACACCACCAAAACACCCCATACAACCAAAACCATAACAAGTGGATGCTAACGTTAGCATGCATTGGCGCAAAACCTTTCTTAATTTGTTTAAGAATTGTAACTTAACTTATCAACTGCATCCATTTCCTCTTCTCTTTCTCGTCACAAGGAAAGCGGTAGAATGACAATTGAATGTCGCCTGTTTTTGTTTTTTTTAAAAACTGATCTATTTAAACAACACGGGGCACAGCCCTGCGGCATGTTGAAAAGGCGAGCTAATGCAGTAGGTATGTACATGGACTTTGGATCCAGAAACAGTTTTATCGGAGGGTGGTTACGCCATGACTTAACAACCGAATACCAACCAGTTGCTGGGCAGAAATGTGATTGGCTTAATTCAATGCGAATTCAAAGTCTCAATTCAAACAAACATATTGACACACACACACACACACACACACACACACAATTTTCCACCTTTGTGGGGATTTTTACTGACAGACTACTATACTACAGCTTTACTACTACTACCACCCATAGTACTTACTTATTATTACTACTATTAGTAATAGGCCATACTGCTACTACTACTACTACTACTTCAGCCTTTACTACTGCAGTGCAATGCATTTGAGCTTCAAGTTTTTCGGGCATTTCATTTCAGACGTCTGCAGTTTCAGCAATGCATTGCAATTATGTCTTTTTCAGTACACTTATCGGTAGACTACTTCTTCTCCATACATTCAGCTACAGAAGCCATTTAAAATGTTCAGTTCTTTAAGGACATGTATCCTTCTATTCCATTTTTTTTTCAAACTTTTATGCTTTTTAAAAATGCTTTTTTCAAGAACTTAATAGAAGTAAGTATAGCGTTGACAGCATTACACCTAACTGTCCAGCTTTAGCAATGTATCTCAGCTTGAAGCATTTTTAGGTAATGCAGGTCAGCGTCCAGGTTGTTAACATTTACATACATTTAGTCATTTAGCACACGTTTTTATCCAAAGTGACTTACATATGAGGAAGACAATGGAAGCAATTATAACAACACAAGGTAACAAAATGCATAATTGCACCAGAAACTAGTCTGTTAAAGCCCAGCACAGTATACAAAGCTAAGGATTTTTTTATTTTTTTTTATGAAAAGAGATAAAAAGGAAGAAGAAGTTAGTGTTTGTTAGTCAGGTGTTGATGGAAGATTTGCATTTTCAGGTGCTTTTTAAAGGTGGCTACAGAATCTGCTGATCTTGTAGGAGCAGGCAGATCATTCCACCAATGTGGAACGGATCCAGAGAAGGTGCGCGAGAGTGATTTATTTCCTTTTTGGCATGGTGGTAACCAGATGTTGTTCGTTTGCAGAGCGCAGGGATCTGGCAGGAACATAGGTCTGTATTAGCGAGCGAAGATATGATGGTGCAGAACCAGTGGTGGTCTTGTAGGCCAAGATAATTGCTTTGAACTTGATGCAGGCGACAATAAGTAGTTGTCAGTGTAACCTAATGAAGAGAGAGGTTACGTGTGCTCTCTTTGGTTCATTGAAGACCACTCTTGCCACCGCGTCCTGGATTCTGCAGAGGTTTGGTTGTGCAAGCAGGGAGTCCAGCCACTAGCGCGTTGCAATAGTCCAGTTTGGACAAGACAAGAGCCTGGACTAGGACTTGTGTAGACTGCTCAGATAGGAAAGGTCTGATTTTCCTGGTGTTGTAAAGGATGAATCTACAGAACTGGGGCCTGTTGCACAAAAGTAGGATAAGGGATTAAGCCAGGATATCTTGGTGATCCTGGCTCAATTGATCCCTAATCCGGTTGCACTAAAGCTGGATAGGGGGCAGGAGGATATGTTATGGTATAAATTACCATGGAGATTTATTCTGTGGAGCTAGCCTGCTCCAGACCAGGCTAAATTCCAGGATCTATTTAATCTCATCCCTAATGTCAGTCAGCAGTCGCCACAAATGGAAACCAATAGTTATTTCACTGCTCACTATACATTGTTATCACATATAACTAGACCCACTGTCATTATTTAAACGTTTGTGATCATTAATTTCAATCATTTTGGATAAATAATGATTTTTAGATGATGTTGCTATCATTAGATAATTTACAGTTTCCAATAGACTATAAGGCTATATATAAAATGATAGAATATTAGGGCCACAGAGGGAAAAAAAAAGACAAGTCATAATATTGTAACCAGTTGTTTTAAAGGAGGACAGTTGTTAAAATGACAGATGTGGGGCATTTCGTGAAATTGTACTTCAGTATGGTTTCATAAACAAAGACATGCTGATGTGGCAGAATATGAAGTATCACATTGTCATAACTATCAAAACTGTAAAAAGAATGTTGCTTTTCTGCAGAAAGAACCAGCCTCATAAATTTATGACTTTATCCTTTTTCCTCAGTGGGGCCCTAGTACTCTGTCATATAAACAAATACACATTCCATATGAATATAAAAACACAATGTGTAACATTATGTTCCTTTATTAAATAAGGACAAAACAAAGCAGGTAAACTATCAGCTCCTTTCGAAACTGAAGTCACAGTGACTCTACAAGATGGAAAGCACAGAATCAAAGCATATTATACAAAATGATACATACACATTCAAAGGTCTGTATATAACACACCCTGCATGTCTGCACACTAAAATGAATGCAGGACAAATCCATACACATCAACTGAACAGACAAATGAATGGATGCAGTAGCCTCCCTGCAGCCTTGTATTACACACAGTATACCGCACAATCATCATAAGAGGCCAAATTCGTAAAAAAAACAACCCAAAAAAAGCCTATTTCCTCTGCCACAGCAGGACATTTTTTACCTAAATTGAAAGCACACATACTAACTAAAATAATTCAACACATATTGGTCCCTCAGCAGCCGACCACTGTCGTCATCAGGGAAGATTGCCGGATTGTCCCAGTCCATGGCTGGTGGCACTCTGGGGGCCCTCTCCTTCCTCAGGCAGGCCACATTGTGGAGGACAGCACAAGCCACAGTAATATCACATGCCCTAACAGGGTTGACCCTTAATTTGTGAAGGCAGTGAAAGCGTGCCTTCAGGAGGCCAAAGGTCATTTCAACTCTGGCCCTGGTCCTGGCATGGGCATGGTTGTAGGCCTGCTGTGCTTCCTGGGGGTCTGTGAAAGGCGCTATATAAATTAAAGTGATTATTATTATAGCTCATCTATGTATTCAAGAAAATTTTATTTATATAGCACTTTTCACAATTGTTTCATTCTGTCAAAGCTGCTTTACATTAATAAAAGCAGGTGAAACACAAAAAAAAACGGTGGACAACATAATAAGCAGAGTACAACGGCTAAGATTAAACCGTACTGAGCGTAGTAACGTAAAATAATAATGTAAGGCTTTAATAATAATATATCATAGCTTTATACAGTGTGATGGAGTTACGTTACACAATTTCACTCATATATGCAGTGCATTTCAATAAAAAATTTGACCGTTTCATAATTACAGTACAACTGCGTTTTTGGAGATGTGAATTAAATATTTGATTTGTAATTGTGATGTTTCAGCGGTGAGTGTGTAATTGTGCACTACTTACGCATTCAGGCGGTCTGCAATACTTTGCCACGCTTTTTCTCTTTGCTTTATCACTGTGGCGGTGTTGCCTTTCTTCTTAATTATATCTTTTACCTCCTCGTATGCCTCCATGAGGATTTGTGCTTCCGACGGGGAAAAGTACGCGGCTCTAGTTGCCATGGTAAATCAGTTAATCTGTGATCTGTGGCGGGGTCTATTTGAGTGAGCCGTGAGCGCGCACCTATCCAGGATTGGTTTCACCTGGCTTAATGAATCCGTGTCTGCTCATCCTGGCTTGGTCTTTGTGCAACCAATTAAGCCTGGACGCACATGTTTTGGCTTTATTGAGCTCAGCTGAGTCATTTATCCCGGATGTCTTAATTCTACTTTTGTGCAACAGGCCCCTGGGTGGTGGTGGCGACATGGCTTTTGAAGTTTAGCTGATCATCAATTACCACCCCCAGATTTCTGGCCATGCTGGAAGGTGTAATGGTCGATGAGCCTAGTTCAATGAAGAGGTTGTGGTGAATCTTTGGGTTGGCCGGGATCACAAGCAGTTTTGTTTTGTCGAGGTTCAGCTGAAGGTGCTGGTCCTTCGTCCAAAGCAAGATGTCACTCAGGCATGCAGAGATGTGAGCTGAGACAGTTGAATCGTCAGGTTGAAATGACAAGTGGAGCTGCGTGTCATCTGCATAGAAGTGATAGGAAAAGCCATGCTTCTGAATGACCAAGCTGAGGGATGTCATGTATATGGAGAAGAGTATTGGTCCAAGCACCGAGCCCTGTGGCGCCCCTGTATTAAGATCTTGGGACTCAGAGACCTCGTCTCTCCAGGATGCTCTGAATGACCTACCTGAGAGGTATGATTTGAACCATTGCAATGCAATTCCAGAGACACCCATAGCACTGAGAGAGGACAGGAGGATGTGGTGATTAACTGTGTCAAAGGCAGCAGACAGATTCAGTAAGATAAGTACAGATGACTTGGATGTTGCCTTTGCCAGTCTCAGATACAACTGAGAGCAGCGCAGTTTCAGTGGAATGGCCGCTCTTGAAACCAGACTGGTTTCCGTCCAGGAGGTTGTTCTGTGTGAGAAAGGAGAGCTGGTTGAACACAACTCGCTCCAGAGCTTTGGCAATGAAGGGAATGAGGGAAACCTGTCTGTAGTTTTCTAACTGTGTCGGATTGAGGCTGGCGTCCTTCAGTAGCAGTGTGATGCGGGCTTCCTTGAAAGCTGTGGGAAACGACACAGTGGAGAGCGATGAGTTGATGATGTGGGTCAGAGCAGGGACAACAGATGGAGAGATGGCCTGAAGGAGATGGGTGGGGATGGGATCCAGTGGGCAGGTGGTAGAGTGGTTAAAATGAATGACCTTGGAAACGTCAGCTTCAGATAGAGGAGACAAAGAGGGGAGCAGACACGTTTCTGAGATGCGTGCGAGGTCAACAGGTGGCGGTGCAGAGAACTGACTGCTGATGGCGTTTGTTTTCTTGACAAAGAAAGACGCAAAATCATCAGCATTCAAATCAGCTGTTAAGCAGTGCAGTGCAATACATTTGAGCTTTAAGATGTTTCAGACTTCTTTTCAGCAGTTTTTTTCAAAATAATTTCAGCCTTCAGCATTCCCACGCATTTTCAGCAGGAAATGCAATTTTTCTATTATTAGTGTGAATGCTGTTAAGCACACTATTGTTATTCCGTTTCTTTCTTAATCACCTTCTGCTGTACGTTTTTTGCATCGCTACTCCTTCTGCATACTACTACAGAAACCATTCAACTATTAAAATGTTCAGCTGTTTAAGGACATTTATGCTTGTATTTTCACCAAAACTGATTTTGTTTCTTTACAACAGTGGTGGGACTTTGGAAAAGCTCAAATAAAACAGTTGTGTCAACAATTTAATTATAATGTTACTGAGGACATCAGTGAAAGTTCTGGAGACTGAAGTGGAAGAGCTCCAGGCCTTAGCTGAGGCCACTAAGGATCAACATTATTTTGACGTCTTTGAGGTCAAAAAAGCGTTAACTAAGTGTTAACTAATCTGCTTGGAGTATCAGCGCCAGCAGCTTTGATTAGGTCACGTTTTAGGAATGCAGTGGAAATGGATGTTCCATCACACTTTTTCTAGAAAATTGGAGCGTAAAAATGGTCAACAAAGACTTAATAATAGTTTAATGTCGGACTCTGGACAGGTGGTGTCTGATCAAGCTGCTATTCGTAAATTTGCTGTCAGTTTTTAATGTGATTTGTATAAATGTGAGCAACATCAAGAGCAGGGGATAGACCAGAGTTTTTACACTGGCCTTCCCCAGGTCAAACGAGCAGATATTCACCAGGGTGAACTCCATGCAGCTTTGCAGAGCATGCAGAGCAGGAAAACTCCTGGATTAGACAGTCTGCCTGTTGATTTTTATAAATGTTTTTGGTTTGAAATTGGAGAAGATCTTTGGGCAGTGCTGAATGAGAGCCTGGCCAATGAATGCTTGCAAACTGATTGCTTTTGGGTTTCCTCCTGTTTTAATTAACAAAATCAAGATGTTGTATTGTAATGTTCAGAGTGTTTTAAGGATCTATGGGGTTTTGAGTGCTCCTTTTCAGGTCCAGCAAGAAATTAGACAGGGCTGCGCCCTCTCTGGTATGCTATATTCTCTGGATTTTGAACCTCTATTGCACAAACTTAGATCTGTTTTACAAGGTGTGACGTTACCGGGGTGCAATAGCCTTTTAAAGTTATCTGCGTATGCAGATGATTTAATCATCATGATGGATAATCAGCAAGATACTGATTTGCTAACAAACGTGGTAGCCCAGTAAGGCACAGCCAAAATAAACTGGAGCAAAAGTGAAGCTCTCAGTATTGGAGGCGGGATGGACAAAAAACTTAATTTGCCTGCCGGCTTGAATTGGAAGACAGAATACTTATGTGTTATTTTGGGTGAAGAAACTTTTGTCCTTCAAAACTGGGATAATGTTCTAGAAAAGACTAAAGGTCGTTTTGCACATTGGAAGTGGATTTTATCAAAAATGTCGTACAGACGTCGAGTGCTTGTCATTAATAATCAGATTTCCTCCACATTATGGCACCGCCTATCATGTGTGGATCCTCCTCCAGACCTGCTATCTAAGATTCAGGCACTCCTTGTCAATTTCTTTTGGGATCGCCTGCACTGGACGGTCCAAAGTGTGCTTTTCTTGTTGAGTGATGAAGGAGGCCTAATTAATTATCTGTCAGCCTGTCAATGTAGGTCCCAGTTTACTCAGACTGTTCTGTGCGTCTAACATAGTGACTTTGGGACATGTAATTCAGTTTGTTGGCGTGAATTTGGACAATGCTCATCCCCTTTCCTCTCACTTAAAAGTAAATTTGATCCGCACAATCGCCTTATTACTGAGAAAGTGAAAGGAAGTTTTAACAGACTCTGAACGTGCATTGTTGCTTTGTCATTGTGATGGTTCTGTTCAACCCAATGTTGATTACTGTTTCCCTGTTGTGAAGGTTCTCCCAGACTTTAAGGACTGTAATGGTTTCTTCTTAGATACGGATAGGTCCTGTTGGGATTTAGCAACTATATAGTTCCCATACAGGGCGCCATTAATGTTGGGGTTTACACATGGTAGTACCGTTAATTAGATTTGGCTATAAATAATGCTTTAAATTAATAAAGACCTCGGGGCACCACCTTTTTATAAGGGAAATAATAACCAAATAGTTTATTCAGTCTCATAACATACATTGGAACTCAGAATATTAATTAAATCAATAACTCAGTCAGTCAGTCAGTCATTTTCTTCCGCTTGTTCCCGTTAGGGGTCGCGGGTGACTGGAACCTATCCCAGTGACTTTGGGCCTTAGGCGGGGTACACCCTGGACAGTGGCCAACTCGTCGCAGGGCTGACACATAGACATAGACAACCATTCACACTCACATTCATCCACTAGGGGCAATTTGGAGTCATCAATTAACCTAAACATGCATGTCTTTGGACGGTGGGAGGAAGCCGGAGAACCCGGAGAGAACCCATGGTAACACGGGGAGGACATGCAGACTCCAACCAGAGAGATTGTTTTTCGTAGGTCTGGTCCGATACCCTGCTGGGAGGCAGGAGCTCTAACCACTCTCCAACCGTGCACCCCTAAACAAAACAAAAACACACTATGAAGACGAACAAAATACACTAAACTACAGACAAAAAGGTGTGTGTGTGTGCGTGGCTGCTTGGATGAAACATAGATCAATCAAGAACGCTAGATCAAGATGGCGGGGGACCTAAAAAGATAGTATAGCTTAGCATTAGCTGCAGGGCTAGAAAGAGGTACGTCTGTCTGACGTCCGGCGTTTGTCCAATAGGCCAAGCGGGGAAGATTTCGTGTTGAGGTGGAGGGAGACCTTGTCTCGGCGCCCGCAGCCGGTCCTGCCCAGTTTGGTTAGCTTCGCACTAATGGGCTCGGTTCCTCAAGGGGGGGACAGTAGAGATAAATATCAGATCACATTGTTGGGGAGGCAGATGTTTCCGTTTTTTTAGAAGCTTTTATTGATGCTACCAGCTCTGCTTTTTGGCTACATACTTATAGATTATAAAGCTAAGAGACCTGATTATTTAAGACTCAGAACAGCCTCCTGTCAGATGAGTCGGTTGTATATCTCCCGAAAAAGCGCAGAGTTTGACAATGTCATTGCTCCTCCATAGAAACCTTCCTCAGTTGGAGTTGTTATGTAAAGCGCTGCCGCGCGTGAGAAAGCTCATAGTAGGGATTGCAAGACCTGATTTCATTAATGCCCTGTGTGAAATAACTCTAAATGTGTTGAGTGGAAATATCCCATTGACAGACAAACAGTAAAAACAGTTGAAAAAGAAGAAGACTATCAATCAGCGAGGAGGAGGATTTTTATTACAACTACTAGCCTTTATACCTTGTTACCTTTGTAACAAGTCTTTTTATACGGGGTTGAAATGGAGCATACGCAGAAAATGTTCTTGGTACCACAGCAGGAGCAGGTGCAGAACACCGGCTCCATAAGACAAACAGCACAAAATGATTAAGATAGAGCCATGCACGAAGTATTGAAATTACCAGATACAAACTTTCAGCAATCTGCAATTTCAGCTTTTCTACAATTTCAGCTATTTCTGCAGCAGTTTTTCCACGTTCAGCATTCACACTTATTTTCAGCAGAAAATGCAATTTTTCTAGTTTGTCTGATATTATATGAATGTTTTTTTTTCTGTGGGTTGTTTTAACGACCATATTGTATGTATTTTCTATGAAAGGTGTTTCTGATTACCTATTCATATTTTTAAATCTTATTTTCTGTAGACTTTTGTTTGCTAATATGTATCAGAAGACAATACAAGTTATTATTTTTATTTTGATTTCTATGTATTTTATGAACATTAATGAAAATGTATTTTCTACAATGTCTTATTATATGGCAGCTAAATGAAACATTGCCACAAAGGAATGTATTATTCTTCTGTTTATTCCTATAATTCGACAGTCCGATCTCTCTCGGGTTCGTTGATGAGAAGGGTTCCACATGAGACCTACCAATGTCTTTGAAGCATTATTTATTCACAGTGGCTATTTTTATTTTTATTTTTTTAAAACTGAATAAAAGATGCAAGTGAAAAAATCTTGTTCTTCATGGCTTTTTATTTTAAATTAATCAGTGTGACATGTCTATTTCCCTTGTTGTACACAGGTAAAATTGTAGTCATGACATACATCGGGCTGTATCTTTTTGACAAATCGACAAACCATAGCATCAATACAGTCTAGATTATTTTTATCCATTTTTAGAATCTGTGCATAAGACATCCTTTTTTGTATATGACATAGAAAAAACACGCAATGCTGACCACAAGTTGTGGAGTTTTTATCCTGTACTTGTTTTTTAGAATAAGATATACTGGAGCAGGAGTTCACCAGGAATTTGTTTATCACGGCTGGAAAATTTAAGCTGTCGGGGGGATTACCAAAACTGTCAAAGAAATATCCTTGTTTTTGTCTTGAGATATAAATAGCCAACCAGTGTGCTCACCAGGCATGTCAGAAGGGTGGGTGTTTACAACCATCATACAAGGAAGGTGTTTTGGAAGGTGGTCACATGCGAACACACCTAAAAAATCTGTGCCATTGAAGACCCTTTTTCTAAACAGTGGATAAGTCTATGTGTTCATAGTTTTTTTTTTAGTAGTAATCCAAAAGTACTTTTCTCCTGTTTGATATCACAATAACTGAGTCAAAAACAGCATTACATATCAAATTGACGGTTCTGGGTAGGGTTTTTTTTAAATCGGGCCTCCAATTGCACATTTCCTGTCTTGATTGGTGATATATTGCCTGAACATCCCCTATCTGGTTCCAGGTTGAAACAGATTAAGGTCTAACCAGCTCCAAAATCTCAGCGTGATATGGCCAGGAATCTGTCTTTAAAGTGTCGACCGGTAGTCTGTATCAGCTAATAATATTGTCTTGTGTACTGTCCTCTCTGGAAAAGAGGCTGGAACGACTTTGAAGGGTAAAACTGGCCGTCTGCATGTATGCACATAAACTTGGTAACATAGTGTAGCCTTGCACACCCTTGTAACAGCAGGAATTGAGAAGGTTTTCAGCGCTACTCTGTATATAAAGTATTTCGTCTTTGCATGTTGTAGAGCCCTGCTGTGAGCCAGTGTGACAGATGGGGCAACAGACACCTTTTTTTATAAAGATACTAGCAGACACAATCGTGAGACTGTACGGCGTGTTTGCGGCGGGGGTCATTAGAGAAAACTCATCCTTTGACCGTATACATTTCAGAGAGATGTCGACTCCGTTTAGTAACAGTTTTTCTTGAAAAATTAGATCTGAGTGTATCGGTGTCGATTATTTTGACAATGCGGCTGTCCCCAGTCTACATGCCTCTCATCACGAGAGTCCTTCTATAGATGCATCGTTCATATGGTTACATGTGTCTTTACAAAACAGACCTGTGCTAAACTGTGTATCTAGAGTTTCTTTTCCATAGTTAATCAAAGATTCGATTAACCCTCGATATGAGTATGTGTTTGACGATTGAGTTATAAGCCTCAAAGTGTGCACATTTGCGTCGTTAGCCAGATTTGTGCGGTCTGCATTTGTAATCCTCACTGTAGCGTAAATGTATGAGTCGTTAAGATCAATATAATCCACTCCTGACACACATGAAACTCCAGGGGGCCTGTGTCCGTTATAGCAGAAACCGGCGGGATTTCAACAAATGTGGATTTTTCAAGAGATGTTTGCGTATATGGGACTTTAAACAAATCCAGTTCTGTCATGATAGACAGCCATGATAATCTCTGTTTAAAATATGTCTCTCGCCAAAACCTTGTTTCTTCTGAGTGGAGGTCTGCTACCTCTGACAGCTTGCTTCTTTTTGACAGCTCTGACTGTTTTAGCGCTAGTCTTACGTGTTTTTGCTTGTACAGGTTGTCGAAGACAATTTTCTTATTGGTCACATTTACATCCGCCGGTGGCATCTTTACTGACCTGTGGTGTGCCCTGTTATAGGCTTTGATAAAATCTGGGATCCGATCAACATATCTGCATGAGTTGACGGCCGTTAAATATCTCTACATTCGTGTCTTAAAGGTGCTATTAAAACTCTCCACCACGCTAGCCTTGGTCTCATTTGATGTTGAAAAGTGGTGGATTTTAAATCGTTCCAGTAGTTGATGAAACTGTTTGTTGTAAAACTCGGTGCCTGCGTTTGTTTGGAGTTTCACAGGTACACGGCCTTCACTCAGAATGTCTTTAAAAGCATTTGTGACAGATGTTCCAATCTTGTTTTTAAGACACCTGACCCATGCATATTTTGAAAATATGTCGATGCATGTTAATAAGTTATTCGCTCATATCAACTAGGTCAATTTGGAACTGCTTATCAATCCCGCTTACCAGTACTCTGTTTCTGGGGAAGTGTTTAGCAGCTTGGGCATGCACAGTGTACACATCTTCCTTCAGTAAAAATTGTTTAACCTCAGATACTCCTGTGCATTCACTAACAGCCTTGCGGAGTTTGTACATGCTCCCTAAACCAGCGGGGTGTGAAGGGTCGTAGTATATCTTTTGCAGTGTGCTCTCCATAATAAAAATTGGAACAGTGGTGACAGCATCATAGTTGTTAAACTTTTATTCTGTTTTATCATGGTACCTCACACACACACACATCAGTTACAGGTGCAGTGTTTCTGCCAACACAGCAGTGTTTTACTGTTTTTAAAAAACATGTATCTTTTGCAACATCGACAAGCTGTCATGACATTTCTGTTCTTGAACATACAAAGTCATCACATCTACAATCAGTGTATACAGGGCTAGCATGTGTTGTACCTTTACAATTTTAAAACCATTTGTTGTATGCACTATTACAGAATAAAAAGTTTTGAATACAGAGTTATGAGCAACCATTAATGTTACAGTTGTATGTACAATCTCTTCCCAGGCCTGGGCATTTGGATGTTCTCTTACTACA
The DNA here is from genome assembly GCA_011952105.1 of Coreoperca whiteheadi. Lineage (NCBI taxonomy): Eukaryota > Metazoa > Chordata > Actinopteri > Centrarchiformes > Sinipercidae > Coreoperca > Coreoperca whiteheadi. The sequence continues at coordinate 25,099,662 of CM022471.1, forward strand.
GTCATAATTTTTTCTAATCTACAAACATCAGCAGGTTCGACTTGGCTGTTTTATTTATACTTTGTCTCATCATTCACTTTGTTGTCAATTGCACCGTCCAACAGGGCTGTTAGCGCCCCTATGGTATGCAGCCTCCTGTAGGCTTTAAACAGGCATCTCAAACAGTTCCAACAGTTACTCTTTTAAAAAAAAAAAGCAAAACGGTAAGATATGTTATTTCCCCCACCCAGATACTATAAATATCTGCACAGACACCCCTGACCAATAAGTGCTAGCATCATGAATATGGCACACATTGAAGAAGTCACCATCGATCAGTGTGTCATGCACATTTTTGATTTTATCCAGGAAGTTGTCAGAGGCTTTCAACTCATGTAAAATAGTCTCTGCGACACCTCGGATACGTTTGTCGTCCGCCTCGATGTATTGCAGCCCCAGGAAACGGCGAATAGTGGGTAGAAACCTGCCGGTCCACAATCTCTTCATAAGTTGGTCAAAGTTTACCTCATTGAAGTATTCGGGAATTACCGTTAGACACTCATGATGCTTCTGACTGGGATGATTAATCTGGCAGCTGTAGCAGATCTCCTCCCAATAAGTGTAAATCACAGTATTCAACAGATGCATAACCACTGATTTGAAGCCGTCTATGAGCACGCCGTCAGGCTGATCATCAGCAACACCACTGCGGGGTTTTGTGTGCGGCTCCAATGTGACGATAGATAGCCCCTGCTCCGGACCATGTGGCGTCACTGTTGTGTCTTCAGCTAATCACGACAACACTGTTGGTTGAGGAGATGAAGTCACAGGCCCTGTCTGTGGTGAATGCAGCGGCGTGCAGTCATACGGGCTTGGGGGAGGCGGGGTTATGGATGTGGAGGACGCATCCGCAGGGTCCATAGGCAGAGGAGATGTTGGAGTTAATGCTGGTGGCTGGAGTCCTGTAGGGGACGTAGGCTGCAAAGCTCTTGTCCGATGAAATAAACGCTGGGGCTTAGGGATTGGCTTCCAGAAATATGTCCAGTCCTCCGTCGCTGTACGCCCTCTATCTACGTCCCCTGAAAAACAAATATGTAGTTTCAGAAAGAGGTTAAAAAATATAATTGTATTTCATTTCTTGTCACAATGGTATAAACATAGCTACCCTTTTTGTTTGTTTTTGGTTATCAGTAGTCAGAGTGTTTGATGATTTTCGGCCTCAGCTAACGGCCAAAAATGAGCCCTCTTCTAATACCATCATAAGCAGCGCTGATTATGTCTATTTGATAGCCTCATCAAGTTCGCTAAACACTCTGCAAACCTCACCAGTCACACCACTGCATATAGAATAGATTTTTAAACCATGAATGTGTATTCCTGCAGCGTGAGCAGGTAAGGATGTGTACACCAATCCTCACAGCCTCTGGCCGCCATCACTCTCTCCCTGTCCTCACATATACTGAGAAAAATAAAATCGCCTGACGCCCTAGTATAGCGATCTGCCTCAACTCTGTATACTTCAGCCCCCGGAAAACTGTTCCACTGGAAGATGTAGATGGACTCTGGTAATCCACTATGGTCGAGATCTGCACATACAATTGTTCGAAACAAACCAGTCTTTTACAGACCTGCTACCACTTAATGTATCTCCAGCTACATCGCTAACACTAGCACATGTTGCTACACTCAGAGTCACATTATCAACATGATATTTAAATGAGTAATAATACCCATTGTTCCCTCGATAATCTATCTTTATCTCCGGCCATGCCGTAGCAACCACCCCTGTCACATTTCTCTTTTTGCGAGGAGGCAAATTCACTGCCACAGGTCTAGGTCTGTCCACAGTTAACATATCTAAAACACCTCCGGACGGTGAGAGATTCACAGATCCGCAGAGATCAAAAGACTCCTGATTGATGGATTCCTTGTCAAAGCTGCTGATTGCTGCTGAGGCTCAGAGAAAAAATGTCGGGTGAAAACGACCCCATTTCCAACTGTTTATATAGCGCAAACGTTATTGACCACTCCCCACCAGATGTAGCTACACACAGACATTCCGTGCATGCGCAACACATTTGTGTAATTTTATTTTATAGGGGATAGGGGGAGCTCACAAGCACTCACTAGGTGTAATTTTATTTCTAGGGGATAGGGGGAGCTCACAAACACTCACAAGGTGTAATTTTATTTCTAGGGGGAGCTTGCGAACTCCCCCCCCCCCCGTTGTCCCCTGTTGCCACTATTCGCCATGTTGAAAGACCTATTTAAATTGTTTGGGATATTATTCTCTAGACGTTTGTTTATTTTAGGCTACAAGTATTCCCCAATAAAGAGGGAGCAGTGTCAACTCTTTCATTTCATTTTGGGATGAGCAAAGATGGCTGTGTATATGAGTAGACGAAATAAGGTGGAAGGTTCTATGGATGATTATGCAGTTTGATGTACGACCTTGAAAAGTTTTCCAGTATATGGTGTCATAAGGATGTGCTCTGCTCCGTGGTAGAGAATAATTACATTTTCAAGAGTGTATTGATTTAATGTGATGTTATTTGGTTGATTGTTTAATTTTTTTTGTTAAAACTGTTCTAATTGTCTTTTTAAAAATAAAAATAAATCTTTCTGCCTCTTTCTATCTTTTTCTGTCTGTCTCTTTCTCTGTGCGCATGTGCTGAGTGAGTGGACAGAGCGTTGAGTGGGAGTCTTTGGCGTGTGTCAGGTACGAGGTTTCTGCACTTTTCTATCTTTTCTATTGTTTTGTTTTTTTGGGTGACTAACTTTAAGTTTGTTTTATTGTTTTTTTGGGAGAGTGAGGAGGTGTGTACTGTTCTGGGGTCTGTGCTCCCGCTTTTGTACCGGGAGCAAGGCTGCCCAAGGTAGCGGGAGTTTTAATTTTCTGACACACCATCATGGTGTAAAGATTGACTTAAGTCAGTATGGAAGAGTGTAATCTGGCTGTAGCAGAAGTGATTGGGCCTGAGAACATTCTGTTCACTTCACTTATGAACGGCGCTATTATTGTATTTGTGAAGACTGTTGATTTGGCGAACCAGCTGGTGGAAAGTGGGGTAGTGGTTAATGATATTTTTAAACCAGTCCTCCTTCTTTCTACTCCTTTGAAAAAAGTGACTCTATCTAATGTGGTGCCTTTTATTTCAAACGAAGTTTTGACCCGAATAATTTCTCGTTATGGTAAATTGGTTTCTCCCATAAAGATGATTCCAATTGGTTGCAAGTCCCCACTTTCAAAGCATGTTGTGTCATTTTGACGTTATGTCTGCATGATTCTTCAAGACAACCTCAAAGAATAAGATCTGTCTTTGAATTTTTGTCATGATAAGTTTAATTATGTCATTTTTGCCACAACAAATATTCTGAAATGTTTTGGTACCATTAGCAGATGCTGAAAGAGTAACAGAAGTAATCCAGGCAGATAAGGTTACTGAAGGGGAAAGTGTAGGTGAAGGTGGAGAAAAATAAAATACCCGTGGTGAGTGAGCAGTCAGCGGGTGAACGAGTCACGGAGCAGCGATGGACCTGTTGCAGATGTTGCACAACTTTCAGCCAGTATTGAGGGGAGTCAGTGTTCTGTGATAGAGTCAGAAGATTGTGCTTTCAAAATACCTATAAAGAGAAGGCTAAAGCAGAGCAGTATCGGTAAACAGGTGAAAAAAATGGATACTGGTGACGTCAGTCAAACTGATACAGAGAGTGAAAGCGATTTCTCTAAATGCAGTGTTTCATGTAGTCTGAGTGGTTTTTCCAGCTGGTCTAACAAATGTTAGAAAAGTTCGTGTTGAAGAATATTTCCCTGATGTGGTGCAGTTTATTGAAAAAGCAAAGGCTTTCAGGAGTGAGGGAGTTTTCACTAATCAGGAAGTGTATCGTCTAAAGAAAATTGTTGCCAAACTTAATGCCCAACCAAGTCCTAATGTTAGTAATGATAATGTGTAAATGCCATTCTCTGGTTTCTTTCTTTTGGCTGTGTTTGTTATGGTTATTCTTTTCCTCATTTATGGGAGAATTGTGTGTCGCTTCTCTAAATATAAATGGGACAAGGGAGGTTAGGAAGAGATTTCAATTATTTGAGATAATAAAACAGAGGAAAATGTATGTTTTCTTTGTTCAAGAAAACGCATAGTGATATAATAAATTCTACTGATTGGGAAAGAGAATTTGAGAATTTGTGTCTGTTTTAATCATTTGACCTCAACCAGTGGTGGAGTTGCAATTTTATTTTCTAAGAATTTTATTTGCTGTTCTTTTAAGGCATAGGAGATCATAAAAGGCAGAGTTTTGAAAGTAACAGCTCTTTTTGAAAATAAATCTTTTATTTTTATTTGTGTGTATGTTCTAAACAATGCATTTTAAAGAATGATTTTTCACTGAGTAATGTTTTAGGATCTGCAATTCTGAAGATTTATTATTTTTTAGGTGGTGATTTCAATTGCACTGAGAATATTCTAGATAGGAATCATGTTGAACCGCATATGCCTTCACGAAAGCGGCTCATTCAGTTATTGAAATCACATGAGATTATTTATGTTTGGAGAAATTTTCATGGTAATCAAAGGCAATGTACATGGACTCATGCTTATGAAAACTTAATTTCTGTAGCAACGTTGGATAGATTCTGTGTTTTTAAATACCAGTTTTGTTTTTTCAGACGCTGTTCCAGTGAGCCTGTCTGATCATAGCTTGATACAGTGTTTTGTATCTTTGAGCTCTATTAAGCCAAAAAGTGCATATTGCTATTTTAATAACAATTTATTATGTGACAATCATTTTAAAGACACTTTTAAAGAATTCTGGAATAATTTTAGAACTACGAAATAATGATATAGAAAGAATTAGTTGAACTTCAATTGCTGACAGTACAGACACTTGACTCATTTTGAATCAGTATCAGAATCAGAAATACTTAAATGATCCCCGAGGGGAAAACTCTTTGTTACAGCGGCTCACTATCACGTCAGTGCACACAAGAATAAAAATACTAAGCAAAAAAATATAATACACTATAATACAGGTCAGATAAATTAAGTGGGTATAAGTATAACATTTAAAATCTATATAAGTGTGAAGTACAAAATGGATTTACCGGTTGATGACAATAATATTGTATAAAGTATTAGTGGATGAACTGTCAAGTTAAGTGTAGCTTATTACAATTATAATGAGACGTATAAGAAGTATAAATTAATATCAATAAATTAAACTGAAAACAGGGTATATTGCACAGTGGTATTAACACAACACACAAACCTTTAAACCTTTAATAAAAAGAAAAATGTATTAGCTGAATTGTTAGACACAGTTACTCAACGAGCCCGGTCGTCGCTTTCCTTCTTCATTTTAAACCCAAATTGCTCCCACACATCTGCTTTTAAGCATGAAGGTGCTGGATTTATATTCGCCGCCATTTTCTTGAATCTCCTCGCTCTGACTCCATAACTGTGTAAAGTTAGTAGTACGGGTAACTTGCTCTACAGCGACACTAGCAGCTGGCTGACCAAATCGCTCTTCTTGCAATGCGAACGGGGTTAAACACGGGGGATTTGACTGGGACTCATGTATTGATACTCGCGGCTTAAAAATCACTACTTAAAAATCACTACTTTAAACCGGGAAAAAAATATTGATTTATATTGTAGAATCGATAAACTTGCTCAGCCATAGCTATTAGGTTGGGTGATGTTTTGGAACAAATTATCCATCCTGACCAGACCTATTGTATACCTGGTAGAATTTGTGATAACATTTCTTTTATTAGGGATATTTTAGACATTGGTAAAAATCTCAATTTAAATTTTGGTAAAGTGTCAATAGAACTTCTTCATTTCCTTTTGGGTGTTCCACCTGGGTCCCTCTCACATTTCTCTTTTTTCCAGAGCAGACCTCCATCTCTCTAGATTCTCCTCCACCTGCTCCCTACTCTCACTACAAATCACAATGTCATCTGCAAACATCAAAGTCCATGAAGATTCCTGTCTAACCTCATCTGTCAGCCTGTCCATCACCAGAGCAAACAAGAAGATCCTTGATGCAGACCCACCTCCACCTTGAACTCCTCTGTCACACCTACAGCACACCTCACCACGGTCTTACATCTCTCATACACGTCCTGCACCACTCTAACATACTTCTCTGCCACTCCAGATTTCCTCATACAATACCACAGCTCCTCTCTCGGCACCCTGTCATACGCTTTCTCTAAATCCACGAAGACACAATGCAACTCCCTATGACCTTCTCTGTACTTCTCCATCAGCATCCTCAAAGCAAATACTGCATCTGTTGTGCTCTTTCTAGGCATGAAACCATATTGCTGCTCACAAATTCTCACCTCTGCCCTTAGCCTAGCTTCCACTACTCTTTCCAACAACTTCATTGTATGATTCATCAGCTTTATTCCTCTGTAGTTGCCACAGCTCTGCACATCTCTCTTGTTCTTAAAAATTGGCACCAGTACACTTCTCCTCCATTCCTCGGGCATCCTCTCACAGATCTTGTTAAACAAACTAGTCAGAAACTCTACTGCCACCTCTCCTAGACACTTGTGGAGGTAACTGCTTTTCCACTCTTCATCCTCTTCAAAGTCCTCCTCACTTCACTCTTGCTAATCTTTGCTACTTCCTGCTCCACACCAGTCACCCCTTTTCTACTCTTCGTTCCCTTTCATTTTCCTCATTCATCAACTCTTCAAAGTACTCCTTCCATCTTCCCATCACACTCCTGGCACCTGTCAATATATTTCTATCCTTATCTTTAAGGCACACCAAGTACCCTCCTACCTGTCTCCCTGATCACATTAGCTGTAGTGGTCCAGTCATCTGGGAGCACTTCCTGGCCACCCAGAGTCTGTCTCAGCTCCTCCCTGAAAACTGCACGACATTCTTCCTTTTTCAACTTCCACCACTTTGTCCTCTGCTCTGCCTTTGTCCTCTTCATCTTCCTCACCACCAGAGTCATTTTACACACTACCATCCTGTGTTGTCTGGCTACACTCTCCCCTACCACTACTTTACAGTCACTGGTCTCTTTCAGATTACAACGTCTACACAAAATGTAGTCCACCTGAGTGCTTTTACCTCCACTCGTATGTCACCCTATGTTCCTTCCTCTTCTGGAAGAAAGTGTTCACTACGGCCATTTCCGTCTTCTTTGCAAAGTCTACCACCATCTGTTCTTCTGCGTTCTTGTCCTGAAGACCAAACCTGCCCGTCACATTCTCACCACCTCTGTTCCCTTCACCTACATGCCCATTGAAATTTGCACCAATCACCACTCTCTCACCTTGAACCCTGCTCCTAAGCTTCTGGCCTTGCTACCTTTCCACCTGGTCTCCTGGAGACACAGTATGTCCACCTTCCTTCTCTGCATCATACATCTTTACCTTTTTAGCCTTCCCTGTCATAGTCCCAACAGTCAAAGTCCCTACTGTAAGTCCTACATTCTTAGCTTTCCTCTTCTCTCTCTGCCTACGAACACACCTTCCTCCTCTCCTTCTTTGTCTTCGACCAACAGTAGTCCAATTTCCACTGGTACCCTGTAGGTCAACAGCACCCGTGGCGGTCGTTGTTAACCCGGGCCCCGACCGATCCGGTATGGAAGTCATTGTCATGATTCGCATTTGCTCGTGGGTTCGAATCCCGGACCAGACCATGGTCTCCCTGGGTGGAGTCTGCATGTCCTCCCTGTGTTACCATGGGCTTTCTCCGGGTTCTCTGGCTTCCTCCCACCGTCCAAAGACATGCATGTTTAGGTTAATTGGTAACTCTAAATTGTCCATAGTGGATGAATGTGAGTGTGAATGATTGTCTGTCTATGTGTCAGCCCTGCGACGAGTTGGCCACTGTCCAGGGTGTACCCCGCCTAAGGCCCAAAGTCACTGGGATAGGCTCCAATCACCCGCGACCCCCAACGGGAACAAGCGGTAGGAAATGACTGACTGACTGACATTTAGCAGGTACAGTTTACAATGTTTACTATCTTAGGTTAGCGAGATATAATGTTCTAATTCGCAAGGCACAGCTGAGGCTGATGGCGCTCAATGAAAAGTCATGGGGGATCACCAAAATTATTACACTTTATTCTGTGGGATCATTAACGCCTGTTCCAAAATTTCACGAAAATCTACAATCAACAGTTGTCAAAACATTTTAGCGCAGACACACATTTCTTACACTTAGGTTGAGCTGCATTAAGTGTGCTCAGGCAAACGCAGTATTTAACTCAGAAACAATGACGCAGATATGGGATGGTAAGGAATAACATCCATTCATCCATCCATTTTCTACCGCTTATCCGGGGCCGGGTTGCGGGGGCAGCAGTCTAAGCAGAGACGCCCAGACTTCCCTCTCCCCAGACACTTCCTCCAGCTCTTCCGGGGGAATACCGAGGCGTTCCCAGGCTTGAACAAGACCCCAAGATACTTAAACTCCTCCACTTGAGCCAGGAGCTCTCCACCAACCTGAAGGGGACAAGCCACCCTTTTCCGGCTGAGAACTTTGGCCTCGGACATGGAGGTGCTGATTCTCATCCCCGCCGCTTTACACTCGGCTGCAAACCGTCCCAGTGCACACCGAAGGTCCTGATTTGAAGAAGCCAACAGAACAACATCATCTGCAAAAAGCAGAGACAAAATCCTGTGGTCCCCAAACCGGACTCCCTCCGGCCCCCGACTGCGCCTAGAAATCCTGTCCATATAAACAATGAACAGGACCGGTGACAAAGGGGTGCCCTGCCGGAGTCCAACATGCACTGGGAACAGATCTGACTTAGTGCCGGCAATGCGAACCAAACTCCTGCTCCGGTCATATAGGGACCGTCCTTAGCAGAGGGCCCCGGACCCCATACTCCCAGAGCACCCCCCACAGGTCGCCGCGAGGGACACAGTCGAATGCCTTCTCCAGATCCACAAAGCACATGTGGACTGGTTGGGCAAACTCCCATGAACCCTCCAGCAACCTGGAGAGGGTATAGAGATGGTCCAGTGTTACACGACTGGGATGAAAACCGCATTGTTCCTCCTGAATCCGAGGTTCGACTATCGGCCGAATTCTCCTCTCCAGTACCCTGGCATAGCCCCTTTTTAAACAGAGGGACCACCACCCAAGTCTGCCAGTCCAGGGGCACTGTCCCCAGCCGCCACACGATGTTGCAGAGGCGTGTCAACCAAGACAGCCCCACAACATCCAGAGACTTGAGGTACTTAGGGCGGATCTCATCCACCCCCGGTGCCTTGCCACCGAGGAGCTTCTCAACTACCTCAGTGACCTCAGGCTGGGAGATCGACGAGTCCGCAACCGAGCCCTCAGCCTCTGCTTCTGCAATGGAAGACATGTTGGTGGGGTTGAGGAGATCCTCGAAGTACTCCTTCCACCGTCCAAGGATGTCCCCAGTCGAAGTCAGCAGATTCCCACCCCCACTGTAAACAGTGTGTGCAGGGCACTGCTTCCCCCTCCTGAGGCGGCGGATGGTTTGCCAGAATTTCTTTGAGGCCGACCGATAGTCCTTCTCCATGGCCTCACCAAACTCCTCCCAGACCCGGGTTTTTGCCTCTGCAACCACCCAGGCTGAGGCTCGCTTGGCCCTCCGGTACCCATCAGCTGCCTCCGGAGTTCCCCGAGACAGCCAGGCTTGATAGGACTCCTTCTTCAGCTTGACGGCATCCCTTACTTCCGGGGTCCACCACCGGTTTCGGGGATTGCTGCCACGACAGGCACCGGAGACCCTGCGGCCACAGCTCCGAGCGGCCGCGACGACAATAGAGGTGGAGAACATGGTCCACTCAGCATTGTGACCGCTAGATGGATGGGATGATTGAGTGTGCCAGAAGAGGGAGAAATGGATGGATAGAAAAAAGAGAGAGGTTTGTGCCTGTCTCAGAATGGGGTGTGGAGTGTTGCTCTCTGTTCACATAGGCTGACCCAGATGCAGCTGAATTAGACACAGTTCTGTGTGTGGAGGAGTGTGTGCAATAGTGCATGTGAGTTTGTGGATGACAGCATAGGAATGAGAGCTTCTCTATTTCTGAGGCTCACAAGCCCAAAAGAGAATCTAAAAATTTAAGGTGCTACATATAGCACTTCAACATTATTAGCACACTGATTTTGAGACAGTGTAGATGATTGTAGATTACAGAAAAAAATTCTCAGGTTACACATGTAACCATGAGGGCAATGCCTACACTGTGACCGTGTCTGAAGCACAATCAATCTTGATTGGTCAGCTTTCTGCTCTTCAGCAGCCGCTCTTTGTCTGTGTGAAGTGAAATAAACATTTAGTCCACATGGCGAGTGACAAGCATATCAAACGGTGTTTCCTCCCTGCCCTCGCTTTATAATGATCCCCAATGATCTGTGTGTTTACTGTTTGGGAAGGCAGCATGCTTGCTCAGCCCTCGAGGTGTTTGAGTGCGAGCATTGGAAGCGCCTTCCCATCAGAACACTCCATTCCCGGCTGGCGTTGTTCGATGAGAGCAGCCAGCTCTGCGCTCCGTGTGCTGAGGCAGCCCAGCAACTTCACTTGTGGGGATTGCAGATGGATCTAGGGGAGGAAGGCGAGACGGCTTGGGCCCTTTGTCTGCCTTCCTCCGCTGGTTCGCTCACTCACACTCTGGGACGGGAAGCCTGCTTCTTCCGCCTCAACCGTCTATGTCCACCTCCATTGGCCAAGGCATCGGTCATGTGAGGTCTGCTCTTTCTGGAGAGGCCTTTAGATGCCAAGAGAGGCTGGCTCCTCTAGTAGATTATCCGCAGACTGGAGAACTGCTGAAGTGGAATATTTTCACGTCATGGTGTAGAGAGCATCACTTGGACCCAGTTAACTGCTTTGTAGCTTCAGTACTGGAGTTCCTTCAGGACCGGATTCTAGCCGGGCTCTCCCAGTCTACACTCAAAGTGTATGTGGTGGAAGTGGCTGCCTTCCATGCACCGCTGGATGGAGGAACACTGGGAAGGTACCACTTTATTACCTCTTTCCTCTGTGGAACCCTGAGGATGAGGCCTCCATCCCCGGTTAGAATACCTGCTTGGGACCTAACCGTAGTATTGGAAGGGTTGTCCTTGACACCCTTCGAGCCCTTAGAGGCTGCCTCACACAAGTGCCAAGCCTTAAAAATAGCGTTTTTGCTGGCTATAACATCTCTCAAAAGTAGGAGATTTACAGGCCTTGTCAGTGGCTCCTGCATGTCTGGAGTTCGCTCCAGGTGCAGTGAAGGCCATCCTGCACCCGAGACCAGACCTAAGGTGCCCAGTAATGTAGCCCTGGTGGTGCTTCAGAATTTCCATTTAAAATTTAAAATTGCAGTTTTCATATTGTAAATTTACTGAAATGAGCCGCTGTCATCTCTTTGGTGGTGCAGAGAAAGATCCCCAACAAATAAGGTCAGAGTTGAAACTGAATAAACTTGAGCGTGCCGATGAAGGGGCGCACAATGCCCAAACACCAAAACTCATGTTGCCGTGATGTTTGGTGTGTGTCTATGCATGTACATGAGTTACTCAGTGTTATGTCATGCATCTCCCCCCACCCCTTTGCGTCTCATCTGTGTTTGTGTGTAAGTGTGTCTCCATGCATTTCACACAAGTAAGTGTGAATTCAATTCAATTCAATATATATAGCCCAATATCACAATTCAAAATTTTGCCTCAAAGGGCCTTACAATCTGTAACACCCTCTGTCCTTAGACCCTCAATTCGACTAAGGAAAAAATACCCCTAAAAAGACATACTTGTGTGTATGTATGTGTGTGTGGGTGTGCTGTCTAATGTAGCGCAGACTCAAGTTAATAAGGAATGACAAGATACATAGATGATTTCTGTGGAGTATGTTAAGTGTGTTTCAAGCTGTAAAATTGTTCATTGTCTTCTATTAATGTCACATTCACACAAACAAGAACACACAGCATATAGTATGGAGGGCTAAAGGCATCACAGCTATGGAATGCCATTTCATTCAATATTAAATAAATACATAAATATGCCTATGATATTAATAAAAAATGCCTATGAAATTACATGAGTCAATATGGTTAAATATATAAATAAATAGCTTTTATTTCATAATGCCACATTTCCATTTGTTATATTCAAATGAAGAACACATGATTATCTGAGAGCTGCAAGACCGGACACAGCCTCAGAGAAGATGGAGGCCAGCTTGGAAGGTAAAACCTCTGCCCTGATGGAAGTAAATTAGCTGGAAAAAGGTGACATCTCATACTGCCATGTACCAATCAGAGGTGAGCTGTTTGGAAACTGTTGCTCAAATCTGATCAAAGCACTCCCACACTGTCCTGATGAAGCAGATTAACTGTGTTTTTGACTGTTAAACTCTTCATGATGTTATATATTTACTTAGACATTTGCTTATTTAGTTATTAATATTTATAGAGCATTTGTCCCCAAGGATTATGTTGTAGGTATTGCAGGCCGTTTCGCGGATGCCTTTCCACATTTACTGCAATGAATTAAGGTTTTTTTTTTCAACCAAACCAGAGTTGGTGATTGTTGGAAAGACATTGATTTTGTTTCTGTCCAGTTTGAATGAAATGTGTTTTACAGTGATCTGCGAGGTAAAATTACCCTTTTTCTCAATGGAGTCTGGTGAGCTGACATACTGGCGCTCTAGTGCGACATTTAGTGGCAGTGCATGTCACATACCACTCCTTAGATGAACTTTTTCATTTCATTTAATGTTTATTTGATAGAGACATTTACAGTATACATTGAGAATTGCATAAAAATTATCCAATGCAATGTATCACAGCATTTATAGCTACTGCTTATTTTCTGATAACCGATATCAACAAGGACTATAAATGGACTGTACTTGTTTTAGAGCCTTTCTAGTCATCCGACTACTCAAAGCGCTTTCACACTACATTCACACCATTCACACATATTCATAGGAGCTAACTTCCCATCAGTACAAAGGAACTAATACTTCACTCATACTCACTTACTGGAGCAATGTTCATGAACATGTTCACAGACAACAAAGTTAAACTATGTGGTACATTTAGTTGAACTTATAGGAACAGCATTATGACTTGTGGGCATAGTTATATAAATATATATACATACCAACATTTATATGGATATACTCCCCCCCATGGCCTACTTATATTGTTTCATAATATATATGTCTTATTGCCTAACCATATTTTCCCTTGAAGAAGAGGTTCCAATGAAATTCCTATCTATTATATTATGGTGGGGGCAGAAGTCTTGAATATGTCAAAATAAATAAATAAAACCAAAACATGGCTTCAAAAGGTAAGAGGAAAAAAATGTTTTAGTAATTTGGCTTTACTGGGCCATTATGGTAAATACAGCATAACATATGATTTTAGGAAAGGTGGTTAGATAACATTGCTCTTAAAGTAAAACAGGCTTACAAAAATACAATTTAGGATTAAGACAATAACACATTTTTCTTAGGGTTTTACATATTTGTTGGATTGCACCTCCAAAACTTAGTTTTGCATTTCAACTTAAGGATAGTTGTTGGTCTTCATGTTTATTAGCAAAACATATGCGTTCACCATAATACTACCATACTACAGAAGCTACAATCATCACTCCAAAGCATCGTGTTCCAGCGCACTGCCTTTCTATTCTTCCATCTGCCTGTGACATAGCTGTTTGTTAAATGTTTTGATAAATATAGCAGAGTGTGGTGCTATTTATAGAAGCCCCTGCATGCTCTGCACCTAAGTCAGGGCCTGTTGCATGGTGGGAGAGGAGATGGGTTGGAGGTGGGGTGCTTGAGGATCCCATGAACCAGATGACTGAGCTGGAATGTTCAGACTGATGGCCTCACGGCACTCAGCGTGCTTCTGTACTAATGCTCCCGCAGGAACCTATCTCATCTGCCTTTGTTCTGTGAGGAGAAAGAAGGTTTGGAGTATTCAAGAACGTCAATTAACTATGTAACTAAGTGCTTGTGCATCACAGCAAGTAGTCTGTTTGTGCATGTGAATGCATGAGTGGACATTTAAAGCATGCATCACAACATGCATCTATTTACATAATAAAAGGTCACTAACTGCTGTTTATCTGTAGAATTTAGAAAATATATAAAGGATCTCTCTGAAAGTATTATTATTTCGTTATATAAAACCAAGTTTGTTGAATGCAATGTGATGCATCTCAGTATCTTTCACCAAGGCGACTGCCCTGGGATAAATATGCCACTAATGGTTTGTCTGGTGGTTTGTTAGCAATGAATAAGTTCTTTATGAAATCATTCTAACCATTTTACCATCTCTTTCTCTTTGTTTATATCTTTTTCTGACTCTCTCAGGATATCATGTTTCCAGCTCCATGGTTGAGGAGCGGGAAAAGTGGGAGGGTCGTCACCTTCTACAAGAAGTCTATGACAACGAATCTAAGCTCTACTCTGAGCATCAAAAAAACTGCACTGAACCAGGTAAGCTGAGACGCTTGGTGAGCTAAATGTAAAAGGAAACACTGTTTTGATGTGAAGTTTCTAAGAGACTAAGCAGTTCAAATAACCCCTGTGTGTCTATGCAAGAAAGTTAGAGGAATGAATCTCAGTATCTCCAAATGCAAACACCAGTGTGGGAGTTAAGCATTTTCTCAAAACAACCAAATGTATTTCAAGAAGCTCTCATTACTGAATGTATTATATCTCTACTATATCTTATTTGGACCAAAGTCCAAGAGACCATATTCTTTTTTTTAATCTATTGGGCATGATTTGGTCAGGTGTGGTTGTGCTTTTTGGATATGCCTTTGGACAATGTGGAGTCCATGCTGATATGAAGGTATTATTGGAGCAAAACAACTGAGCACCTGTGACAATTGAATCTGTAGTTTGAAGAAAAAAGTCACACCTGTGTTAGAGTTGCAAACTTGTAGAATTGTTTTCTCTCCTGCAAACACAACAAAACAGTTAAACCTTCTCAAATTCTTAATTCTAGTTGCACAAATCCTATTCTATGAATCACAAATTAAGAAACTCATACACTCATACACATACATTTTTGCAATTGCTGCAGAGAATATGGTGTAAAACAAATTCACACACCCATATCAAAAAATGTGAAGTCATGGACAACATTTGAGTTTCACACCTGTAGAATATTTTCTCACAAACACAAGTCAATAACTATGCATGAATCTGGTGCTATGAGCCTCACAAATGCTCACAAATGACATGTTCTGCATGCTTTCACTTTTGCACCACATATCTACATTTAATAATTTAGCAGATGTTTTTATCCAAAGCAACTTAAACAATCACATACCGAAGTCACAGCTTTTGGAGCAATTTGGGGTTTAGTATCTTGCTCAAGGATACTTCGACACATGGCTAGGATTGAACAGCCGACCTTCCGATTGGTGGACGACCAGTGAACCAGTAGAGCCAGGGGCAGGCACTGTTCAGAGATCATAGAACCATTTTGGCCAATCAAAAGGAGTTTGTTTGGGCGCTTGTCCGTCTATCGTTTTTACAACCCAGTTTAGACGAAACCATGCCCACTTCTGTGCGATAAAAGCCTCGACGGTATATCAGTGTTGAGTAATGGGAAATGTTCATTCTGAAGGACTATGAGTAATAGTTTCAGTCAAGCATAGAGGCTGTATTATGTGTAGCCTGGGGTTTTTGACACATAGGATCAATAAATAATTATCTACCACTCATAATTCATGTGATTGGTCACATTGATGGAACATAATTTCAAAGGGCTTTACAATGTGTACAACATATGATACCCTCTGTCCTTAGACCCTGAATTCGAATAAGGCAAAACTACCCAAAAAAAAGCCCTTTTAACAGGGAAAAAAAAATGTAAGAAACCTCAGGAAGGGCAACAGAGAAGGGATCACTCTCCCAGGACAGACAGTCTTGCAATAGATGTCATGTGTACAGAATAGATTCACACACACAGGGTGAACAGGCTGCTGCCATGCTGCCCCTCCACCTACACCAAGCTTGGAAAAATGATTGACGCAGCCAAGACTACTTCGGTGACTCTGCGTAGCCCAGAGATACTCCTGCAGCGAAGACTGGTTCCAGAGGAGGAGAGACTCTGAGCAGCAGCAGTGGGCTTACTGGAGAAACTACAGCTCACAACCCGCAGAACTTGAGACTCAAGCAGTTGTAGTTATTGATTTGTGTTTGTGATAGAAAAATATCCAAGAAAACAATTATTTGTGAAACATTATCTACAGGTGTGCAACTCTCTTTGCAAGAATTCGGCAACATTACTTGTCTAACTGGAAGAATCTTCTTGATTTCACCCAAGCATTTCAGTGCAGGGCCTTCATCAGGGTGTTTCAGTTGAATGAAGCCCCTAGCTGAACTGTGACATTCACGTTCCACTCAGGATGAATTATAATAACTTTTGTCATTCTTAAACTAAGATGGTGAACATGGTAAACCCCATGTGCTACTTACTTACTTACCTACTTTTTGGATTCACCTGGATGTGCGTGTATTTTACACACTGAAACCTTATCTTCTAAAAATTAAGCATGTTTGCATTGTCATTGTGAGCTCATTTCAGATCAAATTACAGCTGTGTTGAAGTTCAGCCAAACAGAGCTGCTAACATGGTTGTTGACTCAAATGGTAAATGGAGTGTACTTGTTTAGCCTTTTTCTAGTCTTCCGACTACTCAAAGCGCTTTCACACTACATATCACATTCACCCCATTCGCACACAGATACACAGATGGAAGGAGCTAACTGTCCATCAGTCGAAGGAGCTAATCATTCACAAACACTCACACACTGAAGGCACAGCCCTCAGGAGCAATTTGGGGTTCAGTATCTTGCTCAAGGACTCTTCGACACTTGGGCTGAGGGAAGGATCAAACCGCCGAACTTCCGGTTGGTGGACGATCCTCTCTTCCACCAAGCCACAGCCACTCTTAAGGGATGTCTCTTTGCGACTCTCCTGGCTTCATCTTTCATTGTGTTTCTTTGTGTGTTTTCCCTGTGGTGCAGAGTGCTTGAGTGTTTTCCAAGTGGAATCCTTGGGCTTTACAAGGCTGACGACCTGCCAAGCAATCTCTTGTAGAGCTGTAATCGGGCCTTAAAAGTTAGGCCCGACAAGAACCCGAGCCCGACAGAATTCGGCCAACAGGTACATTTTGATCGACAGCTTTTAAAACCCGAACCCGTTTACAGCCCGACATTATTTAAAAGTGCGCATGCACACAGCTCTTTGCTTTTTTGTCAAGAATGAGTCATTTATCTTTTTAGCTCTCCTTCGGCTGTTGTAAACGGCTAAAACTTGTCAAA
>CM022471.1:25170794-25226827 GCA_011952105.1 Coreoperca whiteheadi
GCATATGAGGACTTGTATGCCAGGTTGGACACTAAAGAGGGAGAGGTGGATTTGTACAGGTTGGCCAGACAAAGAGATAGAGATGGGAAGGATGTGCAGCAGGTTAGGGTGATTAAAGATAAGGATGGAAATGTATTGACAGGTGCCAGGAGTGTGATGGGAAGATGGAAGGAGTACTTTGAAGAGTTGATGAATGAGGAAAATGAAAGGGAACGAAGAGTAGAAGAGGTGACTGGTGTGGAGCAGGAAGTAGCAAAGATTAGCAAGAGTGAAGTGAGGAGGACGTTGAAGAGGATGAAGAGTGGAAAGGCAGTTGGTCCTGATGACATACATGTGGAGGTATGGAAGTGTCTAGGAGAGGTGGCAGTAGAGTTTCTGACTAGTTTGTTTAACGAAATCTTGGAGAGTGAGAGGATGCCCGAGGAATGGAGGAGAAGTGTACTGGTGCCAATTTTTAAGAACAAGGGAGATGTGCAGCGCTGTGGCAACTACAGAGGAATAAAGCTGATGAGTCATACAATGAAGTTGTGGGAAAGAGTAGTGGAAGCTAGGCTAAGGGCAGAGGTGAGCATTTGTGAGCAGCAATATGGTTTCATGCCTAGAAAAAGTACAACAGATGCAGTATTTGCTTTGAGGATGCTGATGGAGAAGTACACAGAAGGTCATAGGCAGTTGCATTGTGTCTTCGTAGATTTAGACAAAGCGTATGACAGGGTGCCGAGAGAGGAGCTGTGGTATTGTATGAGGAAGTCTGGAGTGGCAGAGAAGTATGTTAGAGAGGTGCTGGACATGTACGAGAGCTGTAAGACCGTGGTGAGGTATGCTTTAGGTGTGACAGAGGAGTTCAAGGTGGAGGTGGGTCTGCATCAAGGATCGGCTCTGAGCCCCTTCTTGTTTGCTCTGGTGATGGACAGGCTGACGGATGAGGTTAGACAGGAATCTCCATGGACTATGATGTTTGCGGATGACATTGTGATTTGTAGCCAGAGCAGGGAGCAGGTGGAGGAGAATCTAGAGAGATGGAGGTCTGCTCTGAAAAACAGAGGAATGAAGCTTAGCCACAGTAAGACAGAATACATGTATGTCATTGAGAGGGACCCAGGTAGAACAGTGAGGTTCCAGGGAGCAGAGGTGAAGACGGTGCAGGACTTTAAGTACTTAGGGTCAACGGTTCAATGGAGACTGTGGAAAAGAGGTGAAGAGGCGAGTGCAAGCAGGTTGGAACGGGTGGAGAAAAGTGTCAGGTGTGTTGTGTGATACAAGAGTATCAGCAAGAATGAAAGGAAAGGTGTTCAAGACGGTGGTGAGACCAGCGATGTTGTACAGCTTAGAGTCAGTGACACTGAAGAAAAGACAAGAGTCAGAGGTGGCAGAGCTTAAGATGTTGAGGTTCTCTTTGGGAGTGACGAGGATGGACAGGATCAGTAATGAGTACATCAGAGGGACAGCCCATGTTAGATGTTTCGGAGATAAAGCCAGAGAGGCCAGATTGAGGTGGTTTGGACATGTTCAGAGGAGAGACTGTGAATATATTGGTAGAAGGATGCTGAGGTTGGAGCTGCCAGGCAGGAGGTCTAGAGGAAGACCAAAGAGGATATTTATGGATGTAATGAGAGAGGACATGAAGTTAATTGGTCTGAGTGAAGAGGACGCAGAGGACAGGGTTAGATGGAGGCACATGATTTGCTGTGGCGAGAGCAAATGTAATCGGAGCACACATTTTGCCTCAGAGGCCACAAAAGCCTATATGACAGAAAGAATTTCAAGGTTGTTTTTTAAATTCCTTGTTATTAGCTGTGGGGCTATTTACTTAGAGCCAAATGTCACTTAAATTTTGGAGCCCTCACAAGTTTCGAAATCAGTTCTAACCTCTGCTAAAATGCAAGAGGGCAATGGGGCAGGTACACAATGTGTCAGGTGTTTTAAATTTAGCTCCAGCTTTTCTTTTACCTGAACTACATGCAAAGTTACCGCAGTTACTCCGTAAGGTCCAGTCCACCTGGGTTCAGGTCACTTTCTCATGTGGTCCTTCACTCATACCCATCCCCTACTTGGATCACTGGAGTCTCAGCTTAAGTTGCATCAGGTTCGACAAAACTCGATTCAAATTAATCAAGGCAGTCTTGTATTCATCACAAATCACCTGCCAAACATCCAGAGAAGACATATGATCTCCATCTCAGGGTGGTGGGCCATGGCATTGGGGTCACCTATCAGCAACTCATTGGGAGTCAGATGTGTTTTGACCCCTGGTGTGGCTCCTATTGACATGCATGTCAGTGGAATAAAAATCCTCCCAGGTCTGCTTTGTGCCACAACATATTTTTGATGATTTTTTCACTTTAGAGTCTGATTGGCCCCCTCCACTATTCCTTATAAGCCAAACTGATACACTACCCAAAACTTGTGTGATGTTTATAACTTTCTCTACCTCAACTAACACTTTGTTGTTAGATTGTGTACTGTTATCTGACCTGATAGTTCTGGGAACACCATAATGAGGAATCAACGTATGTTAACCATTTTATTACACTTTTTGCATCTACCTGTTTGCATAATATTGCTTCAACCTATTTTGTGAATCAGTTTAACATCACCAGCAAGTACCTGTAGCTTTTAGTTCTGTTTTCAGCTCCAGTGTCAATTAAATCATTAGTGATGTCTTGGAATAGTCCTTCAGAGACTGGAAATCTTCCATGTGACACTTGAAAGTTTTCTTAGGCTTATAATCATTGCAGGTCTGACAAGCTGTAATGTAATTCTCCACCATACCCATCATATCTTTGATTTTGATTATGTTAGCTTCAGTTAGTCTAGGCCGTTTATCTTTATTTGTCTGTGAGTTTAGTATACAGCAATTTTTTGATAATTGTATCTCTATTATTGTCTAAATAGCAAAAATTCAGAAACTGTTGTTTCAACAGTAAATCTCTGAAATTATATCTTCATATCCTTTTAATAATCATATTATTGTCCCTAATTCAGCTATCCGGCATCTAGTCTAGATCAGCAGAGCGTCAGGAGTAACTTAAGTTTTAACTGAAAAGAAGTTTATCCAATTTATAGAGTAATATTATTAGTATATATAATCAAGCGTATATTATGTATGTTTAATTTAAACATGATCAGTAAGACTCGATATGTTATAATGACATCAACAAAATTCACCACGGTCCCAGAATGCAATCAAATTCCACTTTTTAATCTCTAATTTCTTAACGCATTCACAGTGAGACTTCTCAACTTAGAGAATGACATTCAGAATTGTAAATCCTTTTCTAAATAGTTACATTTAGTCTAAGTCTATTTCTCCTCTCATGTCAACAAGGACCCGACCTTAACTTGTCTCTCTGTTCTATTTCACACTTCTGATTCATATTCATTCACAGATATGACAGACAATTCCGCTTGAGTTCCCACTAAAAATTGATAGTCTAATTCAAATTTTTTCTTTCTTCCAACGTGCAGGTATTTCTCCACCTTAGAGCATTTGTTTCTCACTCACACAAACAAACCCAGGCATTTACAGAGATGTCCCATGCAATTTTAATAATTTTCAACTTAATTTGTGTATTTTTCCATTTCACTTCATTTCTTTTTCATTTCATCCCTTTTAAAATACATTCACAATGGATTTTACTTTAGACTGGTCAGATTTCAGATTTTTGATTCCCTAATTCTCTTGAATACAATCAAAATTTTGTTTTAATCGCTACTCTTCTCTGACTCTTCACAAAATGTACTTGTGCATAAGTGAGCTGTATGGGTTTGCTTTTGTAATAAAAGGTGTTTTAAAATCAAAATCTCTCTGTCTCATCATAACTGCATTTGTATTGCAGTAAACAGAAATATACTTAAAATATTTTTTTTTCCTATTTAGATTACATGTTATCTAAGACCAAAGCAGACACACACACACACACACACACACACAGAGCTTGGTTTATCTTGTTAGTTGTGCACAGCAGTGTATACCTTGTGGGATGTGTTACTCAACAGGAAAAAAATGTTGTTCCCTTTCAAGGGAACTTCAACGCTGCGTCAGCTGACTCTATGGGGAACGCCTTCAGTGTGACTGTCTCTGAATCTCTGTATCAACTTAGACCAATCTTGATTGGGTTTAATGTCAACACGTGACGTACGCCGGCGGAACCGGAAGTTTAAGGGGAGCCGGCTTCACTGTTGTCGTCAGTCTTCTGATCTTCAGCAAGGGTCTATGTGGAAATGACGAGTGTGAAGCGGTCTTTGCAGTGCTTCCTCCCTGCCCGCGGATTATCTCCACCGGCAACTCACGTGTTTTGGTTGGCTGTTTTGGGTTGAGAGCTCGCTCTGTCAGCCCTCGAGGTTGACCGTGAGCAGCGTGAGCGTCTCCTCGGGAGCTCGCTCCGCTTGGTGCGGGTCCCGCGGCTGCTGCGGTGAGAAACGGGAGAGACACGGCTCATCCGCTAATTCCCTCCCGTTTTCGGGACCGGAAGCCCGCATCGCGGCTTCTTCCAACCAGGGGACGTGTTCAGAGGCCACACACTTGTGTCTGCTGTCTGCACGGAGAGCAGGCTCTGTCAGCCCTGAGGGGTGACTGTGAGCAAGGTAAGTGCCCTCTTTGAGGAGAGATAAGACGCTCTGCTCTCGACTGACTGTTTGTTATTTGTTGAAACAGTCTACCCGCATATTCGGGATCAAGAAGCCAGGTTGAGCCTGCAGTGTCTTCCGCCCTGGATGTGGAGGATCCAGTTCCGAGGACCTGGATGTCCTGAGAGTGGAAGGTGGTGATATGGGTGGCTCGTCAGCCCAGTCACTGCAGCATGAGGAGCTGCTGGAGGTGATTTTCCCAAGAGAGGAAAATGGTGGTTAGGCTCAATATCGCCTGGCCAGCGGAGCAGCAGGACACTCATCACCGGAGTAGCTCGGTGAGTGTTTCCTTCTAGCCACACCTAGAAGTCGGGACCTGCTGTTCTTCTGGATCTTCTGGGCGGCTGTGGCTTGGTGGCAGAGCGGGTAGTCCAGCAATTGGAAGGTCGGTGGTTCAATCCCGGCTTCCCCCAGCCATTCGTCAAAGCATCCTTGAGCAAGATGCTGAACCCTGAGTTGCTCCCGAAGATGCGCCTTCGGTGTGTGTGAGTGAGTGTGAATGATTAGTTCACTTTGTACTGATGGGCAGTTACCTCCTGCCATCAGTGTGTGAAAGGGGGGGAATGTGATATGTAGTGTAAAAGCGCTTTGAGTAGTCAGAAAGACTAGAAAGGCGCTACACAAGTACAGTCCATTTAGCATTTACCATTACCATCTCCACACCGAGGTGTCGAAATCCTGATCCAGGCCGTATTTTGCACGGTTTTCTAGCCCGACTAGTAGCCAGTCTGTGTAGATCATTGGGTGCAAGGAGAACAGCACACTACATTGACTTTAGTGGGCAAGGCATACAGGGCAGCGGGTCAGGCGGGGCATGTCCGCACGCCATGGCATGCGTGTGGGTGTGCCCAGCCAACCTGCTTAGGACCTCGACTTTGGCGGAACCCTCACATCCGAGGATGGACGGCACTCCACCATGCTACGACGATCCCCTGATAGGGAACGAGACGCTGCGTCTCACTGCCATACTTCCGGCATGCCTGTGAGCGGCTTGCTTCAGTCGATCAGAAGGCTGACGGACCCCCATGATTCCGAGGAATCTTGGAAATAGGGGTCGACCAAGTACAAGCATAGGTGATGGAGCGAGAAATACATTCTGTCTTGTACAATGGGGCCATAAAACAAATCCCCACCTGAGGGATGCATACCGGGTTCTACAGCCGGTTCTTTATAGTCCCGAGAGAGACGGTGGTTTGTGTCCCACTTTAGATCTTCGTCACCTGAACCATTCTCTGAGGAGACTGAGGTTCCGGATGCTGACGATCCCTATGATTGTGAGTCTGATTCAGCCCGAGGACTGGTTCGTCACAATTGATCTAAAGGACGCGTACTTCCACATATCTATCATTCCGGGACACCGGAAGTTTCTGCGGTTCGCTTTCGGGGGCAAAGCCTACCAATATCGGGTGCTTCTCTTCGGCCTAGCACTCTCCCCTCACACCTTCACGGAGTGTATGGACTCTGCCTTGGCTCTTCTCAGACTCCAGGGGATCCGCATCCTCAATTTGTTTTGGACGACTGGTTGATTTTATCCCAGTCTTGTCTCACACGGTACAGCATCGAGATGTCGTACTTGCACACTTGAGGTGCTTGAGGTTGAGGCTCAAAACGAGCAAGAGCACGCTCACTCCAACACAAAGGATTAACGTTCCTAGGAGTAGTCACGTTGCGGGCACAACTGTCTCCCGCACGCGTCGAGTCAATCCTGGCTATGGTACTCAGGGTGCAAGCTAGGCTGACATCTAACTGCACTTCAGTTTCAGAGACTGTTAGGCCTCATGGCCGCAGCGTCCACCGTGATTCCGCTTGGATTGCTGCACATGAGGCAGCTGCAGTGGTGGCTCAGGGACGCCGGATTTTCCCAGAGGGGCAATCCTTTTCAAGGTTACACGCAGGTGCATGCGTGCCTTAGACAGGTGGAGACAACAGGTGTTCCTGACCCAGGGCCCAGTGCTGGGAATGGTGTATCACCGTCGCACACTTTCGACGGACGCCGCCAGCACCGGATGGGGTGCGTTTTGGAAGGCCGCACAGCCCGAGGTCTGTGGTTGACCCCACATCTATGGAACATAAATTGCCTGGAGATGCGAGCGGTCTTGTTGACCTTACGGCATTTTCTTCCAGACCTCAGGGGCCACCACGTGCTTGTCCGCTGAGAGCCGACAACACAGCGGTGGTCTCCTACTTAAATCGACAAGGGTGTCTGAGATCGCACCCTCTGTGCAGACTGGCGCGCCAGATCCTTTTTTTGTGGTCCCAGGGGAAGTTGCTCTCTCTCAGAGCACTTTTCATACCTGGGTACCTCAATGTTGGAGCAGACATCCTGTCGAGGCAGGGGCCGAGGCCCAGGGAATGGAGACTGCACCCCGAGACGGTGCAGATGATATAGAGGAGATTCGGCAGGGCACAAGTGGACCTGTTCGCGTCCTCAGACAACGCTCACTACCCCCTCTGGTTCTCCCTTGTGTATCCAGCGCCCCTGGGGCTGGATGCCATGTCACAGCCGTGGCCGAGGCTGTACGCTTTTCTCCCGGGAGCAGAGCAATCGGGCAATCAGTTCTAGAGAGAATTCGCCGAACAGGGGCCCAGCTGCTGCTCGTGGCCCCGTTCTGGCCCGCCAGAATCTGGTTCCTGAGCCTGGTAGCCCTCCTGGACAGCCCCCCGTGGGAGATTCCCGTCAGGAGGGACCTGCTGTCGCAGGGCCAAGGCGAAATATTCCATCCCCAGCCGGGGAAATTAAAGCTGTGGGTCTGGCCCCTGAGGGGGACCACCTCCGAGCTGCCGGTCTCTCTACCGAGGTAGTTGAGACCATCTTACATTCTAGAGCCCCCGCCATGAGGAAACTACATGCGGACAAGTGAAAAATTTTCACTACATGGTGCCTGGAGCGCCATCTTGACCCAGTTTACTGCCCGATGGCTTCAGTGCTGGAGATCCTCCATAGCCGGTTTTTGGCTGGACTCTTCCCCCACTACACTTAAGGTGTATGTGGCTGCGTTCGCAGCATTCCACAGTTTGGTGGATGGCTGCGCGCTTGGGAAGCACCGCTTTGTTACCAGTTTCCTTTGTGGCACCTTGAGGATGAGGCCTCCGGTTCGAGTCAGAGTCCCTCTGTGGGATCTGACAGTGGCGTTGGATGGATTGACCACAGCACCGTTCGAGCTACTGGACGATGCATGAGACAGGTGTCTGGCCTTAAAGATGGCATTTCTGCTGGCCATGACTTCTCTCAAGAGTGGGAGATCTGCAGTCCCTGTCGGTGGCTCCTGCTAACCTGGAGATTGTTCCAGGCGCAGTTAGAGCCATCCTGCTTCCCAGGTTATGTACCTAAGTACCCACTGAGGTGGCCCGGCCGGTTGTCCTGCAGGCGTTCCATCCTCCTTCAGAGTCGGCGGAACAGGAAGGTAGGCTGCAACTGCTTTGTCCAGTCAGAGCCCTGGAGTTTATGTCCGGAGGACATCCCAGTGGCGCAATTCGGACCAATTGCTGGTATGCTTCGGGCCCCCTCGTAAGGGCTGCCCGGCTACCAAACACACTATTAGCAGGTGGATAGTTGAGGCTATTGTTTCGGCATACGAGGTGCATGGTTTGCCTTCACCTCTGTCGATAAGAGCTCACTCCACACGGAGTATGGCATCCTCCAGAGCTTGGTGGTCGGGAACCCCCCTCTCTGATATATGCGATGCTGCGGGATGGTCCTCGCCTCACACCTTTGTGAGATTTTACAGCCTAGACCGCTTAAATAATCCGGGATCTGTGGCTCTCTTGTCTTGAAGTGTGCCCTGCTGGCTTCATACTCTGACAGGCATCCCTTCAGCATGGAGGAGTTGGTACTGCGTTCCCAATAGCGTCAGCTGACGCAGCGTTGAAGTTCCCTTGAAAGGGAACCTACCAGGTTACGTATGTAACCATGGTTTCCTGATAGGGAACGAGACGCTGCGTCTCGCTGCCATACTTCCGGCATGCCTGTGAGCGGCTTGCTTCAGTCGATCAGAAGGCTGACGACAACAGTGAAGCTAGCTCCCTTTATACTTCCGGTTCCGCCGGCGTACGTCACGTATTGACGTTAAACCCAATCAAGATTGGTCTAAGTTGATACAGAGATTCAGAGGCTGTCACGCTGAAGGCGTTCCCCATAGCGTCAGCTGACGCAGCGTCTCGTTCCCTATCAGGGAACCACGGTTACATACGTAAGCTGGTACATTCAGTGTCTGCAAGTTTTAGCATAAGCTCACTCCTCCTCCCTTTCTGTCTGTCATTCTCTCCTAGACAATACGTCTCTCCTGCTGGCCTCTGCTCAGAGACTCTGTCTACTACACCTTGTCTATCTCTGTTCTTATAGTGGTAAGGAACAGCTCGATATAACACAATCACAGTCATATTAACATTGCAAATACAAAGATCCATCCTGAATATTAATAAATTGTATCATCTCACTTACCAACCAGTTGCACTGATGTGATTATTACTTTTTCTTGTCCACCTTTCCAATCATGTCTTCATGTATTTACAATGTGTGTGATTTCAACAGCTGTATAAATTACATATTCAATTCCATGATTTTCACTTCTCTGTCATTTTCCTCTTCCATATTATAGTTCATATATGATGAAAAAGTGGTTCGGTAAGTCAAATCTTTATAAGTATAGATAGTTTAAAATGAATAAAAGAAGAAATAAATTAATTACAGGACAATCACTAAATTTGCTTAAACCCTCAAATTTACAATATAATTCACATGGTAAATTGATCCGAACTGTGCTTTGCAGGTGGGAAGCTCTCACATTGATTCTGATGTATTTCATTTACATTTTGATCATGAAGTAAGTAATTAAGCTTAATTTTGGATAGCACACAGTTAAAACACCCTATGGTTTTTCTTAAAGAATTATTCAAAGTAATCACTTCCTGCTGCTCTTTTTGCACATTTAAAGTTTTCTATAGACGAACTATATGAAGGTTTTTATAGTAAAGCAACTACAGGAAATAACTGTCATATTCATGGTCAGGTCCATGGACTTCATGGAGTGCATTATTTTCCATTAGCACATGGGTCATCTACATGACCTGGGTTATAAATACTGGTATTTAATTTTGATAGAAAAATTAAGAAAAAAAGGAAACACTATAAATCAGTTGTGGATTTTATGTGGAGTGCAGTCGGTCTAGCAAGAGCCCCATAGCAGCTCAATATAACAAAACTAGTGAATAACTGCAAAGTATTCTGTGGTAAAAATTTCAAGTCACAATGCAATTTGTCACATATACTGTACATAAATGTTGGATGTGAATTGGATTTTGATTTTGACTTCTGTTACAGGTTTAACTCAAATGTTGTTCGTTTTCTGGAGAGGCAGAAGAAGAACTCATCCAGTTTGAGGAATGGAACGGCCAATAACACTGAACTAGGCGATGGCTGTGATGCTACAGCTGTTCTACTGAAGAAAGGTACACTTTTTGTTAAATTGGGATTCAGCAGCTGGGTGTTGGGATTCAGGTAGGGCAGGTTTGGTTATTAGCAGAAATATGAAAGATATTTATGAATATTGAGAAAATTATTAATATAGATTAATAATTACGGGTCACCACCCTGGGATTGGGGACCAATAACCACATGAAGAACCGTCACAAAGGTGGCTGTCCACCAAAACATTTTCATAATTAAAGTATTATCTTTACATTAATGTTGGACAGTGAAGGGTGAAGTCCAAGCACTGACTGTCGCAACCAGCTATTATCACAACAAATACACACAATAATCACAGGCAACTGCTTTTTAAAATAATTTACAATAGTGTTTGTTTAACGATAGCACTGATTAACAGTCAATGACTTAAGGCAACAACCACTTTAGTCTAATCTAAACATAATCAGCATACAACAGTCAGCAAGAAGATAGGATGTGTGTGTGTGTAAGTGTTCCTCATTCTTATATCCCAGTGGGGACTGTAACCTGAATGCACAGAGACCCACAGGGACTTGTGTCTTTCTCTGTGGGGACAAAAATTGAGGTCCCCAAGGGTAGAGACTGGTTTTTGAGAGTTAAGATTTGATTTTAGGGTACATGTTACAATTAGGTTAGGGTTAGGGTAAGGGACTAGCGAAAAATTATGTCAATGACTGCCCCCCACGGGGATAGTGAAACAAATGTGTGTTTTTTTTGACCACGTGGGTGGTCATCATGCAAGAAACCAAAGGGACAGAGCAAAAAGGGGAAAACACGTTCTGTCTATCCTCAGGTTAATGTGCAGCATAGTTGGCTAAGCTACCACATTTGAGATGTGTGTAAGCGTGTAAATGTACGTGTAAAGGTGTGTGGGTTAGTGGAGAGGAAAGAGAAAATAAGTACACAAGAAATCTCAAATGCTGTGGCAAAGCGCAATAACTGTCCCCTTATCACACAGTAATCTGGCTGCAGGCTTTTAGTCAACAGTCGTGTTACTGGACTTTGGTCTGATAAAGCACAGTTATTAGCTTCTACACAGTGGCTAAAGCTAACACAGGTACGGTCCGACGGCACGGTACCAGTACAAAATGGAACGTCTTAGCAAAAACAAAAATACAAAGCAAAGAGGTCTGCGCTATCAGCAGGTCCAAGACAGACACAAGACAGTGCCATACCTTCGAATAGCAGACAAGAGAAAACCAGCAGTCGACATCAGTAGGGAGATTGGCTCAGCTGCAGTTTGCTCTCCGTGAAGAAAACAGGCAGTCTCTTCCTCCTGCAGGCAAAGATCATTATGTGGGGTATAACTAACAGGATCCAAAAGTGTTTCAGCAAACACAAAACAGTCTTTAGCTCTTCCAGCCAGTTGCGACTCTTCCTAGGGAAATTCAATTTCACGTAAAAGGTGTCTTCATGAGGTAACGTGAGTTACAGTGGAGAAGGCCATGGGGCGTGTCCTGCAACGATCGGGATCACAGTGAAAAGATGATGAATGATGTGGGATGGCTGGCTTTAAAGACTTGTCGTCATAGCCGTGCGCTAAGATTTCAGGGGCAGTCTGGCGCGTCTCGCCCAATAGGAGTCCATTTGTATTCAACTGAGATCTTACGTTGGCTTCAAGTGAGATTCACATATGGGTGCAAAATAACAGCTGAAGCGACTTGGCACCACTCTATTTTCTGGTCTCTCAGTCAGGCGTAGTGTCAAGGCTTTGCCCTTTGCAGGTAGGCCGCAGTCTTTCTTTCCCAACATGTGGTTAGGCGAGGCCCAACATGGGTGAACAGAAGTACTGTTCAGATGGATAAACTGTTGTTCACCAAGAAATTGTTTCACCATAACTCCATCTTAAATGTTTAGATGTTTTACTTTTCTGTTTGTGTACCACTTAAACAAAAGAAATACATGTTAATTAATAACCTTTAAAGGTATTGGTATGGTTATTTTTTTTAACTTTGGACAAAGCCAGGAAAGCTGCTTCCAGTCTTTATGCTAAGCTAAACTAAACACCTCCCTGCTCCATTTCCATACTTAACACTCAGACATGAAAGTGGTATTTAAGAAACCGTAAAAGTGTATTATCCAAAGTGTTGAACTATTCCTTTAAGCCTCACTTCTTGACTGCAGAGTTGTATGCTCAGATATGACCTAGCCATCTGAGGGGAATTCTTGCTATGGTTGCAAACATTGTAAGAATAAATTAATTCCACTCAATCATCAAAGATTTGATTATGTGCTTGGTTGAGTAACAGTTCAGTTTTAAAGGATATGTTCCAGCACAGATATCACAAGGTATAGAACGTAGTAGATGGATTTGTTCTCCTGCAGGCATAAGTGCATGTGTATACTGTGAGATTACATCCATGTGTGTATCCTACAGCAAACCACCACAGGAAGCCATCAGTGCTGATGGTGGATGAGCTGCTATCAGCGTACCCCCACCAGCTGTCATTCTCTGAGGCTGGCATGAGGATCATGATAACCAGCCACTTCTCCCCAAGAACTCGCCTCACTATGGCGTCACGAATGCTCATCACTGAGGTAAGGATTCACACAGGCACACTGCAGCTGCACTTTTGATTGAAAAAAAGAGGGGGGAAAAAGATTGCTGCCATTTCTAATTTGACGCAGACTGCAGTGTGTTTTTCTCATAGGGAAAAGTGATTCAGACAGCCACTTTAGCAAAGTCATCTGATGCGGCATGGAGGCCTGGAGCTACACCATTGAGAATTCTAGGCATTGTGTGTTTTTTGGAAATTGGACATTATAAAGGGAGCCAGCTTCACTGTTGTGCAATGCAATTTTTAAGGCCAGGCCCCTGTCTGATGCATCGTCCAATGGCTCAAAGGATGCCACGGACAGTTGGTCAAGCACCACAGTCACGTTCCACACAGAAATTCTGACTTGAGTCGGAGGCCTTATCCTCAAGGTACCACGAAGGAAACTGATTTCAATGCGAAAACCAGCCATGGAGAAACTCCCGCACTGAAGCCACCTGGCAGTTAACTGGGTCAAGGTGGTGCTCCCGGCACCACACAGTGAAAAGCTTCCACTTACTCGTGTACAGTTTCTTCATGGATGGGGCTCCAGCTTGTAAAATGGACTCAACTACCTTGGTAGAGAGACCGGCAGCTTGAAGGTGGTCCGCCTCAGTCCCCAAAACCTCCACCTCCCCGGTCAGGGATGAAATATTTCGCCTTTAGCCTACGACCGCAGGGAATCTCCCACAGGAGACCACTCAGAAGGGCTACCAGGCCCAAAAACCATATCCTGGCGGGTCAGAACCTTCTCTAGAACCCAACCGGGGAAAAGGCAATCGTGGAAAACGCGTAGACTCGGCCATGGCTGCACCATAGCATCCAGCCCCAGGGGTGCTCTGTGCACAAGGGAGAACCAGAGTGAGCATTCTCCAGGGACGCAAACAGGTTCCGCTCTGCCGAACCTTTTCCAGTTCATCTGCACTGTCTCGGGGTGCAGTCCCCATTCCCCGGTCCTCTGCCCCTCCAAGGCACTTAAAGTGCTCTTAGAGAGAGCAACCTTACCTGCACAGAGGGTGCAACCTCAGACCTCCTTGTTGATTTATATAGGATACCACCACTGTGTTGTTGGAGCAGACAAGCACGTGGTGGCTCCTGAGGTCTGGTAGAAAGTGCTGTAAGAACAACAAGACCACTCGCATCTCCAGGAAATGTATGTGCCATCGGTGCGGCGTTAACCACAGACCTCGTGCTGAGCGGCCATCCATGACTGCACCCCATCCAGTGCTGGAGGCATCCGTCAACAGGATGCGATGGTGTTACACCACACCTAGCACTGGGCCCTGGGTCAGGAACACCCGTTCCTTCCACATGGCCAAGGAACGAAGGCATCTCTGCGTAACCTTGATCAGGCGAAAAGGATTGCCCCTCTGGGAAAATCTCCTGCATCTGAGCAATCACTGCAGCTGGCTCATGTGTAGCAAACCAAACGGAATCATGGTGGATGCTGCCGCCGTGAGGCCTAACAGTCTCTCAAACTGTAGTGCAGTGAGATGTCAGCCTAGCTGCACCCTGAGGAGACAGCTGTGCCCGCAACGTAACCAAATCCCATACTACTCCTAGGAACGTAATCCTTTGCACTCGTGTAAGCATGCTCTTTCTCCCAGTGAGCCAGGATAACAGGCTGCATCGCTCTCTACCTTTCTCCTCCTCAGTATCTTCTGATTTCTGTCCACACGACTAACACCAGTTGGTCATTATAGTCTTTTTTTGCAGGCAACGCATGTGGGCAAGTACAACATCTCGATGTCGTATTGCCGCCAGACATGATTGTGTTAGAATCAACCAATCGTCTATGTAATTGAGAATGCGGACCCCTTTGAGTCTAAGACGAGCCAGGGCAGAGTCCATATATTTTGTGCAGGCGTGAGGGGAGAGTGCTAGGCTGAACGGAAGCACCTGATACTGGTAAGCTTTGTCCCCGAGAGTGAACAGCAGGAATTCCGATGTCCTGGAATGATGGAGACATGGAAATACGCGTCCCTTAGATCTATCGTGACAAACCAGTCCTCGGACTGAATTTGACTCACAGTCATGGGGATCGTCAACATCCTGAACTGAAGTCTCCTCAGAGAACGTATGAGGTGACAAGAGAGAATGTACTTTTTGCTCCATAACCTGTGCTTGTGTCAGGTCCACCCTGGTTTCCAAGATCCCTTGGAATCTTGGGGGTCTGGACTGGAACCAAAGTCTGTAACCCTCTTGGACGGTGCGCAAAACCAAGTGCAACACCCCAGGCAGAGCTTCCCAAGCAAGCAGGAAGCCCCTCAGGGGGACCAGCCGTTTGAGGCTGGTGCCAGTGGGACACGTGGGAGCGGCCTTGGTTCCCCGAAGCGCTGCCGCAGCGGGATATCTCCGAGGAACGGCATCTACATGCCTGACCGCAGAACCTGCAGTGTGAGAGCTACGGTGTCCTGAGACGCTTGTGCGGCAGAATTTAACCTGAGAACGTCTACAGGCCTCTGTAGAGGATGCAACCGTCGCCCAACCGGTGTGGGTTGCATGAAACTTGCCCTGCCCTGAAGCGCCACTGGCGGCTGGGGTAGTGAGGCCGAGTTCCACAGGGCTCCCTGGGGGAGGAAACAATGTGCTCGACCCCTTGGGGGGGGGCACCCTCAGAGGCCTGACCCATCAGGGCCTCTTTTTCGAAGCCTGTCGGGTGAGAAGCACTGTCCTCAGGTCCGTCTTCCACCTTTCAGGCTTCAAATGAGCAGGCTGGCATGAGCCCCTCAACTGTTGGGGAGGGGCACACTGCGCCACGCTCTTTTTCTGAGCTTCCCCGAAGAGACTGGCAGGCGAAAGCGGGGCATCCAGAAGGAAGGTCTTGTCCTTATCTCAGATGCCCGACAGAGTTAGCCATAGGTGGCGCCACCAGTAGAGCCATGGAACGGCCAATAACTCAGGCCGTGTCCTTCATGGCTCTGAGCGACAAATCCATCGCACAGCGGAGCTCCTTCATATCCTCGAATGCGAGGGCCCCACTTCATCGAGGTCATCGAGCAGGTCAGCTTGCCTGTAAGACCGCCATGGTGTGCAGACATGCAGCCTCTGCGCTGAGGCTTCTGGATCCTGAAAAGGAGCTAGCGAACGAGAGCTCAGAAAGCCGTCTCACCCTCATCCCCTAAATCTATCTGCAATCCCCACGAGTGCAGACGCCAGGCTGCCTCGGCAGCTGCGGGGCCCTTACCAGTGGAGCGTATAGCTGGCCGCTCTCCTCACAGAGTGCCACCCGAGAGCGGAGCTTCCTCATGGGGAGATGCTCGCAATGCTCACAGTCAACCCCCTCGAGGGCTGACAGAGCGTGCTCTCTTCCCAAGTAGCTAACGCACATATTGTGTGTGTCACCAGTGGGAATAAAGCTTGAGCAGGAGGCACACACTGCCGAAAACGCTTCACACTCGTCATTTCCAGAGACCCACAGTGGTTGCTGAAGATCAGAAGACTGACAACAACAGTGAAGCCGGCTCCCTTTATAACTTCTGGTTCCGCCAGAGTGCGGAATCAAGATTGGACTAGTTCTACACAGCTTCATATGCGGTCACGCTGGAGGCATTCCCCATAGCATCAGGCGATGCAGCGTTGAGTTCTGTTGAAAGGTATCCTCAGTTCCTTGTAGATGACCTAAAATAAATTGCATGTTTTTTTCTGCTAAAGCATCCATATGTGTACTAGTGATTACAGGTCCCTTGTTGTGTTTTGAGAGAAAAAACATGTACCATAAAAGAAACATTGATATTTTTGTTTTTTCTATTAGCACCCTGTCTGTGCTTATTCCACTCAGAATGTAGTTGTTTCTCTGTCTACAAAATCCTTTGCAGAGAGCCAATAAAATGTGTTTACTTTAACATTTGCATAAAGCAGTAACAAATATATGTCATGCTTTTGGGTTTTGGGTTCTGTGATGTCCTTTTTTATTTTGAATCTGTCTGCTACCTGTTTTGCCGTTCCACTACAATTTGGACATTAAACCACCACTCATCCTCCTGCCACCTCTGTCTGTGCTTTGGTATTTTTCACTGTTACCTGGTTGCCTGTACAACGTGATCATTTATGCATAACAGCTACTTATTTGTCCATTTATTATAATGAATAAGTCATGTCCGACAATGTTTTGATTTGTCAAATCTGTCAAATCTATCACTTGTTTCATTAGGTGTCATCAGTCAATACTGATCTGTCACTTGTTTCATTAGTAATGATACAAGTGACAGGTCTGCTTCAGCTGCGTAAGCTAACATTAGAGCTGTCACAGACAGGAGGCTTCATGGTCCTAAATCTTGGATGCCTCAATTCAGAGCTATAAGGTTACAAGTGTAAAACAATAATATGATGTGAATGAAAGTTTACGGAAGATTATGACAGCTCTGTTCACCAGCTGTCTGTCATTTTCACTCTTCAACTGCCCAGCTACCTGTGTGAAATTTATGTGAAGCAATCACCTAGAGCGTGTTTGTAGAAAAAGACTCACCACTCTGTTGGTCATTTATGAATAGCCCACTACTTATTTTTTCAAACATAAAAAGATGATAGTGTGTTTCTTCTTTCACAAATAATATTTGGCCAAACATTAACATATGCTGGCATGCAAAGAGCTTATTAACCAGGGAGCAGAAAAGATTTCTTTGAAACAACAAATGTTTCAACAACTCTCAGAATTACAGCAGATTAAATTTGCCAATTGTCATTATAGCTGATGAAATTGATGGTTGCCAGCCTAAACGTTCACTTGCTACACCTTTTTGCAACACTGTTGATTATGTAAGATTACAGCTCTTGCAATTAAAAAAAATACACTTTCAAATCTAAATTTTGATATAAAAACAATAGTATTTAGCCCTAGCATAACACACCACAGACTTAACTGCAACCCACATTAGCTTATACCTAACTCTCCCTATTATCAAACAAAGACACACATCTTACTGCACTTTTGCTTGCTGACTAACCTACCAAACAAATATCCACCAGGGTGTAGTGTAAATGCGTTAATTTGTATGAAAGATGATGCAGAGGGATTACATTCAACTTTGGGAAGAAATTAATAGTATTAACACAGTAGCAGAATTGAACTTGCATTTAATTCACCTCTGGGGCATCACTCTTAGAAAAGGTAAAATGATAGCCAGGTAATTAATTCAGTCTCAATCTGGATGTTGCCTAAGTTCTTGACTCGTAAACAGTGACCGTAATACATAAAAAACACAAACCACGTAATCAGTTTATCAATTAAATGTTTATTGAACTTGAAATAAAGGCGGGGCCAAAGGCCAATGAATTGGTTCGTGTTGGCATACATGGAGATGATTCCAGTCAAAGAATCAGGACAGGAGAGAGGATCTGCAGTGCAGGGAATTTATTGTAGACAGTGCAGAAGGCATACATATGCCATAGTAGGACACGTATTAGGTTGAGTAAGGATGTGTTTGTGTGTGGTCTACAAAGGAGAAATAACAATATATATTAGAATAACGTAACATAAAGCAATAAAGGCAAATATAACTCTTAGCAAACTTAGAAGACAATTTGTAAATGTAGGAAACCCCCTATAGCAGTACAAAATTAGGAGCATTTAAAATCACTTAAAATATTTTAAAATACCACAACTGTAGCACATTGGTAAAACTAATTAAAGATAGCAACCATGTGCTGCCCTCCACACAAATTGGGTAATTAAGAGCCAATTAAGGCAAAATGGTAAAACAACTCTGCTACAAACAAGTCCAGTAAATAAATGCTGCATAACAACACTAAGGAAACATGAAAACAACTTACATTCTGGTCATTTATGCACAACATTGCAAAACATTCAGTGTCCAGAATTTGCTCCTCTGCTGTGTTTGCTCTGCCTCTGCTGTAAGTGCAAACAATGACTGTGAAGACATCAGCGCTTGTTAACCCGCTCGTACAACCCGCTAGACAGTAGGCAGGCTTTCTCACAGAACTATTAACTACACACACAAATATTAACTACATACAAATAGTTAATATACAAATAAAATGCAATGATGACCAAAGCAATGAATACAGCGGTAGGCAATTAATGAATGAATGAGGACCACCGTATACCAGATAAAGCAGTGAATGATACCTTGGCAGGAGGGATTCATTTGTAGGAGCAAATGAGAATGTTAAATTAACCAGTTAAATTGACTTGAATGCACTATTCAGCAGCAGAGAGATTTTTGGGAAGCGAAAAAGGGAAATATCTGAAACAATTCAAGATTGTTTCTATATTCATGGAAGACCTTATTAAGTTCCTAACCGCTCTTATACTGTAGCAACAATTCCGTCTGTCAGATGTTCGTTGAATTCAGAGTTTGTTACAGTCCTAACTTTGATATTGTTAGAACATGTTGCAGCAGACTGGAGCAGGTGTCTTTCAGGTTGGAAACAGCTATTTAGAAGCGCTAGCAAGGTTTGCACATAAAATTATTGCATACAGTGACATATACATATATATGCCCCCCCCCCACACACACACACACACACACATGCACGCACACGTCTCCCCATGTCTTTTAGTCAGAATTGAAATTTCAACTTGTGTTTTTCCCTATCACAAGATATGATCGATACTCTGGTTAGTTATATATATATATATATATATTCACATTCCTCATGTCATTATCTATGAAAAGAGTATCTTTTCCAGATTAGTGGATTGGAATTAACAGTTTCTTAGTTCAATTTAGTTTGTTCCTGCCTCAAAATCAGCATATTGAATCAAAGCTTCCTACTTTTCCTTTTGTGTTAATTAAGCATACCATATCAATTAGCATACATAAAATTTTGCATTACATACTTATTTTCTTTGTTCTTAGTTCCCTGCGTCCATGAGCAGTCCGCAATGAGTCACAGAGCCCCACTCTGGAATGTGGGGGTGCCGGGCCTTATCAGATGTTGCAGGAAAGTCCCGTCGGAAATTGTATCTTCAGAATGGGGTTCCTCACCAGTTGGCATATTCCTTTGATCATCACTCTTGAGTCTTATGGGATTGTTTCTTGACCCCAGGGGTCTTCTAAATAAGAAAGTGAGGGAAAGTTACTCAGTTATCTGTGGAGGGAATGAAGTTCTGCTCACCATGCTACAAGGGGAACACACTGCACTTCTAGTCAACTGTCTTACATTAAACAGCTTAAAAACTTCAACATTCTTCAACACCACTGCTAACAAAATGCTTTTTGTCTTCAGCTTGTAAGCTACAGTTTCAATATCAGATTTGTTTACATTGTGTCCCTGAACCCATTCTCTTTTCCAGATACCTATGCTTTTTCACCCCTCTTGGTGTCTTATACAGGACACACGCACAAGGTACCTGTATAAGACGCAAAGGGCTTTCAATTAACTCCAATGTAAAATCATCCGTGCTGGGAAACCAGGGTAACCTGATGAGAAATGGACTACTGGAACAAGATATTCATGGACTAGAGCAGAGAATATGCAACTGTTGCAATGCTACTATACAAGCAACCCCTGTGAGAGGGGTTTTATGCAAAGGCTATGGGATATATGGAGACAAAGAAACAGCTCCTACCTAAGTATTCCAACATGCAACATGCAGCAACTGCTATCACAATTAGAGATTGATGAGGTACAACAAACATACTATGGCAAGGGGGAGTCAGGACAACAGGAATTCATCATCATCCCCAAACTCCAAGATTGGGTACCAAGCCCCCATGACAGCACAGTGCCACGATTTCTCCCAGCCATTAAATCATATCACTATTTTGTTTATGTTTTCATGTCAGTTCTAACTCTCCTGTCATTACAGACCTCAGTTCTCCCTCCTGCCTGGCCTTCACCTCCCTCCCTGCCTCTTGTTTGGATTTGTTTGCCTGATTGGACTGACCAAAGCAATGAATACAGCCTTTGTTTGCAATGTAAAGTGGCATGATAGTTTGGAGTTTGTTTGTTTTTTGCGTTTCGACCCTGCCTTCTGCTACCTAAGTAAAATCTATTCCGTGCTCTTGGGTTCACCTCTGCCAGCTTACGGAGGCTGTTACACACAGATTCACTTAACACAAGGGCGACTGACCTGAGATTCAAGACCAAGTTCAACACCTGGCACCCCCAATTATAATGATCACAATTACCAAGGCTAAGTGACAAAGCACCCTCTGAAAGTCTGCTAGAACGTTAGAATAGATGTGAACACAGCACAACATATTATCTCTTTTAAGACCATAACTGAGACCAATGAGCTGTTATGACACAGCAACAGTGATCCTAGAGATGCTTGGCTACAAGATGAATACCATTAGCCACAAAGAGTATTATGCCCCATGGAGGAGAAAGGTAGAGGCAAAGATCAAGGCAACACAGAGAAAAGTTGGTCAGTTCTCAGAGTAACAGAAAGGTGCATGGAAGAATGTTAGAATAGATGTGAACACAGCACCTCTTGTTTGTCTTTATTATCAGGCTATGTACAGCTGGCAACAAGCTGTCTTTACCTGAGGTACTGGAGACTGCCAAACAAAGACTCACAGCCTTGGCACCCACCTGAAGAGATACATGAGAGAAGCAGAAGCCAGGAGAATAAACCGGATTTTCTCCACCGAACAATCAAAAATGTACTCTCAGTGGCAGGGTAATAACACAAGAACAGATCCACCTGAGACTGAACAGATCCACCTGAGACTGAAAAGTACTGGAAAAACATATGGGAGAAAGAAGCATCACATAACGCCAATGCTCAGTGGCTAGTGAATCTAAAAACAGACCACAGCAATCACCCAGAATAAGATCCAGTAACCATTACAATGGCAGACATCCAAGAAAGAGTGCCGGATATTAAGAATTGGACATCACCATGATCTACACCTGGCTGAAAAAACTATCTGTACTCCATGAATGCCTGACAGTACAAATGTACCAACTGCTGATGGATGGGACCCACCTAGAATGGTTAACCCAAGAACGGACAGTCCTGATCATGAAGGATCCCCAGAAGGGAACAATCCATCAAACATGGACGCTCCTGTCAGGCACCATAAGATGAGTAGGCTCAATAAATGGACATGGTAAATGGACATGGTAAATGGACTGTACTTATATAGTCCCTTTCTAGTCTTCCAACTACTCAGAGTGCTTCACACACTACATATCATGTTCACCCCATTTACACACTGATGGCAGGAGCTAACAGTACAAAGTAAACATTCACTCACACCGAAGCCACAGCCCTCGGGAGTTCAGTATCTTGCTCAAGAACACTTCGACTTGTGAAATGGGGGGAAGCCATTATTGAACCATCGACCATCTGATTGGTGGCAGCCCGCTCTGCCACTAAGCCACAGCAACCCAGAAGGGAATCGGTAGTAATACCAGGGCAGCGATGCACCAACTACTGGTTGATAGACCAGTCACTCAAGACTGCAAGACAAGGCAGACCAACCTGTGAAACCCCTGGACTGACTATAAGAAAGCCTTCAACTGCTACTCAGTGCCCCATACATGGATACATGTCAACCTTATTCAACTAACATCGACGATTTCTTTATCTAAGCCATCAACCTGTCTTTTAGACCCCATTCCAACTAGGCTGCTTAAAGATGTTTTACCCCTAGTTAGCATTTCTTTACTAGATATGATCAATTTGTCTTTATTATCAGGCTATGTACCACAGTCTTTTAAAGTAGCTGTAATTAAACCTCTTCTTAAAAAGCCCACTCTTGATCCAGGGGTTTTAGCCAACCTATATCTAACCTTCCCTTCATCTCTAAGACCCTTGAAAAAACAGTTTCCAATCAGTTTTGTGAATTTCTAAATAACAATAGTATATTTCACGTTTTTCATTCAGGATCATAGCACTGGTGAAGATTACAAATGACCTTTTAATTGCATCAGACAATGGACTTGTCTCTGTACATGTCTTATTAGATCTTAGTGCTGCATTCACCACCATTGACCATTACATCCTATTAAAGAGACTGGAAGAATTAAGCTTTGGCACTTCTAGACTGGTTTGAATCCTATCTATCAGACGGATCTCAGTTTTTACATGTTAACAATTAATCATCCAAGCATACCAAAGTTAGTCACGGAGTTCCGCAAGGTTCTGTGCTTGGACCAGTTCTAATTACATTATATACTGTATGCTTCCTTTGGGCAATATTATTAGAAAGACTCCATAAAGTTTCATTGTTAAGCGGATGATACTGTCTCAAGAATTTATTGGCAGGTTCTAGGCAGTCAGACAGGTAAGAAGGCAGATAGGTAGGCAAAACAATAGGCATAAATCCAAACATAGATACACAGACTAAATACACTCAAGGGAAGGCGAGACAACGAGGCACAGGTGCACAAGGAGACACAGGTGAAAACAATCAAGAACTATCAAGGGAAGCAAAACTACTAAACAGATGAGGGAACCGACCACTTACCAAACTAAAACAGGAAAAAAACAACCTAAACCCCAAAACCCAACTGAACAGACAATTACAAAATAAAACAAGCACTCCACAGTAAAACAAACTCAAAACTCTGACAGATACACAATTATAGCTATCAATTAAATAGGATTAAACTAATCAGTTAGCTAAACTTCAAGCATGCCTTAAGGACATAAAAACCTGGATGACCTGCAATGTTCTCATGTTAAACTCAGTCAAAACTGAAGTTATTGTTTTTGGCCCCGAACACCTCAGAGACACACTATCAGCGGATATAGTTGCGTTGCCTTGGCCTCCAGCACCTCTGTGAGGAACCTCGGAGTTATCTTCGATCAGGATTTATCCCTCAACTCCCACATGAAGCAAACTTCAAGGACTGCCTTTATTCACCTACAAAACATTGCAAAAATCAGGCACTTCCTGTCTCAAAATGATGCAGAAAAGCCAATCCATACATTTGTTACTTCAAGGCTGGATTATTGCAATTCCTTAATATCAGACTGCCCGAAAAAGTCCCTTAAGATTCTATAGTTTATCCAGAACGCTGCAGCACGTGTACTGACAAGAACTAGGAAAAGAGATCACATTTCTCCAATATTAGCTTCTCTGCACTGGCTTCCTATAAAATCCAGAATATAATTTAAATTCCTCCTCCTCCGCTGGGTCGTGGGGGCAGCAGTATGAGCAGGGACACCCAGACTTCCCTCTCCCCAGACACTTCGTCCAGCTCTTCTGGGGGAATACCGAGGCGTTCCAAGGCCAGCCGAAAGACATAGTCCCTCCAGCGTGTCCTATGTCTTCCCTGGGGCCTCCTCCCAGTTGGACATGCCCGGAACACCTCCCCAGGGAGGCGACCAGGAGGCATCCGGAACAGATGCCCGAGCCACCTCAGCTGACTCCTCTCGATGTGGAGGAGCAGCGGCTCTACTCTGAGCCGGGATCTTGTCCTTTTGGTCATGACCCAAAGCTCATGACCATAGGTGAGAGTAAGAACATAAGATCGACTGGTAAATAGAGAGCTTCGCCTTGCAGTTCAGCTTTTTTCTTTACCACAACAGACCGGTACATCGACTGCATCACTGCAGAGGATGCACCAATCCGCCTGTCGATCTCCCGCTCCGTCCTTCCCTCACTCGTGAACAAGACCCCAAGATACTTAAACTCCTCCACTTGAGGTAGGAGCTCTCCACCAACCTGAAGGGGACAAGCCACCCTTTTCCGGCTGAGAACCATGGCCTCCGACATGGAGGTGCTGATTCTCATCCCCGCCGCTTCACACTCGGCTGCAAACCGTCCCAGTGCACGCTGAAGGTCCTGATTTGATGAAGCCAACAGGACAAAATCATCTGCAAAAAGCAGAGACGAAATCCTGTGGTCCCCAAACCGGACTCCCTCCGGGCCCCAACTGCGCCTAGAAATCCTGTCCATATAAATAATGAACAGGACCGGTGACAAAGGGCAGTCCTGCCGGAGTCCAACATGCACCGGGAACAGATCTGACTTACTGCCGGCAATGCGAACCAAACTCCTGCTCCGGTCATATAGGGACCGGACAGCCCTTAGCAGAGGGCCCAAGGACCCCATACTCCCAGAGCACCCCCCACAGGTCGCCGTGAGGGACACAGTCGAATGCCTTCTCCAGAACCACAAAGCACATGTGGACTGGTTTGGGCAAACTCCCATGAACCCTCCAGCAACCTGGCGAGGGTATAGAGATGGTCCAGTGTTCCACGACCAGGGCGAAAAGCGCATTGTTCCTCCTAAATCCGAGGTTCGACTATCGGCCGAATTCTCCTCTCCAGTACCCTGGCATAGACTTTTCCGGGGAGGCTGAGGAGTGTGAGTAGTTGGAACACACCCTCCGGTCCCCCTTTTTAAACAGAGGGACCACCACCCCAGTCTGCCAGTCCAGAGGCACTGTCCCCAGCCGCCACGCGATGTTGCAGAGGCGTGTCATCCAAGACAGCCCCACAACATCCAGAGACTTGAGGTACTCAGGGCGGATCTTGGGTGCCTTGCCACCGAGGAGCTTCTCAACTACCTCATTGATCGCAGCCCAGGAGATCGACAAGTCCACAACCGAGCTCTCAGCCTCTGCTTCCACAATGGAAGACATGCCGGTGGGGTTGAGGAGATCCTCGAAGTACTCCTTCCACCGAGGATGTCCTATAAGCTTTATCAAAGAGGAAAGTCTTTAGCCTACTCTTAAATATGGAGATCGTGTCTGCCTTCCGAACCCAAACTGGAATCTGATTCCACAGGAGAGGAGCTTGATAGCTGAACGTTCTGGCTCTCATTTTACTTTTGGAGACTCTAGGTACCACAAGTAACCCTGCATTCTGAGACACAGTGTTCTAGTGGGGCAATAAGGTACTATGAGCTCTTTAACATATGATGGTGCCTGACGATTAAGAGCTTTGTAGGTGAGGAGGAGGATTTTAAATTCTCTCAGGGAGCCAATGCCTAGTTTCTTATTAACACATATATTATGGTAAATGGTAAATGGACTGTACTTGTATAGCGCCTTTCTAGTCTTTCTGACTACTCAAAGCGCTTTTACACTACATCACATTCACCCCATTCACACACATTCATACACTGATGGCAGGAGCTAACTGCCCATCAGTACAAATTAAACTAACCAGTCACGCTCACTCACACACCGAAGGCACAGCTTCGGGAGCAGTTCAGGGTTCAGTATCTTGCTCAAGGATACTTCGACACATGGCCTAGGGAAGCCGGGATCGAACCGCCAACCTTCCGATTGGTGGACGACCGCTCTGCCACCAAGCCACAGCCGCCCGTAGCATATTGGCTCCTTATTAGTTATTATAAAGCACGTGGACGGGGAGGATGGTTCCTTGAGCCTTTTTTTCAGATGGTAGCCTATTTATTTCCCCTTTTACAGATTTTTAGTGGTATATACTAAAATCTGAATTAATGTATAAATATTGTAAATTAAATGGTTGTTTGTCTATGTGTCAGCCCTGCGACGAGTTGGCAAGGCTGTCCAAGGTGTACCCTGCCTAAGGCCCGAAGTTACTGGGATAGGCTCCAGTCACCCGCGACCCCAAAATGGGAACAAGCAGTAGAAAATGACTGACTGACTGACTGATATTGTAAATTATCGTGTGTGATGCTACTCAGCTAATCAAATTGCTGCATTGT
Source organism: Coreoperca whiteheadi (assembly GCA_011952105.1). Taxonomy (NCBI): domain Eukaryota; kingdom Metazoa; phylum Chordata; class Actinopteri; order Centrarchiformes; family Sinipercidae; genus Coreoperca; species Coreoperca whiteheadi. Next base: position 25,196,966 of record CM022471.1, read on the forward strand.
GATAAGCATTGCAACTGGAGTCAATGAGTGAAATACACACACACACACACACACACACAGAGAGAGAGAAGAGACGAGTCAGAGAAATAAGCGCATGGCATGCTCTAAAAAAAGAAAAGTAGATAGTGAAAACTGAGCTTGTAATCAAGAATGAACAGACTCTTCATGTTCAGTCTTCCTACAGGCAGTTCAAAACCAGTATGTCTTATATGTTCCAAGACCATTGAAATTATTAAAAGTGGCAATTTGAAGCGCCACTACAAGACAAAGCACAGAGTATTTTTGAGAAGATTAACGGGGGTGGGGGATAGGTTGTCATTGCGTTTTCACAATACACCCCATATTTCTAAAAGCTACAATGACAACATAGCTGGTACCACTTTACTAAAAAATATCAACACTATAGATTAGTTATCATTTTCTCTTTAGAATTACCCATTTTGCTTATTTATTTTTATTCATCCATGCCGAAGTGTGAAAGTTGATCCATATTTGAGTCATATTATCTAAGAGGGAACTTGTGTCATTATGTACCAGCCAACAGTCGACCTCTGTCATTCCATACAACACAAGTGTGGATCTTTTTTCTATAATGCTAATCAACACATAAAATGCTATCCTATAAATAAAGATTGAGGACACAATTACTTTGAAAAATTGATTGACATCCAGTGCTTGTGAAAACTGATCAGGAGAGTATTTTCGGACTCTACGTTTTGAAGGTATAGTAAAAGTCTAATGTTAGTAAAAAAGTGATCTTAATACTGATAATTTTATTGCTAACTTTATCCTGGTTGTTATTATTTTTTACTCTTTTTCTTTGCTGCTGTCTGGGTTTCATTTTAATACAGTCTGTAGCTTGAAACTAGTTAGGAAATCTATTAAAATTGAGCGTATGTTTTATTACAAATAACAAAATAACAAATCGTGTTTCAAGAGACTATTTAGTTGAGATTATGTTTTTCTTATATGTGATTTTTGCTTATTTCTTTTATTCATCGATGCTGACATATGAATGTCTCTCCATGCTATCTAAGAAGAAACTTGTGTCATTATTTACTAGCCAATTGTAAACTTCTGTCAGTTCATACAATACAAGTGTGAACCTTTTTCTGTAATGTGAATCAACCGGTGTGTGAGTGTGTGTGTGAATAGTTAGTTCCTCTGTACTGATGGGCAGTTAACTCCTGCCATCAAAGTATGAATATGTGTGAATGGGGTGAATGTGATATGTAGTCTGAAAGCACTTTGAGTGGTCGGAAGACTAGAAAGGCACTATACAAGTACAGTCCATTTACCATTCCTATAAATATAGGATAGAGGACGTTAAAAAATAGGTTGAAATCCTATTTTTGTGAAAACTAATCAAGGTCATTTTTGGGGACTGAACCACTGCACCATTTCAAAGGTCTAGTAAAAGTCTGATAATAAATCTGTTTTTAGCGATTAATTTTAAATTAAAAGAACTGCATAATTCACTATTATACACATTGTACACAGAATAAACAGAAGAATATTAATTTCCCTAAGATAATATTTTAATTAGTACACTAGTGTAATAATATATTATTATTCTATTATATATTATATTATTTATAATAATAATAGAAGAGATAAAGTAATTTTTTTGCTGAAACTTGTTGCTAATACTGCAGAACCCAGAGGGAACCCACAGTAACACAGGGAGGACATGCAGACTCCACCCAGAGAGATTGTGTGACGTTGGTCTGGTGCGGGATTTGTGCCCACGGTCTCCTTGCAGGGGGGCGGGGGCTCTGGCCGCTCTGCCACCATGCACACCTCTATTAAAGTGACCATTATTATGTTTGTTATATTTCTAACACAGAGAAATGTTTAAATATTGATGACATTAAAGTTAAATTATAAATGTTTCAATGAAACAAATGCCAATTGTTTTATTTGCAAATAAAGTCTGTAGAATGGGTACAGACAGTTCCACTGCAGTATATGGAGGTCCCCTATATGATAGGTAGACATTGTTCAAGGATGCAAGTCTGCTTTTGTCAATGTCTTTAAAAAAATTCAAAAGCAGATTTAATATTATGGGACCTTACAAGTAAATTTTCTATTCCATTTTTGTTTTATCAAAATTACCAGAAACAGAGGTCCACACTTGGTCACATTAGAAGGACAGAGGGTGTTGTATGTTATAAAGATTGTAAAGCCCTTTGAGGCAAATTGTGATTTGTGATATTGGGCTATATACAGCGGGGAAAATAAGTATTTGACACATCAGCATTTTTATCAGTAAGGGGATATCTAAGTGGGCTATTGACACAAAATTTCCACCAGATGTAGCCATCAAGCCAAATATTGAATTCATACAAAGAAATCAGAACATTTAAGTATACAAGTTGAGTCATAATAAATAAAGTGAAATGACACAGGGAATAAGTATTGAACACATGAAGATAACAAGGTGCAAAATGGTATAGAACGCGAGGAGTTTAACTGAAATCTGTCAGTATAGAGAGAGAAACCCTGCCCCCTATCAGTACTAATTTATATTAGCTGCTTTAGTCCTAATTGATGCCCTATAAAGGCTTCTCATTACCCAGGAGGCACACAGGAAAGACTTCATGATGGGTAAAAGCAAAGAACTCTCTCAAGATCTTCGTAATCTTATCGTTGAAACGCATTTTGATGGGAATGGTTATAGGCGCATTTCCAGAATGCTGAATGTTCCTGTGAGCACTGTGGGGGCCATTATCTGGAAATGGAAAGAGCATCAGTTCACCATAAACTTGCCACAATCAGGTGCTCCACGTAAAATCCCTGTCCGAGGAGTCTAAAGAATAATCAGGAGAGTTCTCCAAGAGCCAAGAACCACTCGGGCAGAACTTCAGGAAGACCTTGCATCAGCAGGTACTGTTGTTTCAAAGAAAATTATAAGCGATGCACTGAACCACCACCATGCACGCTCAGTTAAAGTTTGCGAAAGAGCATTTGGAGAAGCCTGTGGATTATTGGGAGGCTATAGTATGGTCAGATGACAGCAAAATTCAACTTTTTGGCAGTCATTCTACAAACCATGTTTGGCGAAGAAATGGCACTGCCCACCACCCCAAGAACACCATACCAACAGTTAAGTTTGGGTGTTGGAAGCATCATGGTTTGGGGCTGCTTTTCAGCAAGGGGTACTGGCAGACTTCATATTATTGAAGGCAGGATGAATGGAGAAATGTACCGGGACATTCTGGATAAAAATCTGCTGCCATCTACCAGAAAGCTGAAAATGAAAAGAGGGTGGACATTTCAGCTAGACAATGATCACAAACACAAGGCCAAGGAAACAATGAAGTGGTTTCAATAAAAGAAAATCAAGTTGCTTGACCTAAACCTGACCTAAATCCCATAGAAAATCTATGGAGGGAACTAAAGATCAAAGTTCATAAAAGAGGCCCAAGGAACCTTCAAGATTTAAAGACCATTTGTGTGGAAGAATGGGCCAGAATCATTCCTGAGCAATGCAGACGACTGGTCTCTCCATAGAAGAGGTGTATAGAAGCTGTAATCACCAGCAAAGGCTTTTCTACAAATTATTAAATAAAGTGTGTTCAATACTTATTCCCTGTTTCATTTCACTTTATTTATGACTCAACTTTTATACTTAAATGGTCTGATTTCTTTGTGTGAATTTAATGTTTGGCTTGATGGCTACATCTGGTGGAAATTTTGTGTCAATAGCCCACTTAGAAATCCCCTTATTGATAAAAATGCTCATGTGTCAAATACTTATTTTCCCCACTGTAAATAAAATTGAATTGAATGATAGTTCACTTGTTGGTAGTGGGAATGGTTCAGTTGGTAATGTAGGAATGAATTTGTGTGTGCGTGTGCATGATACAGAGGCAGCGTCTTATCACCACACGGACTTTGACCAACGGTGACTCTGATGTTCCAGTGAAAGGAGGAAGTAGGCGGGGCACAGAAAATGGTTTGCCCAGGGCTGAGAGTGGTCTCAGCGTTTCCCATGATGACCAAGAGTCGGGCAATGAGACAGGGAACGAGGACAATGAGAATAACGAGAATGACGAAGAGGAAGAAGAGGATGGAGAGGGACCCCTTGTACCCTTCCATTGCCCAGGTACCTGCTGGAGATGGATCTCTGTGGAATGTGTTTATGCTCTGTTAGTGAAAATGATATATATTGTGTCACTTTTTTTAGAAATCTGCTTATTTGCTTTCTTTCCAAGGGTGACTCCAGGAACCTGCACACAGGCACTGTGCCTGGCTGTTGTTTGACATGAAATTGTTCCAGCATGTAACAACAAATTGTAGTTTTTACATTTCTATATGTTTACAGGTTAAACAAAGGACATATTTGTTAATTAGTGAGCTTTAGAAGTGTTTGAACTGTGTTTCCCCCTGCCTTCAAGTCTTAATGCTAAGATAAGCTAATGTTGGGATTTAACAATAATATGCCTCACATGACAGCACCATTCGATGGTATTTACCATGATAAAAGGGACACCAAGTTTAGGTTGGTGCAATAAATTAGATTTGGCTATCAGTATTATCAAGGATAATCATAAATGCTTTAAATCAATACATTACCATTAATAGCTAATAGGTGAAGGATTTGGATTTCAAACATAGAAGAGGTTAGCAAATTATTCACTCTTGTGAGAGACCAGCATAATTATACGTAAGCATTTATTTACAAAGATAAACAAATCTTCAACACACTATGAAGACTAACTAAATACAATAACTACAGACAAAGGATGTGTGTGTGTGTGCATGCGTGTGTCTGTCCAAGATGGATGCTTGGACATGAAGTGGATCAAAAAAAGAACGCAAGATGTCAAAAATGACAAGGAGGCCATAAAAGTGAGTGTCGTGAAGCTAAGCATTAGCTGCATGGCTAGACAAAGGGGAATGTTAATGATGGCGGTGAGCCATGTACGATAGAGGGTGACTCTAATGAAGTTATATTAGCACAAGTGTGGCCTCTGCTGGAGGCCGACTAGAGTTGTGTTTGTGTGCTGGCAGGTAAAGGTGATCTGTAAGCTAATAGTGCCAAGTTAAAAGCAGTTAGTTAGCATCCAAAAGCCCTGTGTGTAGCATAAATATCTAACAGCAATTTAGCAATGGCTACCAGATTAACGAACAGATTGAAAAGAATCCCAACGATAAATCTTAATGAAATCATATCACTTACGACACGTATGCAAAGTTAACTAAACAGTTCTGTACTACGCTAAGCACCATGTTTAGCTAACATGCTATGCTCAGTGGTTGTTACCAGTCCTTTGTGATGTAGAGAGGTTGCTTTGGGTCGCTGTTGCTGTCCAAGCGGGCCAAGTGGGAAAAATTGTGGTTCTGGTGGGGAAGCAGCTGTTGCGATGTCGGTGTGCAGGCTTGGGCGACATGTTGTCTGTAGACGCCTGTTGTAGGTTGTTCTCTGAAAAGGATCTCGCATCGGTGCTGTAAGGGAGAGAGTTCAGTTCTGCAGTTCTGTTTAAGTGACTTGGTGACTTCCGGAGTCACATAGCAGACGTCACTGGTGTGTTCTCAGTCTCAGGGATTGTGGGAGAAAAGGGAATGCAGTCCTTTGAACAAAGTTCAGTTAAAATTACCCACATAAATAAACTCATCTGCAGAGTCCCAACACTAACCACGTCCTGACTCCAGTTCCATACTTGACACACAGTCATGAGATTACAAAGAAAGAGAATAAGCATATTTCCCAAAATGTTGAAGTTTTCCTTTGATATGGGAGCTGTGTACTTTGGATTCTTATCTATGAATATCTGGTATGTTTTTAGTACAGTAGGATCATTTTTCCTATAATGTATTGTTGAATGTTGGTTTTAGTTTTTTGTTGAAGGATGTTGACAATCATGCACAAAATATGTATCCCATGTAGCTTTGATTTTATTTTTACACACTGTGCTTCAGTTTGCACTTAACCAGCAGACTCTCTGGTGTTGTATTCCATCAGAGCAACTGTCTCCATTCATCATTGCATTCCTCACACAAAATCTATCAAACACAGCTAAAAGATTTTCTTAACTTAAAATAATTAATAAAATGGATAAAAGATAAAAATGCAATCACAATTAAAGTATTAAGTGAATTGATAAATTTGCTGTTAATATTTATCTTATTTAGATAAATACTGAAATTATTTGATCAAAACACATTATAATAAAAGCAAAACCACAACTCTGTTTGCTATCAGAGTTGTCACTGGTGTGAGCATTTTTTTGTTGATCATCTGCAAGGTGATGAAAGATTAATTAACAAATCGAATATGTTTATATCCAATTTTGTCTATCAAATCAAGTTCAAATTTGAAAACAGTTCATCAAGTTTAGTAATAAAAATCCATTTTTAAATTCCAACCTCATATGATTAATCTTACCCCTGCATTCTAGCCTTTTTGAATATACTGTATTTAACCATTCATTTGTTCATCTGTGTCTTTGCAATAATATACATCCTGCATTGTGGTGTCCCCACATTTCAAAGCTATATAGTCAGAAATAAACTTCCACACTTTTATCCAAAGCGACTTACATATGAGAACACACACCAAAGGCCTTCAGGAGCAATTTTGGGGTTCAGTATCTTGCTCAAGGATAGTTCGACACACGGCTGGGGGAAGCCGAGATTGAACCGCCAGCCTTGGTAGGCGACCAATCTGCCACCACAGCCGCCCCAGCCATGGGCATGTTAACTGTTGACATGTTAACTGGACAGCAAACAATTCTTATTGGTGGACAATAGTGTTTACTGTCTGTCAGTTTTAAAGGACGTTTACAGTATGAGGGGACATAATAATCTGTCTTTTTACCTATCCTCTATGTAATTCAGTCTTGACACTGTATGTTGCCCTGTGTCTTTGCAGTGGGTGTGTATAAAAAGCTGAAGTGGCTGCTGGCCTGGCCTCTGTGCCTGCTGCTGTACTTCACTGTCCCCAACTGCTCTACATCTCGCTGGGACAACTGGTTCATGGTGTCCTTCATCGCCTCCACCTTATGGATCGCTGCCTTCTCCTACATCATGGTCTGGATGGTGAGACACGAGGAGAAATAAGAGGGGATGGCAGAGATGTAGATTAAAAAATAACATTTTTTTCTCAATGATGTGCTATTCTGCCGTTGCCTGTGTGATTTTCTTCTTGTTGATTATATTTGTATTAAATCTTTAATTAAGATATGAAATTAATAAAGTGTCCTTTAGCCATATAAAATAATTTAATTATTGAAAATTGGCTGAAATAGAATAAAAAAGAAAACCAAATTAAAGCAGGAAGGAAGGTGTGCTGCTGATTTAGGAGGTAGATCAGTAAAAATATGAAGTAAGGGCAATTTAGTAGCACACTCACAAGTGCAGACAGAAACAATAAATGAGAGACTGAAAACACAATCAATAGCAGCTTTAGTCTTTTCATTTGCAGCCCTGAGGAATGCTAAAAAGATCAAAATTCAATTCAATTTTATTTATATAGCACCACTTTATAACTGAAGTTATCTCATTGCACATTTAGACCGTACTCTTTATAATATTATTTACAGGGACCCAACAATTCCCACCATGTGCAAGCAGTGGCAAGAGTGGTAAGAGTAGGAGGAAAAACGTCTCAGGTTATTACTATAACCCTTGTTCCCTGAGAAGGGAACAAGATACTGCGTCGGAACAACACTAGGGGACGCTCTTGTAGTGTCGCGCATCTGAAGCATGAATGAAATCAACCTCCAATCCTGATTGGTGCTCATGACATAATGTGTGACGGCATACATGGAAGCTACAAAGGGTTCGCCAGCACATAGTAAATCAGCTTTTGCGATGAAGCGGGCGGTCTCCTGGTGATCAGGTGTGGCGGGGAGACCCAGTGTCTCGTTCCCTTCTCACAGAACAAGGGTTATAGTCATAACCCAAGACGTTCCCGTTTCAAGGGGAACTCGCACTGCCAGAACAGTATCTCAATGTTGAACCACCATCTCACACAACCAGTACAGCCAGTTGTCGATGTAATACAGTATATGGATGCCCCGGAGTCTGAGAGGAGCCAGAGCTGCATCCATACAGTTGGTGAAGGTGCGAGGGGAAAGGGGAAAGGGCTAGGCCGAAGGGAAGAACCCGATATTGATACGCTTCACCCCCGAAAGCAAACCTCAGGAACTTCCTGTGACACGGATGGATGGAGACGTGGAAGTATGCATCCTTTAGATCCAGTCCTCAAACTGGATCTGACTCATGATGGCCGGAATTGTAAGCATCTTGAATCTGAATCTCCTCAGACAAGGATTCATTTTTGGACGCAACCCCCCATCCTTCTTGGAAACAATGAAGTACCGGCTGTAGAACCCGGACTCCCTGTCCGGCGGAGGGACACATTCTATGGCCTCCTTCACCAGCAGAGAGCGCACTTGCTGTTCATAACCCACACCTGCTCCAGTCCGCACCACCCCATTGAATTTCGACAGTGGGGAACCGAACTGCAGTCAAAAAAGATTTTTGGTGCGCGGACGTGATCGCTGTTCAGCCGCAGGTCTTACTCGAGGCAGCTGGAGCAACGTGCGTACACGGGAAATCGAAGATACGTCGGACCGCAACAATTTCCCCAGAGCTCCGCAGAAGGGGCGACCTCAATCGCTCCTCCTCGGGGGGAACCGCTCTGAACAATCTGGCCGAAGTTAGGATCGCTTGCCAGAAGTCTTCTTAGCCTGAAGGATGGTCCTCAGATCGACCTTCGGCTCAGAAGCCAGCTGGCGAGAACGCCGCCTCCTTTGCCAAGCTCCCTCGGGAGGGGCTCAGGAAGCGACACTTTTGCCCCTGACGGTGCGCTGAGCTGGCGGATGCCAAGGGTGCCCACTTGTGGCAGCCTTCCCAGAGGAGCCAGGGCGGCGAGGGAGATACTGCCGGAAGGCTGCTGACTGCTTCGTCACCTCCTGGAGCCATTCAACGACACTGCTGACCACACTGCCGAACAGCGGCTGCTCCGAATTGAGCCAGAGGTGCACACTATACCAGCCATAGAGCGGCCGATGGCACGGGCCGTCTCCTTGGTGACGCGGAGAGACATTGTCATTGTGTAAATCACGGAAAAAAGGCAGACCGCATCCATCCAGCCTGCTTATTGGCCAGACTTCCTGCTTCTCTTCTGGCCAATCGAGCAAGCTTCTCTTGATTGGGAGAGTGAAGAGGCCAGTGTGTGTCTGTGCCCGTAATAAAGCGCGGACATGGGTGAACACATCTCCTAAACTGCTCGCTGTCCATTTCTGTATTACTTTCTAACAGTCAAACAATGCCACAGAGAACGCATTCACTTCTGAAGAGCAAAAAGCTATACATTAACTATGTGTAACGTGAAAGGGTACACTCATAGACAGCTGACATTGGTTAGTAGCTACAGACATGAGCTCATAGACAATTGTCAAAATTTTCCCCAACACTGCAGATCCCCGCAGCAATACAGCCATTGTTTTGATTATATGGCCTGCAACATTAATGTTTTGGTTCACTGTCACCAATATTACCACCCTTGTTTCCAGCTGTTTTCACTGGAAAAGTTCTACAAACCCACTGTACACTACCTGCTCAGCATCAAACACTAGACAAAATTAGTGACTAGCTTGTGAACATAATGGAACATTTTGTAACTAAAGATCCAGACATTTTCCTCAGGAGTTGAAGACCAAAACAGAGCTAAAAGGAGAGTGAATACTGGAGTCATCGGGTGGCCAGAAACACCACTCCAAATTAATTCTAATGTTTCATGTTAGCCATAACAACTTTTCAAGACTACAAAATGTCGAACGTGTCCTGTCTTTTTAAAGTTGACAGTGCTAACGTGTTAGCCAACTACTGAATTTTTACACACCATGCAAATGCATAGCATCATTAGCATTAGCCATCGAATGCTGGCTTTAAAACTGCTTGACCTGATTTTTTTGCTTCCTGATCTTTGTACTTCCAGCTTGTTCCACTACACCAAATAACTCAGTAGATTAAAAAATTATAAAAAATAAGGCATGTGTTTCCAGTAATCCATATATATGGGGTACACATTAAAACGAAGCACAGCAGTGATATGCCATAGTTTCACTAACAGAAGAACTTTGCAGAGCAACATTAGTATTAATTTGGAGTCATGTTTCTGAAGAAGTGCTGGATTTAAAGGTTCCCTGTGGAGATTTGGACCTATAGTAGAGTTATGGAGCTGTTTTTTGTATTAGTGGGTCCTCACATTGTTTATCTCATGCATGTGGCCACACAAGGACACACATAACTGCCAAAATACAAGCAGTGCTCAGTAATCTGTCTCTGTCTTTGTCTGTCAGGTAACAGTGATAGGTTTCACACTCGGTATCCCAGATGTCATCATGGGCATCACCTTCCTGGCTGCCGGCACCAGTGTCCCTGACTGCATGGCCAGCTTAATAGTGGCACGACAAGGTAATCTCACACACACACACACACACACACACACACACACAAAATATGACAGGTTAACGAGCTGTCATTTACACACACCTGCAGCCTGATGGAAACAATACAACACAATCAAAGTGAAGCCACTATCAAAGAGGAAATGAGATGACAGGGCTAGAGATGGGTGGGAAGGAGTTGTCCTTCCTCATCCATCAAAGGGACAATTCAATTCAATTACATTTTATTTATATAGCACAATATCACAAATCACTATTTGCCTCAACAGGCTTTACAATCTGTATAATATACAACGCCCCCTGTCCTTAGACCCTCGATTCGAATAAGGAAAAATGGCCCAAAAAAAACCTTTTAAAAGGGGGAAAAAAATGGAAGAAATCTCAGGAAGAGCAACAGAGGAGGGATCCCTCTCCCAGGATGGATAGACATGCAATAGACATTGTATGTAACGAATAGATCCACAACAGAAATGTAGAGGACAGATCCAGAAATAATAGTACATACATAATTATGATGAAAATGATGAAATTGTAGTATGCACAATAATGATGAAAAGTTTAGATTATGAAACATAAGGGAAGAGGATACTAACACTGCTGATACTGCTGAAACTGAGCAGCTACAGGTGATGCCCACTGAGCAGAATCTGAACCACACCACCTGCCTTCCGCAGCTGCACAGTTCCAGCAGGTGGCCCGCAATCACAGATTCAGACTCCACATTTCCAGGGGCTGAAATACCTGCTCAAAGTGACAGTAAGAGAGACAAGAAAGCACAGAACTACGGGAGAGATAAGATATCGAGTTAGTAACACGCATTTATCAAGCTCCTCTTCTGTGGAATCAGATCCCAGTTCGGGTTCGGGAGGCAGACACCATCTCCTCATTTAAGAATAGGCTAAAGACTTTTCTCTTTGATAAAGCTTATAGTTAGGGCTGGCTCAGGAGAGTCCTGAACCATCCCTTAGTTATGCTGCTATAGGCCTAGACTGTCGGGGGACTTCCCATGATGCACCTCTCTCTTTTCACCTCTGTCCTCCTCTCCATCCGTATGCATTCTCATCCCATAAATGCATGTCACTAACTTGACTTCTTCCCTCTCCCGGAGTTTTGTGCTTTGTCGTCCGTCTCTTCTTTCTTACTGTCACTTTCAGCAGGTATTTCAGTGTCCGGAGATGTATCTGGATCGGTGACTATGGCGACCTGCTGGGGCAGTGTTGCTGTGTCTATGGTGCAGGGGACGAGTGCCTCAGGTCCTGCTCGTTGGGCTCCACCTGCAGCTGCTTGGTTGTCCGTCTGGACCCATCATCTTCCCTTATGTTTTACCACCTAAACATTTCTAACATAATAATATATATATATATACAACAATTTTGCCATCGTGGCTGTATATGTTATGATTTTGATGCTAAAAATCTATTCTGTACTTATGACATCTATTGCATGTCTGTCCGTCCTGGGAGAGGGATCCCTCCTCTGTTGCTCTTCCTGAGGTTTCTATCATTTTTTCCCCTGTTAAAAGGGTTTTTTTGGGTAGTTTTTCCTTAATCGAATCGAGGGTCTAAGGACAGAGGGTGTCGTATGTTACAGATTGTGAAGCCCTTTGAGGCAAATGTGATTTGTGATACTGGGCTATATAAATAAAATTGAATTGAATTGAATTGAATTTATGGGATAAGAATGCATTCAGATAGTGAGGGAGAGGAGTCTTCAGCTACACTTAAATGTAGAGATGGTGTCTGCCTCCTGAACCCAAACTGGGATCTGATTCCACAGGAGAGAAGCTTGATAGCTGAATGCTCAGGCTCCCATACTATTTTTGGAGACTCTAGGAACCACAAGAAACCCTGCAATCTGAGAGTGCAGTGTTCTAGTCGGATAAGGTACTATGAGCTTTTTAAGATACCAGCCTAGCCAATCCAGGGCAGGAGGCGTGGCCCCAAACCCAGGTTAGGGGAGGTGGGGTGTAAAGGTGTAAAGGGTGTGTTCTATCCAGTGCAGGTGCTGCAGCCACTAGGCACATGGCACTGGACACACCTGTGGCCCATCAGGTAATCGGTGGACCCAGCAGCCACACAGCCTGGTTCAGGCAGTGGAACACCGGACCAAGCAGGCCACACCGCTTGGCACCACCACAAGGCTGACAGAAGCTGGCAGCAGGAAATGACCCTATTTCCCCTTACCACGGAGGTAACTCATTAAGGGACTCACCGCTCTCTCTGCTCTAACCCACAGGCCAGGGGGAAAACCCCTCCCTGAGAAGGACAGGAGGGAGAGGAGATAAGAACCCTGGATGGGAAGAATCTTCAGTATCTTCTTTATTAAAAAGACCTTTTGTTAACAGTCACTGTCTCCGGGTTTCCTATTTCACTGTGAATCTTGCCTCCATACCCCCTGGGTTGCCACAGTCTAAAAAACCCCTGGATTTAGCCCCTGGAGTGGGCTTTTATAAGAGGTTGAATTACAGCTACTGTAAAAGACTGTGGTACATAGCCTAATAATAAAGACAGATTGATCATATCTAGTAAAGAAGCGATAACTAGGGGTAACATCTTTAAGCAGCCTAGTTGGAATGGGGTCTAAGAGACAGGTTGATTGCTTAGATGAAGAATTGTCGAGGTTAGTTGAATAAGGTTGACAGGAGAAAAGCAATCAAAGTATACATCAGGTTTTACAGCTTTTTCTAAGGTTTCTGTGTTTGAAGATTGGTACCAGTTGAGGGCAGGATGTGATGAATTTTTTCTCTAATAATTAGAATGTTATCATTTAAGGAAGCTCATGTCGCAACTCCTGAGGGATATAGGACTACATGGCTCAATGGAGCAGTGGCGCTCTTTTAGCCTGGCTACAGTGCTGAAAAGAAACCTGGGGTTGTTTTTATTTTCCTTTATTAACGATGAGTAGTAGGTTGCTCTGGCATTATGGGGGCTTTCCTATATGTTTTTCCAGGCAAAACGATGTTCTCCCAGATTGTTGGAATGCCATTTCCTTTCAAGTTTTCATGTTTGCTATAATTTAGGGGTTATTTCATCAAGCTAACCTTCGTTTTTATTTAAAAAAATTTTTGGACGGGCAACAGAGTCGAGTGTCATTCGAGCTGAACCTGCAGCACTATCAACAAGATCATTAATTTGGGCCAGACTGAAATTAACATAAGAGCCCTCTGTTATATTGAGACATAACATTGAGTTACATTTAGATTGAATCACTTCCTTAAATTTAGCTACAGCACTGTAAGACATCTAGTGTAGTAGTATTTGCCTAATAGTGTGTAGTCCAGTAATAGGAGTTCAGTTATTAAATAATGGTCAGATAATGAAGGATTCTGTGGAAAGACTATTAAATGTTCAATTTCAATGCCGTATACCAGAACTAGGTCGAGGGTGTGGTTAAAACAGTGAGTATGTACACTCTGACAGAAACCAATTGAATCTAATAATGAGATAAATGCAGTACTAAGGCTATCATTTTCAGCGTCAACATGAATATTAAAATCACCTAAAATAATTCCTTTATCTGTTTCAAGGACTAAACTTGATGGAAACTCTGAGAATTCAGAACTCAGAAAAAGGACCAGGAGTGCGGTACACTATAACACATGGAATTGGCTGTCGTGTTTTCCAGGTTGGGTGTGAAAGACTAAGAACAAGGCTTTCAAATGAATAATAATTTAGTTTAGATTTAGGGTTGATTGGATTGAGTCGAAGATGGCTGCAACTCCATGTCCTCGGCCAGTGCCTCGAGGAATGTGAGTATTAATTTGACTGGGGGAAGTGGATTCATTTAGGCCAGGTTTCAGTAAGACAAAATAAGTCAATATGATAATCTGATATTAGATCGTTTACTAGTGAGAGATCTGATGTTTAAGAGTCCACATGTAATTCTCCTATTTTGAGATGCTATTTCACCTGTGGTATTTTTTTTTAAAGTTTTTATGTATAACTCCTCTTCTGTTAACTTTTGATTTTATTCATTTAAGTGGTTGGGGGGCAGACATCGTCACTAAGGAGTTTTGGGTGGGTAACTGCTCTGGAAGCGCAGAGAAGCATGTAGGACTACAACTCTGCCTCCTGGCCTCAACTCTGAGATATCATGGTTTAGGTCCACTAATTAACTTCTAGAAATGAAGTTACAATACAAGTCAAGCAACAATGACATCAACAGAATTAATTATTTAATTACAAAAGAAATATCACATACAATGACAGCAATGCATATCCACAAATCAAACAAATGCTGAAAATTCCAAAGTTGGATGAATGCCATCTCTCCTAATCAGACCAGGTCTTTCCTAGAAAGTCTGCTAATTATCTACAAAGCCCACATCATTTGCTGGACTCTACTTCGATGCAGCCATGCATCTAAACATGTCATCAGTGGTCAGATTTGGTAGTGGCCCAGTGAAAACTATGGAGTGTGACATTGTCTTTGCATATGTACACATCGATTCAACATTCATTTTAGTGACCTCCGATTGGGTGTCATTACCACCGACATAAAATAACAATTTTACTGTATTTACGCTTATCCTTAGCCAGCAGTTTCAAATATGATTCAGTGTCGCCCGCTCTGGCCCCAGGAACACATTTAACTATGGTCACTGGTGTTGCTAACTTCACATTTCTCAAAATGGAGCTGCCAGTATTCAGAGTTGGTTTCTCAGCAGGTGTGTCGCTGAGCGGGGAGAACCTGTTGGAAATGTGAACAGGTTGGTGGTACCGTGGGCTTCTGCTTAGAGCTATGCTTCATTCAGACAGTCACCCAGGCTCCCTGGATTCAGCTAACAGGAGCTAGTGCTGGTCGGTCTGCACCAGCTACTGGGGCCTGGCTAACTACAGCAGCTACCAATTGAGTTCCCGTGGTGTGGAACCGTATTTTCAAATCAGTAAACCTCGCCTCCAATGCTGCAAATAAACTACATTTATTACATTTACCATTATTAGTAAAGGACGTAGAGGAATAGTAACATGTAACATTTGACACACCAATCAAGAGAAAGCAGGATAGAGAGGGAGAGAAAAGAGGGAGAGAAGCCATTGCTATCTGCTAAGCTAAAGGATAGTAGCTAGCAAAACTGAATGGCGTTAGAAGGAGAAAGCTATAAGTGCTTAAGCAAACTGAGTGAACATTCAAATATAACTTTATAGCAGATAGTAGACAATTATTCACCTTTAATGAAGAATTGAACAAATTAGCTGTGATAAGCTAGACCAGTAACACACAAATGGTGACTAGAAATGAGACAATACCGGAAATGAGACAATACACTTACTTCACAGACGAATTGTCCCTCTTCCATCCCTGTGGTGAGGCTATAAAAGAAGGGGGGTTGGTGAGGGAAGACAGCCCTACAGGGGGTCCCTTCCAGATCCTTTCCTATGTTTTTATTCTTGCTCCTGTTATCAAATATTTAAACGCCTCTATCTTTTAGCCAGGGGCTCGCTGGGAGACACACATACACTGCAGCAGTGGCAGTTTAGTCATCGATCCTCAGCTTTGTGGCTGCAGTCGCTTCATTGCTTCGTTGTTTCCGTGGGATGTCTGTCAGATATCTCCACAGATAGATTAACTGATTTCGCCTGTATCAACCTACCTCTTTCCCAACCTGTCGCCGCCTCCCCCCATCTTCTCGTTGCCCACTCGCTTTTCGTTTATTGCTGCCTCCAAGTAGCTTTCTTTTCCTGTTCCCTCTGTTTCTGCTGCTTTACAACTCCACCTCTGTCTGTCTGTTCAGGAATGGGAGACATGGCCGTGTCCAACTCCATCGGCAGTAACGTGTTTGACATCTTGGTGGGGCTTGGTCTTCCCTGGGCCCTGAAGACCCTGGCTATCAACTATGGCTCTGATGTAAGTAGCACACTCCTCAATGTACTTCACACCTCTTCTTCTCAGGGTCACACCGAGACCCAAAGATGTCACACACACATTTCTGAAATCAGTGCTCTTTCCAGTAATGATAAATGTCAAATCATATTCAGTAAAATATGTTCTTCTTATAACTTCAAATAATCATCAAAGTTTGACTTTTTTCACTTTCAGCAGTAATCTAGTTGATTGTTGTCTGCACATCCAGGTTTAGTTTGTAATGCAGCATGACTTTACATGGGGCAACATAACACTTCCTGTTTGCATCACCAAAGCATGATACGAGTTGTAGTGCCACAAAACATGTATCCTAAATGGAAATAAGCTTCCAACTTTCAGCAGGGACGTGCACAGAGATTTTGAGGGGCATTGGCTCAATTTTTTAAAAAAGGGCAGCCCCAAACCACTGTACTGTCCCCATGACTTCTCCTGATGTTGACATAAAATCATGTGCCCAAACACAAATACACACACACACATACCAGGCTTGTGTGTGCAAGGATTAAACACCGATTTGATGATGAACAAAGAATACACATAGAGTAGCAATTTATTCTTATTATTATATAGTATTTGTTACATTAAAAATGTGCCTCTTGTCCATAAATTCATAATTTCTTACAACTTTAACTAAATATATTGAGACAGACATTATTTAATAGAGATAAAGTATATAAGAAGTTGATTAGGTGTTTCAGTAATGGTTCATCTGCTACTTTTTGAACTGTCAATATGAGCATTACATAATTTAATAGAAGAGGAGAAGCAATTTAGCAGCTGAAGCCTACAAGAACTGTAAGTGTGTTTGATTCGTGTCTTTTTTAAGTTTAGTGCAGTGTTATTTTTGTTAGAGACGACTGGTTCACCGGCGTTTTGGTGACGTGACGTTATTGCGTAATAGCGTTTAGTATCGATTGGGGGTCTGAGGCCGGCGACTGCTGGGACAGACGGGACGCCACAGGGCACTTTAGTATTGCACTTTCTTGGACTAATTGTTCGCACTTTTTTTGGATCCCTTATTGCTATTACATTTTTTTTGCATATTTCCTTTTCTGCTCTTATACAATGTGTTTTCAAATCCCTACTGTCATTACTACACAAAAATGTTCATAATCTGCACATTGTAATCACTGTCCACAACTGCCCCTTCTACTTTCCCAATAGGCTTGTGGAACTGCCAGTCTGCTGTGAACAAAGCTGATTTCATCACGGCTTATTCTGGTCTTTCAATTGTAGCACTTACAGAAAATTGGATCAAACCTGAGGATTCCACCACTAATCCCATAATCACACTTTCTCCCACAGTCCTTGCATCACAAGAAGAGGTGGTGCTGCTCCTTATCCCTAATGACTGGAAGTTCAAACAGCGAACATCCTTGTGTGACAACAGCTCCTTAGAGTTTCATGCTGTTACTATCACCCACCCTGTTAAGACTTACTTTATAGTCTCAGCTGATGTCACCTCTGCAAAAACTGACTACTACCGCTCAAAGATCAACAACTCACCTGACTCACACACCCTCTTTAAAACGATCTCTGCTCTCCTTTCTCCGCCTGCTTCCTCACCTTCATCAGATTTAACAGCTGATGATTTTGGGTCTTTCTTTGTAAAGAAAACAACCACCATTAGCAGTCAGTTCTCTGCGCCACCACCTGTCGATCTTGCACGCATCCCAGAAATGTGTCTGCTCCCCTCTTTCTCTCCTCTATCTGAAGCTGATGTTTCCAAGGTTATTCATTCTAACCACCCTACCACCTGCCCGCTGGATCCCATCCCCACCCATCTCCTTCAGGCCATCACTCCTTCTGCTCTCAGTTGTGGAAGCCCTGAGACTGGCAAAGGTGACAAGCCATCTGCACTTATCTTACTGGATCTGTCTGCTGCCTTTGACACAGTTAATCACCACATCCTCCTGTCCTCTCTCAGTGCTACGGGTGTCTCTGGAATCGTGTTGGAATGGTTCAAATCGTACCTCTCGGGTAGGTCATTTAGAGTATCCTGGAGAGACGAAGTCTCTGAGTCCCAACATCTCAATACAGGGGTGCCGCTGGGCACGGTGCTTGGACCGCTACTCTTCTCCATATACATGACATCCCTCGGCTCAGTCATTCAGAAGCATGGCTTTTCCTATCACTGCTATGTGGATGACACGCAGCTCCACTTGTCATTTCAACCTGACAATTCAACTGTCTCTGCTCGCATCTCGGCATGCCTGAGTGACATCTTGCTTTGGACGAAGGACAATCACCTGCAGCTGAACCTCAATAAAACGGAATTACTTGTGATCCTGGCCAACCTAAAGATTCACCACAACCACTCCATTCAACTAGGCTCATCGACCATTATACCGTCCAGTACGACCAGCAATCTGGGGGAGGAAATTGATGATCAGCTAAACTTCAAAAGCCAGGTCGCCATCACCACCTGGTCCTGTAGGTTCATCCTCTACAACATCAGAAAAATCCGACCTGTCCTATCTGAGCAGTCTACACAAGTCCTAGTTCAGGCTTTTGTCTTGTCCAAACTGGACTATTGTAACGTGCTACTGGCTAGACTCCCTGCTTGCACAAATAAACCTCTGCAGATGATCCAGAACGCGGCAGCCAGAGTGGTCTTCAATGAACTGAAGAGAGCGCACATAACTCCTCTCTTCATTAGGTTACACTGGCTCCCTGTTGTCGCCCACATCAAGTTCAAAGCGATGCTTTTGGCCATAACTGGTTCTGCATCATCATATCTTCGCTCGCTAATATAGACCTATGTTCCTGCCAGGTCCCTGCGCTCTGTAAACGAACAACGCTTAATGAAATGCAAGGAATTCATTTTTTTTTCTTTGCACACATGTGCACTCATGCAAAGATGACATATGGGTCTTGTGCATGGGCGTGGCAAAATGGCTCTATACAAAATTTTTGTGGGACATATTTCATACCAAGACAAACAAAAAAGCCTCATGGACCCCTACCCTAAACTCAACAGGAAGTCAGCAATTTTTTTGCCATTTACAGCCCTTAGCGAACTCCTCCTAGATAAATAATTGAATCGACTTCAAATTTTTGCAGAGCAATCTAAAGACCTTTGCAATGAAAAGTTACCAAAATCTTGAGTTTTGTGAGGTAAAATGTTGATGTTTTACCATGACAAAGGAAGTTGTTATAACTGGAGTGTACATAATCACGTCTGCCCCAAACTTCACACGTTTGATAAGAGTCACACCCTGAACACATCTAAAAGAAAATATTCAGTCATATTCATAGCACCACCTTCTGGCAGCAGTAAATGACACATTTTATACTTTGATGTACTCCTCCTAGCAGGTTGCCCAAACCAACCTCAAATTTGTGCATCATCATATTTTGATGATGCTTCATTGTGAAGTTTGAGTTTCCATCAAACACCATTGTCGTGGCAAGGCATTATTTTCCATAAAACATGAAGTTGTTGTAACTTAAGTGTATATTGTGCAATCTGCTCCAAATGTCACGTTGATAAGACTTACGGCCTTTGGACATCTACATGCCAATTAGGAGTTATAGTCATTGCATCACCTACTGGCAAGAGGAAGTTACTGTCCCTGTACTCATACAAACCACTCCTAGCAGATTAACCAGATCCACCTTAAATTTTAAGAACGCAATAATGCTCACTAGTGAAGATTGTGAGTTTTCATCAAACGCTTTGCTGTGGCAATCCATCATTCACCATAAAACAGAACTTGTTGTAACTTCAGTGTATATTGTCCATATCTGCCCATGTTTGATAAGAGTTAGGAGTTGCCCACTTGGAGCCAATTAGGAGTTATAGGCATTGCACCACCTACTGGCAACAGAAAGTAAGCCTTGCATGACAAACGTCATTTGATTTACATGAAAATGTCATAGCCACAAGATGGAAAATAGAACAACAAAAAACAATTAAGTGGCAGAGAAATAAGCATAAACCGAGGCTGTAAGGGAGGTGAGCATTATTATAAGTGTGTGTGTTAGTTTTATAATGAAAACAGCTGTTATATACCGCACTATCCCAAATTATCCACACAGACATTAAATTCGATTTTTTCTGTTATACAAAGAAATTAAAACTCAGATGAAACAAAGTTCTCTAAACCAGAGTTGTTTTTATGTATTTATTTTGCAAAAATAATTATAATTATGTACTCATTTTGCTTGTATTAACTGCCTAGCATTCTATGGGTCAGGGGTAACTAAACTTTTTTAATCAAAGGTCAACATATGAATTTTACATAAGGTCAGAGGTACTACAATAGTAGTACAACATGCCAAGATAAATAAAGGTCTATAACGTCCAATAAAGTACTCCATACATTCAACAGCTCATCATATAACTAAAATTACATGAATTCAACAAGACAGCATGGTGTATCGACTTTGTCGAATAAATGGCACTGTTTATCACAAGTTTGACCACCAAATCAGAGCTCTGATCCAGGTCAGGTGATCCAGGACTGTGTAAGAATTAATTCATATTGAGCAAATAAACTTTGTGAACTCATTGCTCTGATACACTCTCTGTACCAGCTTCTGAGAAAAATATCTGGCTCTTCAGCTTCTAAGTGCAGTTACAAACTTGGTGTAGAGCAGAGAGGAAAAATATTTATTAGAGCAGCTTTAAGTTGATGGAAAAAAAAAACTGTAAAAAAATTATTATTTTTTTCTGCATAGTGATTTAGTAGGGCTAATGTTTCAAACATTATCTTCTTCCAGATCAAACTAAACAGCAAAGGACTGATCTTCTCTGTGGGGCTCCTCCTGGCATCTGTGTTTCTGACTGTGAGTATACGATAGCATGTCAGTACCATAAGCAGGACAGTTTCTGACTTCTTCCATGTGTTTATCTCAACCTGTCTGTTTACGTCTCTGCACCCACCTGCCTCCCTCCCTCCCTCGTCTGTCTGTCTGTATGTCCAGGTCATGGGAGTTCATCTAAACAAGTGGACATTAGACAAGCGTCTGGGTCTCATGTGTCTCCTCCTCTACTCCATCTTCCTGTGTTTCTCCTGCCTCATTGAGTACAACATCTTCACCTTTGTCAACCTACCAACCTGCCGGAATGACTGAGACACACACAACAACACACACCACACACACTGATGTATATACAGTGTTTGCAAGGAATTCCAAGTGAAATCTGAGGACAGAATTATAACCAGAAAGTATAATTCGAAATTTAATCAACAGCAAACATTATTTGAAAATGCCATTTGACACAGGTCTGATTCACACACTGTTTCCTGCTTTTTGTCTCTTTTATGAGAAGATGCCCGTCTTTAACGCTCACGATAAGATGTGGGATTGATTTTATGGGCAGAGATGGGAATACCTGACTTGTTACATGCCCTCACGCAGGACAGGACTGAGGACAACAACCACAACAAAAAATAAGAACTCTTTGTTCAACTACTGTTGCTTCTGACGTGAGGACCTTTATTCCCTCTCCCCATATTTACATATAAGTTGTAATGTTTACTAGCTGCTAACCTGTCCTAAGGGGAAAGACGAGTCTTTTAGATCTAATAGTTGAGAGTAATAATGATAAAAGCAATGGGTGGGAGGGTGTAGTGTAGCTCTGTGGGTGCAGATAATGAAGATTTGTCGAGTTGCTTAAACAAAGTTAGGGCCACAAAGAACAGAATCTGTTATGCAGATGGGTACATTTCTCAAATGCCATTACCTTAGAACTGTTTATATTTTCATTATGTGGTCTGTTGAATGCGTTTTGGTTTTGGTTATGTTGTTATTGTTCAGAACATTTTCAAACACAGCTACATTTTCAGATCAGAGCTACACAATCAGAGCACAGAACCAGGGCATTATCCAGTCACCTTTCTATAAATTAAATTATGCATCACAGCAGTAGCTTTTGTGTTTTGTACTGGAACTTAGTTAACTTTTTTCTTAAAGTACACCTCTGTAAATACCCCCAGATGTCATATTTATTATTAATTCATGTCATTTGTAATGTTAACATTTGTCTAGATATGATAAGTTTGTGGTACATAAATATTCCTACTAGATTTTAGAGCATGTACAATGTGGTTTGTGAACCCTATGGGGGAGTTTTATTCCACACAGTTAAGGCACGCCAAAAATGAAAACTCCTCTGTCAGAGCCTGTTGATTATTAATATCCATCCACAGTATCCATCAAAATGTCAGCTTATCCTCCAGATTGGTTCATTTAAAATATCCAGTCCCCTACTCATTTTTTTTCTCATTGAGTAAAAACAATTGCCAAAATAAAACTAAATTTGATTTGTTTTAGGTACATTTTAAATTTATTGATCAGTAATATAATATACCAAATCTGAGAATTTAGTCTTGAATGTACAAATAGTTTATGGTGTTTTTTGTTTATAAATCAAACATATTTATTTATTTCAGAGACTACTCTGTGCTATTGCCGGAAAAAAAGGGTTTAATGTGTTTTGAATCGTATATGTAATGCAATTATGAGCTTACAAATATGTAAATATGCTGCTTTAATGATGAAAGACATTTGGCTATCATCATTAAAGAAAGAGTTTTTAAATAGAATTTAAAAAGATGTATTCAAATTGTAAATGATTTCTGTCAATATGTGTAACAGCTTGTCATTATTTATGAAATAATTTATCAATGACTATACACACAATCAAAACAGGATTTTTATTAACATACAGAGCCCTACAACTCTGAACATCAGCATGGCCAGTTCTGTATAATCAAATATAATCATTTTCTTTATCGTAAGCATTTCATCAGGGTTACTGCACCTCAGTGATCAAAGACACAGATTTATTTTATAGGTCCCATCATCCATCCATCCATCTTCGGCCGGGGCGCGGGGGTAGCAGTCCAAGCAGGGACACCCAGACTTCCCTCTCCCCAGACACTTCCTCCAGCTCTTCCGGGGGAATCCCAAGGCGTTCCCAGGCCAGCCGAAAGACATAGTCCCTCCAGCGTGTCCTAGGTCTTGCCCGGGTCCTCCTCCCGATTGGACAACACCTCCACAGGGAGGCGTCCAGGAGGCATCCGGGCAGATGCCCGAGCTCAGCTGGCTCCTCTCGATGTGGAGGAGCAGCGGCTCTACTCTGAGCTCCTCCCGAGTGACCGAGCTCCTCGCCCTATCTCTACGGAGGAAAATCATTTCGGCCGCCTGTATCCGGGATCTTGTCCTTTCGGTCATGACCCAAACCTCATGATCATAGGTGAGAGTAGGAACCTAGATCAACCGGTAAATAGAGAGCTTCGCCTTGCAGCTCAGCTCTTTCTTCACCACAACGGACCGGTATATCGACCACATCACTGCGGAGGATATGTCCATCCGCCTGTCGATCTCCTGTTCCATCCTTCCCTCACTCATGAACAAGACCCCAAAATACTTAAACTCCTCCACTTGAGACAGGAGCTCTCCACCAACCTGAAGGGGACAAGCCACCCTTTACCGGCTGAGAACCATGGCCGCTTCACACTCGGCTGCAAACCGTCCACGTGCACGCGGAAGGTCCTGGTTTGATGAAACCACATAGCATAATCTGCAAAAGGTAGAAATGAGATCCTGTGGTCCCTAAACCAGACTCCCTCCCTGCGCCTAGAAATCCTGTTCATAATTTTTATGAACAGGACCAGTGACAAAGGGCAGCCCTGCTGGAGTTCAACATGCACCGGGAAGAAGTCTGACTTACTGTCGGCAATGCGAACTCCTGCTCCAGTCGTATAGTAGGATCTGGTTGAAGCCCTGGCGGAGGTGGGAGTTGAAGATCTCACTGACTAGAGACTCTGCCAGTAAGTTTGGGTCTGCCAAGTCTGTTCAACTTCCTTTTCCATTGGATCCAACTCACCACCAGATGGTGATCACTTGACAGCCCCTCTCTTCATCACCGGCTTAGGGTGTCCTGGTGGCACGTGCACTGATGAACCACCTTATGCTTGAACATGGTGTTCGTTATGGACAAACTGTTACTAGCACAGGAGACCATTAACAGAACACCATTGGGTTCAGTCGGGTTGGCTGTTCCTCCCAATCACACCCCTCCAGGTGTCACTGTCGCTGCCCACATGAGCATTGAAGTCCCCCAGTAGAACGATTGAGTCCCCAGTCGGAGCAATTTCCAGCAACCCTCCCAGAGACGCCAAGAAGGTGGGGGATATCTACACTGCCATTTGGCCCGTAAGCACAACTGACATCGAGAGACCTATCCCCGACAGGGGATAATAAAATCGCTGGTGGGCTTTTAGGAGAATAATGCAGCCATCAAAATCAATACAAACTGAATGAGTATGTTAGTTGCAAACTTTTTAATTACAGTATGTTAAGCCATTTCTATACTGTACTACTACTACAGGCACAGGGAAACAACCCTCTCGTTCACTACATAGTTGTGTGGAGTTTTAAAGCATTTCCAAAGGAAAGCAATTTCCACAAGAAAAAGAAAAAACATTAAATGTTAGGAGTGACAAAATTTAAAATAATCATCGTGAGTGAAAGTAAATCTTGGTAAGTCAAAACTCTGAGATTTTACTAAGTCAACATTATGAAAACAGTCAAAAGTATAACATTAAGGTCAAAACCATGAGAAGTCAAGATTTTGACTTAAGTCAAAATTATGAGAATGCAAGTAATTTTTTTAATTTTTAAGTCACATTTCTGATTATGTCATAATTTTGACTATCAAAATTGTATGTCCACAATTTGAAATATTTTGTCATTTTTAATTAAAAGTCACAATTTTAACTCCAAAATTTGACTTACATGCTCATATTTTTGTATTTAGTATCTCATCATTTCACCTTACTATCTCATAATTTGGACTGAGTAAAATCCCACAATTTTATTTAGATTTTAAATTGATTATATTAGATTTTCAAAGTCATGATTTTGACTTAGTATCTAAAAGTTTTGACATTTCTGTCTTTTTCTGTCAGAAAGGGGCTTCCATAAATTCTTCTAAAGAACTGCTAAAATCTTAATATGTGGAAAACCTAACGGGATACATTAAATCCTAACGGGATACATTAAATCCAATTACACAATTATAATATTAATTGTGTGCTTGCCCATAGAAACATTTTATATTTTTGCATAGTCATCTAACCTGCTGTGCGCTAACTTAAAGACCTAAACTAAACTAGAAATTATTTATTGTAAGTGTACCAACTGAGCAGTGGCTGTGTTTTAATTACAGGTGTTCCAAATTCACATAGTTTCCAGGGACATTTGTAACAATTTACACTTACATATCTGTTTCTTTCTAGGAAATTGTTAGGAAGCCATTAAATAAAGTGTCAAGTAATTATTTTTACCCCTCAAATCCCAAAATGTTTATTACTGTTGATACTTTGAAAATCAACACTGTTCAAGTTAGGGATTTTAATAAAATTAAGACACAGATCAATTAGCATTCCTGCCTGTATCTGTATCACTATCCACAAGCTCTCTACTTTTCATTTTTGGTAGGCTGTCTAAGATACAAATATTTGTCATACAGTGTGTGGACTGTAGTATTATCATCATCTTTTTAACCCATAGCATTTTTCAGTTTATTGTATTGATCATAAAATATCTGTATCATGCACTTTAGAACTGTGGTCCATGTACCTAACACCTAAACATAATGTCTTTAAAACTAACCAATCTACCACAAAGACACTCACATTTTGCAGAGGTGTCTTGTAGAGGAGATTTCTAAATAATTTCTGATATTCACATGGGTGATAATGCTGATGTATATATGTAAATAGATAGGTGTAAATGTATTTATATATATATATATTGTCTCAATCTTTATATCTGTTGAATATATTTTCATAGATCCTAGGTCTCCCTGGGAGGGGGTCGACAGCGTAGTAGAACGGCCATCACAGGGCTGCCTCGGGACTGAATGTCACAAAAAGAATACACCCCTTTTTAGAAAGGCCAAACCCATATTATTTTAATTATTACTATTATTATTATTGATGTTGTTATTATTATTATTATTATTGTTGTTGTTGTTATAACTGAGTCCCCGCCCCACACTTGCTGCTCTCTTTTTTTTTTTTTTTTTTTTAAAAAAAAGAAGAGAAAGTGATAAAACTGCTGCTTTTCTCAAGAGCTGGTGAGCTTTAGCGCCGTTTTGAGGTGTGTTGCCTTTGTTTTGATGTGTTTGAGACCTCTGAAGCTATTGTCCTTCATTTACTTACATGGACATATTTCAATATAATAAATTATTTATGGTAAATGCACTTTGGGATGAGAGTCCAATGAGTTTTTTGATGGCACTGGATTTAGTTTGAACTGGATATCATGCTGTTGCTAGTATAGGATATACTGTATGAGATGGAGAGTGAGAGTGTTTGACGATATGTTTCTCTATGAATTTAAGCTTAATCTTTTCCTACACAAGAAACTTTTAAACAGAATGGTTAACTGTGTTTAGGTGTTTCAAATGTAATTTTAGAGATCATTTTGCTACCTGAGCATTAATAAAGTTGTCTTTGCTTAAGATAACAACAAGTCTTTTCCAGTAGTAAACTCAAACATGCATGCACAAACTTACCAATAAGGGCTTAGCAGTACCTTTTATATTCATCATTCTGGGATCCTGGGAGCCCTGTTTTGTTTAAACTGGGAGTAAGGGAGAAATGAAGAGTAAGATTACACCTAAAATCCTGATGAGAATGGAGGAACACTTGAGTTATTTGTTTTTAAATTGTAAGCTGCTTTGCTAAATAAAAGTAAAAATAATCAAGATTAAACATTAGAAATTTTAGTAAAAATGTTTTTACTAATGCAACCGCAAGGGGGAACAAGCCAGTGTCTTCTTGTGCCAGTCCCAAGTCTGGATAAATGCAGAGGGTTGTGTCAGGAAGGGCATCCGACGTAAAACACATGCCAAATAAAAAATGCGAATCATGACAATGACTTCCATACTGGATCGGTCGGGGCCCGGGTTAACAATGACTGCCACCGGTGCTGTTGACCTACAGGGTACCGGGGGAAATTGGACTACTGTTGGTCGAAGACGAAGAAGGAGAAGAGGAAGGTGTGTTCGTAGGCAGAGAGAGAAGAGGAAAGCTAAGAATGTAGGACTGACAGTAGGGACTTTGAATGTTGGGACTATGACAGGGAAGGCTAGAGAGGTAATTGACATGATGCAGAGAAGGAAGGTGGACATACCGTGTCTCCAGGAAACCAGGTGGAAAGGTAGCAAGGCTAGAAACTTAGGAGCAGGGTTCAAGTTGTTCTACCATGGGTCAGATAGGAAGAGAAACGGAGTAGGAGTTATCCTGAAAGAGGAGTTTGTAAGGAATGTTCTAGAGGTGAAAAGAGTATCAGACAGGTTGATGAGCCTGAAGCTGGAAATAGAAGGGGTGATGTTCAATGTTGTAAGTGGTTATGCCCCACAGGTTAGGATGTGAGTTAGAAGAGAAGGATAAATTCTGGAGTGAGTTAGATGAAGTGATGCAGAGCATCCCCAGAGTTGAGAGAGTGGTGATTGGTGCAGATTTCAATGGGCATGTAGGTGAAGGGAACAGAGGTGATGAGAATGTGATGGGCAGGTTTGGTCTTCAGGACAGGAACGCAGAAGGACAGATGGTGGTAGACAAAGAGGATGGAAATGGCTGTAGTGAACACTTTCTTCCAGAAGAGGCAGGAACATAGGGTGACATATAAGAGCAGAGGTAGAAGCACTCAGGTGGACTACATCTTGTGTAAACGTTGGAATCTGAAAGAGACCAGTGACTGTAAAGTAGTTGTAGGGGAGAGTGTAGCCAGACAACACAGGATGTTAGTGTGTAAAATTACTCTGGTGGTGAGGAAGATGAAGAGGACAAAGGCAGAGCAGAGGACGAAGTGGTGGGAGTTGAAAAAGGAAGAATGTCGTGTAGTTTTCAGGGAGGAGCTGAGACAGACTCTGGGTGGTCAGGAAGGGCTCCCAGATGACTGGCCCACTACAGCTAATGTGATCAGGGAGACAGGTAGGAGGGTACTCGGTGTGTCATCTGGAAAAAGGAAAGTGGACAAGGAGACTAGGTGGTGGAACGATGAAGTTCAGGAGTGTATACAGAGAAAGAGGTTATCAAAGAAGAAGTGGGACACTGAGAGGAGGGGAGAGAGTAGACAGGAGTACAGGGAGATGCACCGTAAGGTGAAGGTAGCGGTGGCAAAGGCCAAACAAAGAGCATATGTGGACTTGTATGCTAGGTTGGACACTTAAGAGGGAGAGGTGGATTTGTACAGGTTGGCCAGACAAAGAGATAGAGATGGGAAGGATGTGCAGCAGGTTAGGGTGATTCACCACTAAGCCCATTTATCCTAACTATTTTCCCGAAATTACATCCCCAAATAGATTCAGGTATCTATACTCTGTCAGATAATATGCATCTGGAAAGCAGTGGAAAACTGAAATTTCTACCTCCGCCTAAAAAAAACACCTTATTTATAGTGAAAACACATTAGAATCATCAAGGAATAAGCCTAAACTTTGTAGGAATGATTAAAATAATATTTGCTAAGTAACTGTGCAAAAGTAGATGCTAAAAAAGTGAACCTAAGCAGTTTAACACACATTTTAGCACAGATATTTCCAGGCGGAACCAGCAAATGTGGCATTTGGATCCAGATGTGCCATTGACCTGTTTTAGGTACCAGGCAGTAAAAACTAATTATATTTCACTAATATATCATTATAGTAACTCATTCCATCAAATACAACTGTTTTAGTCATTTAGAGCTAATAATCTGGCTCAGATTTACCTAGGCACTTCTCCAGCTGCTTGTGTGTGGCTTGTCAAAGAGTCAGAGATCAGCAGCCCATTGGCCGATCTGCATAAATGACACCTCTTTGTGACCGTTAGAGCCAATAGAATCGATTGAAACTGCCCACGGTTGGCTTAGCAACACCAATCACCATCCAGAAGGCAATAAGACCAGAGCCAGTTTGTGAGGTCCCTCCCCCCTATGACCCGACTGTTTGTGCTTGTGAATAAACACTGGGATCTGCCATTGATTTCAAAGGGACCGTAATAAATGAGAGAACACGCTAGAACCGTCTTTTTCAATTGGAATATAACTTTTGACCAGAAGACAGCAAAGGTAAGACATGCTTTATGATATGGTTATGACTTTTTGTTACAGTTTTGACTGTAGATTGCTGATATTTCATCGCACGGCAACGTGGCTGGCATCTTTGTTTTCTGCAGCATCTGCCCTTTCAGAGGGTGTAAAGCTTGTGTGGATTGCTGGAAGTGGTGAAAATAACGAAATCATGGAATTGTGATTTGCATATTTGTGCTTTTTTGGACATTATGAGTATAATTGCCTAGGTTGTAATTGTGTTTTGTTCTGGCTGTGGATGCTTGGTACTGGCTTTTAGGCCACTCTCTGGCCTTTGTTTTGGTATGTAGGATGTTAGGATTAATGCTTCCTAGCTTGTGTACTGTTCATTTGGACTGTCCAGGACTGGACAGGACTGCGTACATCCCCCTTTAAAGGAGGCTGAAAATGGGTGAGGGGATAAGGATGGAAATGTATTGACAGGTGCCAGGAGTGTGATGGGAAGATGGAAGGAGTACTTTGAAGACTTGATGAA
>CM022471.1:25227942-25342233 GCA_011952105.1 Coreoperca whiteheadi
TATGACTAGCCGTTCGAAGCACTTCATGAGGATGGAGGTAAGTGCAACAGGACGGTAGTCATTGAAGCAGGATGGAGATGGCTTCTTCGGGACTGGAATGATGGTGGTAGCTTTGAAGCATGTGGGAACAACAGCCTGACTAACTGAGATGTTGAAAATGTCTGTGAAGACATCAGTGAGTTCTGCTGCACAGTCTCTCAGTACATGCCCAGGAATGTTGTCAGGACCCGGAGCTTTGCGTGCATTGATCCTGCTGAAGGATCTCCTCACGCTGTCCGGGGTCAGCATCATCACCTGGTCATTGGGAGGAGGTGGAGTCTTCTGTGCAGTGGAGCTGTTTTGTGCCTCAAAGCGAGCGAAGAAGGCGTTCAGCTTGTTCAGCAGAGAGATGTTGCTGTCACAGGTCCGCTGTGGGGGTTTGTAGTCCGTAATGGTCTGTATCCTCTGCCACAGGCTCCGAGTGTCTCTGCTGTCACTGAAACGATGGGCTATCCTCCTGGAGTACTGTCTCTTAGCCTCTCTAATGCCGCGGGATAGGTTGGCCCTGGCTGTTCTCAGACCCCCCTCATCTCCAGCTCTGAAGGCAGCGTTTCGCGTCTCCAGGAGACTGTAGACCTCCCCTGTTATCCACGGCTTCTGGTTGGCCCGGACAGTGATGGTTTTTGTGACTGTTACATCCTCAATACACTTGGTGATGTAGGCAGTGACAGTCTCCGAGTACTCCTGGAGGTCAGTGGTGTTATTGTAAATGGCAGCCTGCTTAAACATATTCCAGTCAGTTGTATCAAAGCAGTCTTGAAGAGCGTCAGACGACCCTTCTGGCCACACTTGAATCTGTTTCTGAACTGGTTTGGCGACTTTAACGAGCGGTCTGTATGCAGGCATTAGCATGACAGTGATGTGGTCTGAGGCACCAAGGTGGGGGAGGGGGAGGGCTTTGTAAGCTCCTCTCTGTGTGGTGTAAACAAAGTCTAAAATGTTATTACCTCTTGTTGGAAAGTTAATGTGTTGGTGTATTTTTGGCAACACACTCTTTAAGTCAGCATGGTTGAAATCCCCAACTATGATGAGAAAAGCATCGGGGTGTGCTGTCTGCTGCTCACTGATGTGCTGGTACAGTTCATTTAGTGCATCGTTCCTGTTGCTGTTGTTGTTGTTCGGGGGAATGTAAACCGAAACGAGCAGTATGGCAGTATATTCCCTCGGCAGATAGAACGGCCGGCACTTAATGATCATAAACTCCACCAGGGGTGAGCAGTGTTTGCAGATCACAACAGCATCGCGGCACCAAGCGTCATTGATGTAAACACAAAGCCCACCGCCGCGGGTTTTTCCTCCCGTGATGAGAGCTCTGTCTGCTCGATAGCACGTCAGCTGGTCGAGCTGAATGGTGCAGTCCGGAACGCTGTCGCTGAGCCATGTTTCCGTGAATACAAAAACACAACAGTCTCTTACAGTCTTTTGAGTTGAACGTAGTAATCGGATGTAGTCCAGTTTATTGTCCAAAGAGCGTACGTTAGCCAGTACGATGGTGGGGATAGATGGCTTGTGTGGGTTAGCCGTTAGCCTAGCCCGGATACCTCCGTGCTTACCCCTCTTCTGCTTCCTCTCACGCCGCTTGTGGCGCCTCCGCTGTGGGTGAGATGCAGCAGTGGGGGTCAGTGATGATGTAGGCCTCCGGAGCAGTCCGAGATCTCGCAGCTGTTCCGCATGCGTGGAGTTTAACTCTAAAAGTGCGGCTCTACCGGCATCCAGCAGAAACTCACGACTGTATGCGCGCTTAAAGACAGATAGACGTTATGACGACGTACTAAAACACTGCGACTCACAAGATAAAAAACACGAAAACACCGTTCTGTCGGGACAGAGAGAAGCCGCTGTGTGTGGACGCGCCGCCATCTTGTTAGAGGATTTGTAGTGAGAGCAGGGAGCAGTTGGAGAAGAATCCAGAGAGATGGAGGTCTGCTCTGGAAAACAGAGGAATGAAGTGTGTTGAAATGAGAACCCATAGAAAATATTTTAATTAAACCCATATATATATACTTCAGTGGTCCGTAAGACGGAATACATGTGTGTCAATGAGAGGGACCCAGGTGGAACGGTGAGGTTACAGGGAGCAGAGGTGAAGAAGGTGCAGGACTTTAGGTACTTAGGGTCAATGGTTCAGAGCAATGGAGACTGTGGAAAAGAAGTGAAGAGGCGAGTGCAAGCAGGTTGGAACGGGTGGAGAAAAGTGTCAGGTGTGTTGTGTGATACAAGAGTATCAGCAAGAATGAAAGGAAAGGTGTTCAAGGCGGTGGTGAGACCAGCAATGTTGTACAGCTTAGAGTCAGTGACACTGAAGAAAAGACAAGAGGCAGAGCTGGAGGTGGCAGAGCTTAAGATGTTGAGGTTCTCTTTGGGAGTGACGAGGATGGACAGGATCAGGAATGAGTACATCAGAGGGACAGCCCATGTTAGATGTTTCGGAGATAAAGCCAGAGAGGCCAGATTGAGGCGGTTTGGACATGTTCAGAGGAGAGACTGTGAATATATTGGTAGAAGGATGCTGAGGTTGGAGCTGCCAGGCAGGAGGTCTAGAGGAAGACCAAAGAGGAGATTTATGGATGTAGTGAGAGAGGACATGAAGTTAATTGGTGTGAGTGAAGAGGATGCAGAGGACAGGGTTAGATGGAGGCACATGATTTTCTGTGGCGACTCCTGAAAGGGAACAGCCGAAAGGAAAAGAAGAAGTAAGAATGTTTTTACTAGATGAATGTTTTTTACTAGAGCGGAGAGGGCTGTAAGTCTGACAACCTGAAGCACAGTTAAATAAATGTAGCACTGTGAAGACCTTGACGATGTTATGAGTTAGAGTGCCAAAGCGGGGGGAAAGGACCTTCATGATTCCTCCGGATGGCGAAATAAGGCCAGTCGGATGTGAAATTCTGATGGGAATGGTAGAACACACAATTTATGTTATAATTGTTAGCTGCAGTTGTTGACTAGAAGTAAAAATAACCAACATTAATTATAAGAAATTATACTAACACTGTTTGAGCAACAAGATGAATAAATTTGCTAGAGCCAAGAAAACTAAATGTCTGACAAACTAAAGCACAGTTAAAGGAATGTAGCACTGATAAGACCTAATGCATGTTATGACTGAGAATGGGGGAAGTGACCTTCATGTTTCCTCCAGGTGCCCAAATAAGGAGACAGTCGGGGCAAGTGAGCCTCAAAAACAGTGCTCAGGCTACAGGCCTGAAATGGGTGTGTGTGCTATGAAATGTCGAAAATGTGTGTAACATGAGCGTGTCACATAGAATTATATATTAATTAGGGAGACAGAGAGAAAAGAGGTTAGTTCCTTGTGCCTTTTCATCTGAAGAGTTATAAGAAGGAGATCGTGAGCAGTAACATCATTAAAACGGAATTTCTAAGACTCTTTCACTATCAGAGGACCTGAGCACGCAATGGATTAACCATTTACTCCACTGACAGAGAATCACAAACTGAAATTCTTTTTTTCCTCACATTGTGGATACGGACGTGAGACTCTAGAACATTTTGGGAGCTTTGGACGGAGCTGTGAATTGTTCATCAGAAACCTGGTCTGACAACAGGGAGAGTGGGATCGCTCTGGCAAGAGAGACTCTGCTTTCTCTCCATCTTTCAGAAATTGAAATTTAAGACTCAGCTGTGTAGTTACTGTAAGATTTATTTGAATGATTTGTTTGAAGATTGAAATTTGAATAAAGCTGTTTTACTACTGCCCTTGCTAAAGCTTATTGCAATAAATAGTCAAACTATGTTTAAAGTCTAAATTGTGGACATTCAAATCATGAGTTAATTTGATGGCAGAAAAAAGTTAGGTTGTTATGTGCATAACATCTTAAGAGGTTCCTATGGGTTACTCTAGACAATCAAATTAACAGTCCCTTGGAGCTCATCAGAGCCACTAAAACCCATCGTGGCAACATAACAAGAGCCCAGATCATTTAGAGGAAAGCTGCCGAGCGCAGCTGATGTTGGTGGCTGACGTAAATGGGCTTTTCGGTCAGTTACTGAATCAGAGGAAGCAGGGTAGATGCTCGGACCTAGGCAGTTAGAAGCTAGGCGTGTCTCCTCGCCACCAGCTTAAACAGTCCTTATTCAATACTTTAGGGTAATACTCTGAGAGTCTAAGGGTCAGACCCTAGAAACGGAGAGCTGGTCCAGTACCTCCCGTACAGGGGTTTACGGGGGTTTTTTGTCAGTTTTTTGTCAGATCCCGATCTGACAAAAGGGAATCACACAGTAGCTAAGTACCAGATGGTTTCCTTGCCAGGTTTGGCTCCTGGCACCCTGGTCTGCCTCAACACTCTGTGATTTATGGAGATTCCTGATGTAATTAAAGTCTAATGAAATAAAAAGTGCTTTATTTATTTATTGAACCATATTGACTCATTTATTAATTTCATAGGCGTATTTATGTATTTATTTAATATTGAATGAAATGGCATTCCATAGTGTTGGAGAACTCAGCAGTTTTAAAATCCTGGCTATGGCCCTGAATTGATGTGATATGGCCATGGAGATGGGAGATGACTGACGGGTTGAGCAATGGCATTTAAAGATCAGCATCCACCAGCTGATTGGTGAATGCAAGGTTTTTAGCAGGGACAGTCTCAGAAAGTGGAAATGATGAGGTCTGGTAAATAAACAGGTTAATCAAAATAGAACAAGCATCATTCAAAGAATGACTGAATGAATAACTTCAGATAGGTCCTAAGCTATCACAGACAACAGCTTCCACCCTGCATGAAGCTGTGAGTGCTCTGGGCAGCTCCTTCAGTGACAGACTGCAGTTAGTGAAGGAGCTAATGCAG
This sequence comes from Coreoperca whiteheadi, assembly GCA_011952105.1. Taxonomy (NCBI): domain Eukaryota; kingdom Metazoa; phylum Chordata; class Actinopteri; order Centrarchiformes; family Sinipercidae; genus Coreoperca; species Coreoperca whiteheadi. The sequence continues at coordinate 25,232,793 of CM022471.1, forward strand.
GTCATTTGTCCCTGCTGCTGTCAGACTATTCAAACATCACCGTTCTCATCAGACCAAAACTTGACACACTACTTTCATTGCATTATAAGACACTTTTCACAGTTTGTTTTTGTTGTAATAATTCCTTCATGCTTACAATACTATCTGTAGACACAAGAAACTTTATCCTTTAGCCTTATCTCTTTCAGGATGACTTTGTAACATCTGTCAAGGGATTATAGATTCTGGCATATTTACAGCAATGTTTATTAATGTGCATGGTCCCTGTCAAATAAACCAATAAATATAAATGAAATACATTCCATTCCATCAAGTACAATTTTTTTTTGTGCAAATTATGTACCGTATTTCAATATTTATCTCAACTTGCTCATTGTGTCACTTATTTGTGATATTTTGTGTTTTAATACATGTTTTGTGTATGTATAAAATGTATCCATTAATTTTTTTCAGTGCATTATTTTGTATATAGAAAATGCTTGAAATGTATTTAGTATTGGAGTTGTAATACTTATCTATACCATGTATGTTCTTTTATGTCTTGTTGCTGGTGAGACACAAACTTTATTGATCATAGTGCTTACTGTTGTATCAGGTAGGTTTTATTTAAAAGTACAAAAACAAGTAGTAAGTAGCACTGAGAAAATGTGAGGTGTGAGCACTGGTATAGCTTTGATCAAATACAAAAGTCAGGCATGTAATTCCATTTCAAATATTTATTAAGTGCAAAAGAATATTTATGATATCATTCAATGACAATTAATAAACAGAAGAGTTCTGCTGGATGCAAATGACATTTTGATACCATAAAGAATATTATAGACATGGTAACGTCATCTGTGAAAAATGCCTGCACAGAGACATAAATACTCTCTTTGCTTAATCAAAGAAAGTTACGTTTCCAATAACATGGCAGTAGATGTCAATCCAAACGTTGAACACTTGCCCCCCAGGGATATACATGATGAGCTACGTACAGGCTACTCAACTGCCTCAAAAAGCTCAGGTTTCCTTCAGCTGTATCACTTTTCTGTTCCCTCTCTACTAACCACACCTCAGACATTTAATCTCATGACAATGTTAAACAGGAATGAATGGAGTGTTACAGTTCAATACATTCAGTAAATAAACAGCAAATCAATTTAATTATCCAACCACTGAAACTTAAAATTCACAAGAAAATGTCAAGTATTTTTTTGAATACCAAAGTCAGAACTGATTAACCGTAATGCAGAGCGAGCCCATCTCAATAACATTCCCTCTCCTGTCCACTGTAGCCTCACATACCTTTGTCTTTCCAAAAATCTACAAGAGCCATTTAGCACATTTCACTGTGTGTGAACACAGACCAGTCCACATGTCCTTTTAATAACTGATCAAATTTTTTTCTACCAGGATAAAAACATTTGTCAGTAGTGCAGAGACTTTGGCTGGCTGTCATATTACAATTTATTATACAGTTGTTCCTCTGTCACATATCTGCCTGTTTCTAACATTACACTTATTTTAATTCTTACAATCATTACAGGAATTCTAATATGTTTACTCATAAGATTATCTTATTATATATTATGCCTTGATAATTGATTTATAATTTTGGGATTTACCTGCAAATATGCAAGTTCATGCACAGGAAATGCTGCATGTCAAAAGCTAAAGGGAAATACACTATCATTAGATGATCTTCTAATGATGTGAAAACAGAAAAGGAGGCAATGTTCTGATATTCCAACTAGTATACAAAGTACACGTACAAGTTGGCACCACGCTTTTGGTACCATAGATTTTTGACATTATGGAGCAAGTTTGAAAATTAAAAAAATCTGGGGGTTTGAGCTTATCAGACATCTGGATCTCTGGTTCTGCTGCATAGATTTTGATCCTTTTTTAAAACCTTCCATCATTGTTATAGAAGTGCAATGTTAAATGTACGCTGGTGGTGTACGCTTTTAACGCTTTGTTGAGGTTCTATCTGTACAGTTCTTCTTTTTCTTTTAATGAGGAATAGAAGAACTAGTTACAGACTAGTTGCTACAAGGTATACTGCGTCCCCTTACAGGCCATAGATGTTCTGTTTCCAACAAAACTCATAAAATATTTCAAAAACACACATATTGTATGTTTGTCACCACAATAGCTATTCAATGTATATAGCCAATGGTTCATATTTTAACATTCATGGATAATGCTGGCATTATTATTTAACCACGAGCAAAAGGAAATATGTGCTATACAGTGGACAATATTCAGATGCAATAAGCAAAACAGCGCCCCCATTCTATTGCATTTACATTTATGTGTCACCACGCTCACATGAAAATGTAATCTGTCACTGAACGTTTTTTTTTTCTTGTTGCAGCCAGCTGCCAGTTTTCACAGTGTACGATTAATGTCTGACACTGAAGCCGATGCATCATGTGAAATACCAGTCTTATAGTGTCTCTACCAGTAGATGTTTCACACAAGAACCTGTCGCTATGCTGGGATGTTGTTGGCTTGAAGGCTCATGGTACTACTTTTTAATAGGTTTACAATAAGTGTTTTCATACCTTTTGTTAACTAGAGATCAAGACGGGTCTTCAGTTAGGAAGTCACTTGCTTGAACATCTGCTGCTTTGCTCATGTGCAGTAGTCCAATTGTGGCAGAATGGCGAGAAGGCTGCTGGCCTCACTGACTACTGGATTACTGTACAAAAACACAACTTTATAAATGTATTCACTGAAAATATAGTGAAATAGTGAAAATATGCACAGAATTTGATGAATTTACAGTTTATCAGACCACAAATGAGACAATAGTTAGGTTCGAAAAACAACAGACTTCAGATTACATGTTAATTTTCCTGTTGACCCCAAAAGAGCGTGGTGACATGTATATGTAAATGCAAAGACTGGGGCCGCTGTTTTTCTTGTTGGACAATAGTCCACTCAACAGCAGGTTAAGTCTTTGAAAATGAAATGTCAAACGCAGTTTTCATTTTAAAATTGTTATAAAATTTTATTTCATTTAGACACCAAAAGAGCGTGGTGACATGTAAATGTAAATGCAATAGACTGAGGCCGCTGTTTTGCTTATTGCATTTGAATATTGTCCACAGTATATCAGGTTAACGCTGGAGTGTAGTCTCTCCCTTCTTTCAGTGAGAGTAATTACACAAACATGTCGACACGTGCTTATGATGTATGCATACAATGAGCTCACCACAGGCTCGGGTTTTATTTACACGGTTCCGAGACATTAATCCATTATTTATATAGACTAAATGTAATAGCTACATAGCTTACTCAATATATTTTGCCGTAACATCTGTGTCTGCCCTCAGTCCCTTCTCTCAGCCCTCTCCAACAAGGAAAAGCTAAAGCTACACCAATGGTTTCTTGTGTTTGTCCTCGCAGTCGATCGCTTTCCTCTTTTGACAGTAATCCTGCCTCTGAATGCTGAGTTTCTTTTTTATCGGGAGCATTAGACACTTTTCTATGAGGCTTCTTAGGTTTTATTCTGAGTTGCTTTAGCCTACTCTGTCGCTATGGTTGCTCCAGAGCCATGTAAAGAGAGAGTTGCGTCAACTCTGTTTAATTTCAATTCAAGTGGATTTATTGGCATGACTGCATACAATACAACGTTGCCAAAGCATGTTAACACAAGCTATACAACCGTAATAAACAAAATAAACAAATGCTCAATAATAAACATTCTCAACAATGGACCTTCTTTGTTTTAACAGCAATTGCAGATTGCTGATCTCTCTACTTGGCTCTGGGTTGCTCCATGCTTCCGCTCTGGCAAACCAAATCAAAACCAAACCAATTATTGCCTGTTGGCCTAAAATGTAAACTTGTGGTGGGTTTTACATTCCTGTGTTGTAAAATGTTAAATAAATAAACCCTGAACCTTGAACCTACTTCTATACGCTTCCATAGCAACATTATAGATTTAATATAACTGCATTAACTTCTAATGGCAGTTAATACAGAAAAGATGTGCAATGAGGCTTTGTACCTTACTATAGCACTCTATATTTTTCTGTTAATACATTATATATCTATTTCCTTAAGGTTTTAGCTGTACAGCTGTGTTCCTCTTTTTCTTCTAATGAATTCTGTTGCAGTAAAGTGTATTGCTTCCCATCTAAGGCCATAAATGTTCTGGAACTCTTTTATAATATTACTTTGCTATGTGCAGCAGCCACCACTGGGTGTCGCCAGAACCATCAAAACTTATCAACAATCAGAAGGATTAACAATTTCAAAACACAAACAACCTAAGAACACAGTTTCCCAGCAACTGTAACAAGTAAATCATATTTGTACCTATCACCTAAATAAACTACCTGTTGTATATTTATAAGTGATTGATCAAAGACTGTGTGTAGATTATAGATTATATTATGTATCTGAAATCTGATCACCCTTTATGTACCCCAAAAGGTAACAAGAAGAAAAGCTGACCCTGAATCAGCACCTGAAGCACCAGCAGGACTATGAACACATGATCTCCAATATTTCTACATTAACTAGATTTTGTTTAGATTTTGACTTAAATTGTTGCTCTGATCCCATATCTAGAGCCAAGGAAGTGAAAAAATACTCCCAATCTCTCTCACTTCCTTCCCTCCTTTCTTCTTTTCCTCTTTCACCCGTGTCTGTAAGACAGAACTTTACAGCAAGGGGATGTTAACTGAGACAGACCAAAAGGAGAAGTCAGGTTTTTACCCAGCTGGCCCTTTTAGGTCTCATGGAACCATGTTTGTTAGACATAATGGGCAATACTGTCACAACTGGGAGACAAAGACCCTGTTCAAACTGTCACCCCCCTGTTACAGTCATATAGATATGGAGTTGCCATTCACATGGCTGGTTGGCAGGCTGAGGCTCAGAGCAGGATTGAGGCCTAAACTGAGAGTGGGCTGGGAGGAGGGGGCTGACAGGTCCATGCTGAGGTCATTCAGGTTGGCCTGGGGGTCAGAGGTCACAGTGAGGTTGTTGAGTTTGGGTGTACGATTGAGGGGAGCTGATGACGAGGTGTTGCTGTTGGTCAAGCAACGGAAGACAAAGTGGAAGGGACTCGCCTGGGTGCGGCTGTGGAGCTCAGCCTTGATCTTCTGAGGGTGGGTGTCCGGTGCCAGCTGCTGGCTGCTGCCGTCCATCAGCAGGAACAGGCCATAGTTCTCAGGGTCTGACACTTTAAACTTTTGCGCACACAGCTGACACACCTCTTCCACGGTGGCATAAGGTTGGACCTGTAGGGTTTTAGCCGTACAGCCACTGTCCAGCTCTTGCAGCGCCACCCGCAGGTAGTTCTAAGGGACAGTCATAAAAAACACAGTTAGACAAACACTCTAGCTCTGCAACTACAAGTACAGTCCATTTACTTCCAGTGCACACATCTGTAACTCCTTTTTTGGGGTGACTGGGTGGCCATTTGTTATTTATTAAAATCGCATCATGTTTTAATGTTCATTCTTTAAAAAGTTAAAACCAGTTAATGCAACCCAACATGCCACAGGGAAAAAATGTGTCATATTAGTGAAGAAATCACTAATATGACTTCTGAAATGATCTATGGAGTACTCTATGAATGTGTAACAAAACAAAAGCATATTCATCATGAAAAGCAATTAAGTCAAGGTAAGACATTGAAACAAGGCAAAAAACAAAAAACTAAATAACCACTTCTTTTTGTCTTTAGAGACAATACATAAGTATTTGTTATTTAGAACAGTTTTAAGAAGCACTTTAAATGGTGATACTGATTTAGCAGGACAAGTCTACAGTAGGATTAATGGTAAGAAACAATGGCTTTTAGTTTTCAAACTAGAGCTGAAGTAGACTGTAAGGTCTACTTCTTAGAATAACCAATAGGAGCAACCTCAAGGACCTCGTACTGCAATCTGAACTTGTGACTGGCTTGGTGTAGGATAAATTCCTGCCCCAAAAGTGATCAATGAAATCAACTCTGGAGCTAAAAGGCAATCTGGCATGCTGTTGGGTTTGTATTCTATGAGTTCCTGGTATATTTTAAATATGTCTGTTCCTATCAGGGTTTTGGGTTCAGTTTCTGTCAGTTCCTGTTTTATTTTGTAAATTGTTCCCTCATGTGTCTGGTAGTTTTGCTTCCCTTCCTTGATTGTTTTCATGTCTCAGATTTCGGGTCTCAGGGCAGCTGTGGCTTGGTGGCAGAGCGGGTCGTCTCCCAATCGGAAGTTCGGCGGTTCGATCCCGGCTTCCCCCATCCACGTGTCGAAGTATCCTTGAGCAAATTGCTCCTGAAGCTGCGCCTTCGGTGTGTGAGTGTGTGTGAATGATTAGTTTAATTTGTACTGATGGGCAGTTAGCTACTGTCATCACTGTATGAATGTGTGTGTATGGGTAAATGTGATATGTAGTGTGAAAGCGCTTTGAGTAGTTGGACGACTAGAAAGGCGCTATACAAGTACAGTCCATTTTAGTTCACCTGTGTCTCATTGGCTTCCCTTACAGTGTGTGTATATAGTCTGTGTTTCCCTTGTCAGTTCATAGAGAAAATGTCATCCCTGATGTGTTGGTTCTGTCTGTCTGTCTGTTATTGGATTCATGCCTGCCTACTTTTGTTAATCTGCCTGCCTGCTTACCTGCCTGGCTACCTGCCTGCCTGCCTGTCGGTAACCTTTAAATAAATATTCCACTCATCATTCTCAGAGCTGTCTGCGTTTGGGTTCTTTTCCCTGTTCTTTCCTTTTGCCAACACCAAAATTGTGACACAACCACTATAAAAATGCCAGGTGCTTCTGACTTTTGTAATCTTGTTATTACCTGGAAGTCATCAATAGATGGTGCAGAGCGCTGGGTGGTGCGTCGGCGGTGCCACTGGTGGAGTGTGTCCCTGGTTTCGGAGCTCAGCACTCTGGCTGCCTGCTCTTCCTGGAAGTTTCTGATCAGGGACATAGCTCCATAGGCGCTGGTCAAATAGTAGCCACCTGGACATGAACACACAGAGGCAGAGCGTCAACAATAGAAGGTAAAAATAAAATATTTTTGGCTTAAGTTGTATCGTTCCAAAGGAATTTTGCATCCTGATCAGAGTGTGGGGTTTTTATGCTGGAGGCTCTCTAGTTTAAACAAACCTACCTTCCCCATGGAGCAGTGAGGGGTCCAGCAGCTCCATCATGTAAAGTATCTCATTGTCCAGCTGGGGCATGTCGCACTGGGCCAACACATAGGTCAGCATAGGCAGGAAGTCATCAGCACCATACAGACGACCTGAGAGACAGACAGACCAGGGTGGTGAGATCCTGCAGTCTTAAATTTATCATTTGATTGTTTTTAATCTATTAATTGATCTGAGGATTTTTGTGTTTATTATATTTCAGAAAATTGGTAGAATGTAAATGTAAATGGACTGTACTTGTATATCGCCTTTCTAGTCGTCCGACTACTCAAAGCGCTTTCACACTACATATCACATTTACCCAGACACACACATTCATACACTGATGGCAGGAGCTAACTGCCCATAGTACAAATTAAACTAACCATTCACACACATTCACACACCGAAGGCGCAGCTTCGGGAGCAATTTGGGGTTCAGTATCTTGCTCAAGGATGCTTCGACACATGGTTGGGGGAAGCCGGGATCGAACCGCCGACCTGACACCAAGCCACAGCCGGCCAGAATGTTCAGATATTTACCTGAATTGTCCTCCATGATGGTGTAAATGAGTTTGCAGACTCTCAACAGCATGGTGACCTTCTTCTCAGGGGAGTACAGTTTACTCATGGCGTGGAACTTGTGCTTGATCTTCTCTATGGCCACGGGGTCTGGGGGCAGCGTGTCGGCCACGCCCATTTCCTGCGGCTTCCGTGCCTTAGCCAATGACAGGTTCTCCTTCAGCTCTTGCCATGCACCACAGCGCACCTGGAACTCCTGCAGGGCCACGCTCACCATCTGTTTGAGGGGCTTCAAGATGCACTTGTGCATGGCCTTCTCCAGAACTCGGTCTGGGGAGAGAAGGAAATAGGTGAGCTTTTTCACATGATTTTACTTAAAATATTTCAAATTCAACACTGTCCATGCTTTCAGTAAACTTCTGAAAAAGGCCATTTTATTATATGAACATTCTGGGTTTTTCAAATATTGCCAGATATTTATTTGTGACTCAAATGTAACGGTAATACATGAGCGGCATAAACTGGGGCTAGAAAAGCAGCAAAACATAGACATTAAAGGCCCTGAAAACATATTTAAGGCCCAAGCACAAAACGTGCTCATTTTCTTCCAAATTAAGCACATTTTTGGTGGCCTAAATATTTTCAAACTCACCAAACTTCTCACACATGTCAGAAGTGGTGAAAATGGCGCTATAGAGTAAACTACAAAATATCAAAACATTAGCACCAGCGCCACGTTTCACCTACAACTGTGACATTTTTGTGGGACATGTATAAAACCAAGATGCACAAAAAACCCTCAAGAACCTCTACCCTAAATTCAATAGGAAGTCAGCCATTTCTAATTTAAAGTGCAATTTTAGGCCATTTTTCGCCATTTAAAGGGTTCGTACTTTAACGAACTCCTCTTAGAGAATTAATCGGATCGACTCCAAATGCATCTCCGGAGGCAGAAATACCTGCTGAAAGTGACAGTAAATCAAAAGTCCAAGACAGTTGAGTGTGTTGTTTCTGGAGCACAATAATCCAGAGTGCAGAGTGGGGTGCGTATCCTCACAACGACATTGTCAACATCAGCGTTTACAAGATCAGCTTGTGCAGTCTAACTAACACAAACCATTATATCATAATACAGACAGGATGGATACAGAGAGAGTGAGAGAGGCCAAACCACAGCACTGCTGAATAAGGACCATGTATGAACTGTTGCTGACTTTCATCCAGAAAAGGGTAAAGTCAGCAGCATTTTTGAGCACATCTGAAGACATTTTACTTTCCACCACAGCTGGATGACATCCAGCATTTGCTAGTCACGTGAATCAGTCTCTGTCAGTCTTGTATTGTTGAATTCCACCTCTCTCGCTGGTCTTTATGGAAATCTAAGCATCTTGCCTGCTTGGTAAGATGGCAGCCTCTGGTAATATGCTCTCTGGTAATTTTTGTGTTTTTGTGTATTTAGTTTTCTGCTCTCCGGTCACAATCACCAGGGAAGAACTTTTAAACATTGGACTATCCACTCATCAAAATGTTCACTGGTTTTCATCAAACCAGAAAGTTTAACAGAGGATTTGCAGAAGACGCCAATGTGGGAAATGAGTCAGAGCACTCATTAAACTGAGCTCGTTGAACTGCGCTCCCGTCAATATATATGGCTAATGTCCGCTCTCTGGCCAACAAGATGAACTGCTGCTCCTCACCAAAACAAATATGGACTTTTACAGATCTGCCGCCCAGTGCTTCACTGAAACCTGGCTTGGTGAGCACATCCTGGATGTACGGCCGGGCTTCCAAAGTCCCGTACCTGAGGGTCTGTGCTGACCAGCTGGCCACCATCTTTATGCAGATCTTCAATAAATCACTGGAGCTGTGTAAAGTTCCCTCCTTCTTCAAATGCTCCACAATGATCCTGGTCTCCAAAAAATCCTTCATTACAGAAATAAATTACTCCAAGCCTGTCGCCCTGACTTCTGTAGTCATGAAGTGCTTCGAAAGACTGGTGTTGGCCCAGCTGAAGGACATCACAGGACGAAGTGTGACGCAGTCTACCGGACAATCAGGTTGGTGGATGATGCAGTCAACATGGGACTGCACTGCATCCTGCAACACCTCGACTCTTAAGGGACATAAATGCTCTGACATTCAACACCATCATCCCAGACATGGATGATGTCTTCACACCAAACTCACCCAGCTCACAGTGGCAGCCCCCACCAGTCAGTAAACCACCGACTACTCAAAGCGCTTTTACACTACTCACATTCACTCCATACACACACATTCATACACTGATGGCAGTAGCTAACTGCCCATCAGTACAGTATCTAATCATTCACACACACTCACACACCGAAGGCACAGCTTCGGGAGCAATTTGGGTTTCAGTATCTTGCTCAAGGATGCTTCGACACATGGCTGGGGGATGCCGGGATTGAACCGCTGACCTTCCAGTTGGTGGACGACCTGCTCTGCCACCAAGCCACAGCCGCCCTGTGGATCACAAACTTCCTGACAGACATGAGGTGAGGCTGGGAGCATCACATCCAGCACCTGGACAATCAGCACTGGCTGATCAGCACTTACTTTCTACAAATGTCAGTAATATATATATAATATATATAGAATCTAACAAATATGCATGCTTTATGCAAATGTATGTTTATTATTAGTGAAACCATCAGAGCATGAAGACTAGACATGTATCAAAGGTCATAGATGTTTTTCAAAGAACTTGTTCATTTCTCTTTAGCATAAGCTTAAATTCAGAATAAGCAGTGATTTCTCTCATTTTAAGAAAATAAATGAAGGCAGTTTTTACACTGGCAGCTCATGTGAAAGCTGTCATGTGGACCTGGGAGCGCACCAGGGTACCGAACCCGGGACTATCTGGAGGAGGTGCTCTGAGTTCGGCTGCACTTGAACTGATTCACATGCATAGTGTGAGAAACACGGACTCGGGAGCGCTCTTGTTCAGAAAAGTAACCTGCGCATTCATTTTAGCCAATTGTAATGTATAGTTCAATAAAACACATAAGTGGTGATGGTGTTAAGGATTTACCTCGGATATGAGCGAGAGCGAGCATGCAGTGTATTCGTGCATCGGGCATGCAATCTCCTGAGTCCCTTTACAAGCATGCAACAAAAAGACCCCCTCATCCAATATATTGACCGGCGCGCGTTTTGTTTTCTGTCATACCCTGTGGATGTTTGTGATTATGTAAGATGCACCCAAATGCACCAGGGTTCAACAGAATCAAGTTGACCAGCGCTGCGGGGGAAACCAAGAACTAAAGCGCTCTGACTTGAACTGCAGCAAACGTGCTCAGTGTAAAAACGCCCTTTCTTTTATTTCCACCTGGAGACTAATAAACTTAAAACAGAAAAAATGGTAGCTTATGTAGGCTATATAACGTCACTTGTTTCAGAATAGTAATGTTTCTGTTTGCTGCTGCAATCCTTTATGTCTGTGGCTGCTTTCGAATTCTCCACCTACAGGCTAGGCAGATCAAACAGAAAATGCGCCCTTCGTTAATCGCGCGTTAACAAAATTTATTTGCGTTAACGCGTTCATTTTGCAGGCCTAATATATATATATATATATATATATATATATATATATAGATATAATGTGCATAGTAGTTTAATCTTTGTTTGCCTTGTCGAGCTTGTTGTCCTTGTTTTAAACTATACGTATGTCTATTTCTGTGTACATTGAGTGCAACAAAAAATCTGAGTCAAACTCCTTGTTTGTACCCATATTCTGCAAGCACTGGAAAAAGGTCTAGCTAGTATCCTAGGTAGAAATACCAGTCACGATACTCTTAGTTAATTAAACCAATAATAATTATCTAGGGCAGGACCTAAACTGCACAAAGCTCATATATACATAAGCCTTGATGGGTAAGGAAGAGTTCTAACTTCTGTGTGCAAGAAATTTAGCACACTTTGCTAGAGTTTTTCTGAGAAAGTCAAAAGGAAGCTTTTATATTCAAGCTTATATCCGCGACCCTAAGACAAATACAGCAAAGCCCCAGATCTTATCCAGCTGTTATTATAACACATGAACACTTTGTGAAGCACCCAAAACAGAGCTTCATGTGAAGTTGTCTCGGGTTATCTGCTGGAGGAGAGCCTAGCAGTGTGGGATGAGTGGAATACAAGGAACTCTATTCTGCACCCCTACCAATCCCCTCACCCTGCCTGAACATCCTGAACCCAAACACACACATGGCTGAGTGAGCGCTAGACAGGAACAAAAACAACAACATCTTCCATATTTTAAATTCTGTGACTGTCTCTTCTGAAAATGAGTGATATTATTCACAGATTGCTTTTCATTGGATCAACATGGAAGCCCTGATGTTATGTGTTTCCCATCATTTCTGCACATTTGTTTTCTTTGCTACTATGTCAGCACATTACTTTGAAGCAAGGAGAGCGGAAGAGAGAGAGACTGGATTTGGAGGAGAGAAAGAGAGCCCAAAAGTAACGCAGAAACCAAGAAAAAAAATGTGTCAGAGAAAGACAGAGCGAGACAGAAAGTAGAGGGAGCTTGCCTCAAATCCTCTCACTCTGATTGGAGAGTTAGTTTAAAAGAACTGGAGTTGGAGTTAGACAGAGATTGTACAACTTGGCAGACAGTCACCCAAACGCATCTGGGCCCGCCAGCCTTTGAATTGAGCAGAAAACATTCTTTGAAGCTTCCACAACAAAATAATGTGCAACTATTCCAAGAACTAAAACCGCAGCACTTCCCAGTGCAATCACTGTGAAAAATAGGCCACTCAGAAATTCCGACATGAGATGGAGCAACCACGATACACGACATACAAACGTAAAAATACAGCAGCATTTTGAAGACTTGTCTTTTTTCCCCTTCAGACATTGTACTATTAGTAGTTGTTAGTAGCGGCCGTGGCTTGGTGGCAGAACGGTTGTCTCCCAATCGGAAGGTCGGCGGTTCGATTCCCCAGCCATGTGTCGAAGTATCGTTGAGCAAGATACTGAACCCCAAAATGCTCCCGAAGCTGTGCCTTCGGTTTGTGAATGTTCTCCTATGCAGCAGCTTTGGATAAAAGTGTCTGCTAAATGACTAAAAATATCAATCAAACCTAAAACTATAATCTTGGGTTTTTTGTATTATTATTTGGGGATTTGAATGCCTTATTAGATAACCAACAGTAGAGAGATGACACCTGGGTGCCCCAATCTTTCTTTTTTTATCCAAACATGCAGAAAAAAATGTATAAAAGTGGTCAATGATTTGTATTTAAGTCTTTATAGGTATAAATAAATTTCTACACATACTCAGTTTTAATACATTTTCCAAAAATCCCAAATGCAACTAGACAGTCTTTCATTAGACCTTCCCTCATCTTTTAAACTCCACATCTTCAGTTTGTAATGCAGCCTTTCTATTTTTTAAGTCTGGAGCACATGTCACGAAACATTGATGACTTCACTATGGCATCGTCAGGATAATTTTTTCAGACCTTGGAAAGGTTCCCTCCAGAGCCACAGAAGACATTATAAAACTTATTTCACAGAGTAGTGCTTCTCCTTACAAGTGAACAGAACTTCATGTGCAAAATTGGTGAAGTGTTTAATAAAGTTTTGGAAGAAAATCACATAACAGATGTTGACATTGCCACAAATAACACATTTCAAGATTAGTGTTCATGTTATGTGATGACTACTGATCTAAATGTTTTTCAACCAATTCATGACTTTGTAATTGTGGCCCTCTGGTGAACTATTTGAAAGGGGCCAGTAGAAAAAGGTTGGTTCAACAACCCCTTTCCCCCTTTCTCTTTGTGCTCTTTATTTATATGTTACTCTTTTCCAGGTCCAATGCAGCCACTGAATCTTGGCCTACCAAAATGATTCACACTGCTTCTTCCGGCAGGTGTGCACGTGCTCTTATGTGGTTGTGTCAGGTTTCCACATTTCATGTGGCTGCCATGTTATTGTAAGATGAAATAAAGGATGGATATAAGGACAATAAGAGGGAAATGTGAATATTAGTACTGGATTACAAGATACTTGCACTCCAATGGATACTGCTTACCAGCATACATGACAACATAACATTAAGTAAAATTTGCCTGATGGCCATGGCTTCACCATCAATATATAAATACACAAACACACACGTAAACATCCAGCTGCAAACACATGTGACATTTTCCAATGTCCTGAAAGTGAAACTGCTGCATCTGCATTAAACATGCTTTCTGTGACAGTTGTTGGGACCACTGAACTCCACAGAGGAAATTGTTCATTTGTGTGACCTAAAACATCTTTTATTATAAAAGGTGAGCCATTGAACTCATTCTCCCACAATCCTCCAGGTATTAACACCCTTCAACTCCACTCATGGACCCAGCTTTCAGCTTTCAGCTTAGTCAGTGTGATCTATGACCCATGATGTCACCAGGTCAATAAAAGGGTCAGCTGGGTTTTGTTTTACTCTCTTTCTCCCGGATTTGTCTTCAACTGCCTCCCTCTCAGTGTGGCCTGCTAAACAAGCAAACACACCAAACTCTGTTCTTAACATCAGGATGCGAGGGCCTGCTTAAGATTAGGATTCAGTAAACAAGAAATAGGAGCACAAAGCCAGTTAGCACCAAGCTGCTAACTCTGTAAGGACAACAAAAGGAGCGACCAGTGTACTCCGACCTGCACGATCAGGCCTGGCTCATCAACTAAGGAGTCGCCAGCTAACAAAGCAGCCCGCTAAAATAACTAACAATAATAATTATCCCTCCAGGATAATGAAGTCTATAAATGCACACATAAACACATTTGGTTAAGATTAGATCAAAGCCTCAGCAAAGCTGATAGATACATATATCTCTGTGCTATTTATAAATAGTACATCCAGTAGATTCTCCTTATCGTGAAGAAGACATTTTTTAAAACTATTTCCAGGCCCAGGAAAATGTGCTTCTAATTGGAGATCTGAATGGACGAACAGGAATTTAACCCGATGTCATCGACCCACAGGGCAACAACCATGTGTATGGTCAGTCTCCCCTGTTTACTAAAGCAACCATCACCCCTTGAACAACTTTGACTCTTTAACAAATCTAAGTGGCAGAGAGGTAGTGAAACTCAGTCGGGCCTTAGGCCTGTTCAGCTTTGGGAAGATTCATATACTCCTCAGCTCTTGGGTGTAGTAGAGTATGCAAAAACTGAGATGGACCCCTCCACCACCAATGCATTCACTGTCAGACAGCATCCCCCCTTTCAGACCACAACCAAAAAATGTGTTGTTTAAACTCTCAGGTCAAATGAGTGACACAAAAAGGGAACCCAGTAAACTGTATAAATGAAATCCTGCTTACAAATGGGTCCAACAGTGGAGACAGATTCATCATGGCCTTGAACTCATCTGATCTGATGAGTGATGTATCAGTCTATAACCAAAATAAATATGTCACTACCAAAGATGGTTTAAAAAAGGCTAGTGATGATATGATAGTTCATAAGTAAGCTATTAAAGCTAACCTTTTAATACAAAAACGGAAGCCTATTAAAAAGCAAACACAGACAAATGGTTTGATCAAGAATGGAAGAACATCAGAAAAGACTTGATAAAAAAAGCAAATGAAAAACGGCGCCAACCAAACAACCCAGCCTTATGCATTATTTTTTAAACAAATATAAACATGCAATTAGGAACAAAAAAACAAAATCATACCCACAAGAAACTTGGATAAACGCCTTAATCAAAATCAATTCTGGGATTTGTGGAATAACTTCAACACAAACAACCACAAGCACTACCCATCTAAAATGGTAATGAAATCTGTACAAAGATCAATACATCTAATCTAATTCAAATCAGTTGGAATAAAAGACAAATTCCAAACATTAGAAGTAACGATTAAAAGACAACCACAATCTTGATATCCCAATTACTTGGGAAGAATTGACCACACAAACAAAGTCTCTCCAGCCAATAAAGGGTAATAGAATTGAATTTAATACAAGTTAATAAGTACATTTTAGTCAGATTCATTGTGTGTTTTTGCTTTTCGGTACACAACATACACTCACAATTACCATAAATACAGCATTAAGCTGACATTGTTTCCAGAGTCAGGTAACAGTTACATATGCAGTGCGCAAGCCATTGCTGGTGAAACTAGCAATGGTGGGGAGCGGTTAGCTCAGTCGGTAGAGCGCCTGCCCCATGTACAAGGCTACAGTCCTCACCGCAGCAGACCCAGGCTCGATTCCGACCCTCAGGTCCTTTCTGCATGTCACCCCCCTCTCTCTCTGTCTCCTGTTTACAACATCATTAAAGGCGTGAAAAAGCCCGTAAAAATATATTAAAAGAAAAAAAAAGAAACTAGCAATGGTGTGGGCGGGTGTGTCTTGGTGGAAGAGCGGGACATCCACCAATCGGAAGGTCTGTGGTTCGATCCCGAACCCGTGTGTGAGTGTGTGTGAATGATTAGTTTACTTTGTACACATTCATACGCTGCCATCAGTGTATGAATGTGTGTGGGGTGAATGTGATATGTAGTGTAAAAGCGCTTGGAGTAGTTGGAAAACTAGAAAAGCGCTATACAAGTGCAGTCCATTTACTAGCAGAATAACAAGGGTGACAAAGTAGAGTTGGAGTACAAGATGGTACAATTTCTTTTGGTACTCACCTATCTGGTCTTCAGGAATGAGGCTCTCGATTGGCGGCTCCAGCTCGGAGCTCTGTTGCAGGTAGCTCTTCATCTGAGTGATAAACTGGCGAAGAGTCTGCAGCAGCTCCAGTCCGGAGGAGTAGCGCTGCCAAGCCCGGGTGCCTGCACCCTCGCCCATGTAGCTCAGGTAGTCCTGCACAAGGCAACCGAAGTATGAGCCTTTATGCCTGGACAACTCCACCACCCTGTGAATCGCCCTCTTCTCGGGCGTTAGAAGTGAGTTGAAAACGCCACTCATTTTACGCAGGTGCTCACGCAGGGCCTTCTGCAGGACCAAAGCACTGGCACTGGGGCGACGCTGTGTGCGGTGGCCCGGTGGCATCATGGTCAGGTCCTGGTCTTGGTCCTGGTCGCTCTCGAGGCTGACACCATAGTCGGGCTCCTCTTCGTCCTCGTCATCCTCGTCCTCCTCCATGCTCCAAGGCAGGTGGGATGGTGGGAGGGAGAGGGGGAGTTGAGTGTTAAAGTCAACCTCAGTGGGGGGGCTAGGGTCATGCAGAGGAGGAAGGAAGAAGGCTGAGGACTGAGAGAAATCCAGAGAGTCTGAGGAATCTGTGGAAAGGCTCATGTCACTCAGCCTCTGGCCGCCGCCACTGCATTCCTCGCCTGCTTCTTCTTCTCCTCCTGTCACTTCTTCCCGCTTGCATGTTTTCATCAGTGAAGGTTCTGGAGGACTGCTGGTATCTTGGGTGGGGGTTCTGGTAGCATTATGCTGAGATAGTTTGGCTCTAATGAGGGCTTTCTCAATAGTCTGGTCCTCCAGCACCAAGTGGCAGTGGGCATCTTCCTGGCTGGATGATGTTGAGGCCTTGGCCCGACGTGGAGAGGAGGAGAGAGAGGACAGAGAGATGGGCAGGGATGGTCGGGGAATGGATATGGGGGAGCTGATGCTGAGTCTTTTGGGAGAGGAGGATAAGGGGCTGATGCTTAGCGAGGAGCCCAGACGAGAAAGGAGGCTGATGCCCCTCTCCCTCTCCTCTACTTTCTCCTTGGGGATGTTGATCCAGGAGATCTTCTCTGGCATACTGCGTTGTCGGAGAGGAGGGGCTGAGTGTTGCGGCACAAAGCGAGGTGGGGGTGGAGGAGGAGGTAGGGACCGTGATACACTGTCTGCAGTACTCCGCTTCTGATTGCTGCTGCTGGTTTCACGGTTATTGTGTTGTAGCTCTGTGTTTTTGTCAAGGCTTTGCAGCTTGCTTAGATCTGACCGGCTACTGACATTGGGATCAAAGCCACAGACCTGAGGACTCTCTCTAAAAGAGTGTTGAGTGTCCTCATTGATTTCTAGGCTGTTGCCAATGGGTTCCTCCTTCAGGCCTTGCTTTGCTGTGCCAGAGGGATTTGAAGTAGTACTGTCATCGTTATCTGGTTGGTGAACCTTTATGAAGAGGGGGTTGATGAAACACAGTGCTCCATTGGACTGGTAACACTCAAGCTCAGATGGCATGCGAGTTCGAAGCCAAGGGTACCCTAGGTTGGTTGCCAAGGAGATTGGTCTTTGGGCAGGGGGAGGTGGTCTGTTGGAAGCAGCTATTCCCTCCAAGGAGACTGAGCCCTTCGTCCTGTGGCACAACTGAGCATCCCAGAAGCCTGTGTGAGACAGTGAGAGAAATATTCTAACTATATTAAGTGGGCAGGGTGTGGTACAACATGTAAATGCCAAATTGAATATGTCTGGGCCCTGTCTCAATAGCAATTGCAATGTGGATTCTCATAAAGTTGGTACCGGGTGGCGAATGACTAACAGTCTGAACAAGAAAAGGACTCAATCCCGACTAGTAAAATATTTACATTTTAGTGGAAAATGCTGCGTATTCTACTGTCAGGAAGACAACGTTTGAACACAAAAGGTAGCAAAAAGAAAAAGAGTCAACAGGATCTTAAAGTACAGTAATGACAATTTAAAACCATCTCTCATGTTATTCATATTTTAGTCCTTGTTGTCTTGTCTTTACAAAAATTAGCTTAGCCAAACCTGCACCACAGATTTGATAGCTGCCTTTTCATCAGCTTTCAGACAAAAAGAGTACTCTGCCGATTTAGCATTGCACTCTCTATAACGTTGTTGGACTTATGATGGACAGTTTAAAAAAATGATAAAAACTGAAGCAGCAGAACCAGAGATATCATCTATGTTATTCCATGCATTCTTCATCCTTGTCAAAACCTTGTGCCTTTACCCACAATGCCACTCAACTGCCGTCAGTTCAGTCAGAGATTTGGGTATGTTATATAGCCTCGGGGCACTAGCCTCAAACAGAGATGTTTGGTGAGCTTACTTCTATCTAATTCCAGGTCTATTTTTTTTATTTTCAAACTTGTGGTCTTCAGCCCCAACCAATGATGTGTAAAATCAGTGATGTTCCCCTTTAACAAATACCACTTCCAGTTATTTTCAGTAGATCATGGAATACTTTTAAAAGCATTGTCTTTCATCACTATTGAGGGCCAACAATTAGAGATGTAACAGTACATTCATCCTAAATTCGAATAATAAACCGCACTATATAGCACATTCAGTTCATAACACATCTTTCTTTGGTTTGGTAAGCCACATAAACTGAATAATTATAGTCTTATTACTCTAATTACAGTCTATGTCAGGGCAGTGGCACGCGAGAAGATAAATTCAAACGTGTTCCAACAGAAATCTTGACAGTCTGTTAGTTGTTGACAGTTACCAAAACTATGCTGAGACTAGCCCAGCTTATCAGCATCATTGGTATGATAAATCCCCTGTATGGGACCATCAAGGTTTTCTACCACATTACTCCAACACTAAACAAGGGTAAGTAATCAGTCAAAAATAGTGTCACCATTGTTGACAAAGATTTGTCTGAAAATAGCCCAAAGCAAATGCAATAGAAATTGTTTTTCCTTCACATACACAGTTTTGGAATTGAGTTGGAACAATACTGACATATCTTCGTGTATATCAGATTACTTACTGACCATATGCAAATGTTTCACTCCAACAGCAAGAATTATAGCCTAAATGTTACTGTTGTGATTTTCAAAGTATCTAGAAAGAAACTCTCTTATTTTTCTCTCTGTACCCCTACAAACTCTGGTACATCTTGAACCGTGTTTTGTGTATGAATTTAACCCTTACCAACAATGAAACTGTCAATTGTCAGCTACTTGTCTCCTGCTGTTCTTTTGGTAGCTGACAATTTTGGACAATGGTCTAAAGTCTCAAAAGTCCTGCAATTACAACCAGTCTAACAAAAATCTCTAAATTCTACTTAGTGTAAAATCACTGCCGTTTACCTTTGCAGTATGAGCGGCTCAACCTGTGGGGGAGCTTTTATCCAGCAAACGAGAGCGAAAAAAATAGCACAAAATTACTGTAACACAACAATTTGTTGAACCTTTAGAATCCAAGCCGTACCAGACAGAGCAAAACAAGACAGACAATAGCAATAGCAGTACCAGTTAAAAAGCATATCCTTCACACAGCTACAAAGCAGAAAAGAGAGAGCAACAATACTCACTGTGAACCCAAAGCTCAGTGACACACAAGCTGTTGATCTTCTTGTACAGTTCTGTTTGCTGCAGAAGACACACTGCTGTGCCTGCACAAGCTGAAACTCGACTGGCTTCCCTGGCTCACTCACACTCAATCTGTGTTATGACTCATGTTAATGTGTGTTTGGGCAGGCTTTTAGCACAGTATTACTGCCTCCCTCCCTCCCTCCCTCCCTTTGTTGTTGCGTGGTCTGTCTCTTTCTCTGTTTTTTCTCTCTCTGACACACAGAGACATAAGGTTTTTCCCACATTACTCTTGTTTATTCTCTGTTACATGCTCTCATCGTGTTATTATTACTATGTATACTATACTGTTCTATACTCTTAATATCATTAGATCCAGTTTTGTTTGTTAAAGATCTTTTACAATTATTTTCTTGACACTAATTCGGTGGAATTGTTTTGAATACTCAGTTATACATACAGGCATGTTCACACAAGTGCAAAGCAGAGCAAAGTGTTGTTGTACAAAGTTCAAACACACATGAACACCTGGGACAGAGCAGAGAGGAATGTGGTTTGGTGTGGTTGACGTAAGAACTGGGAAAGTCAAGGGTAAGTCGGGCAACTTGTAGAGAGAGCCAAAAATAGACAGTTAGCACACTGTAGAGGACATCGCTTTGCTTCATCCAGAGCTGGAAATAATTCAGGTACATGGGCAGTGTGCAGGGCTGGAGAGGCAATCATATTTATACATTGATAGAATTAGAAAATGAATTATTGTTAGTCATATTGATTACTGATGTAGCTGTACAATCACTACAAGCAGAGGCAGAGTCCAGTACAGGGAAAGCTGAGCCAGGAAGAGCTGAAGGTGAGGGCTTTGATTTTTAGGCACACGCACACTATTTTATGGGACTGCATTGTAGTTTTTGATTATACATGTTTTTTAAACATTGAGTATCTGAGTGTGTATGTATGTGTGAGCATTTGTAACTATTTTATCACTCTGACTGTACATATGACATGTTGGTAGATAGCAGTATACTGTGACTTAAATGTTCCAGCTCGTCTTCTTCAGTGCAGTGGTGACCTGCTTATACAAACTGAGGAGGCAGGTGTCATCCTAATGTTTCTTGATGGTCTTCAGCATAATCTGATTCTCTTTATACCGCAAAAACACTAGTCAGTCAGTCATTTTCTACCGCTTGTTCCCATTAGGGGTTGCGGGTGACTGGAGCCTATCCCAGTGGCTTTGGGCCTTAGGCGGGGTACACCCTGGACAGTGGCCAACTTGTCGCAGGGACAAAATCACTATTAATAGTAAAATAAGTGCAAAACATCTTTCTAAATCAAAGGCTTCTCCATCTCAAAGTCCCGGGCTGAATTTCAGTTTCAGTACACTGGGATGGATGGAATGGAACTCAATGGAACTCATTGGAATAATTTCTCTGTACGGTAACATGAACCGGGGATCGGCGTGGGACTAAAAACTGGAATTGGCAGTCTACCATGACTGAATTAAGGTTAATGACAGTGCTAGAATTTTACGACATTGACAAAGAAATTTTACTTAATGTGGATCAGTCACATCTGGCTGATACCTAATCCAAGTATGTATGGAGAGCTGTTTCATTCAAAACCTCACGCAATACATCACTTATAAAGTTACCAGAAACCCACCACCCATACTGGACACCTCCTACCTAGTGGACAGCACAGAGCTGCCCAATTGTACCTTGCGCGCCATCCAAGCGACAGTGCAAAGCGGCCCAATTGGACCCTTTCGCACCACCTATTAGACAGGGCAGGGTGGCCCAATTGGACATTGCACGCCATTCTGCTGGATAGACAGTTCTGAAGCCATCAGAAGGCGTGATAGATGATTGGAGTGAACACAGGACTTTCACCCAGAAGACCGAGGTTTGATCCTTACTTGTGCTAAGGTTGAAAATATATTTTTAGACTCAGTTGACGTATTACTTTTAATTTTATTATTATTTTCAGTTTTCAGTCGGGGTTTGGTTAGGTTTAGGAAAAGATCATTATCACAGCAGAGATGCTGGCAATATTATGGGCACTTTGGTGGTCAGGATAAGACACATCCTCATCCAGTGCAAGAATTACTCACTTCAAAAGGAGTAAGCTACTCAAAGACCTCGTAGCAGCTGAAGAAACAGTTTTAATCTAGACTGAAATGAAGAAGCTGATGAAATGTGTATAGTAGTGGACTATATAATAAAATATAAATAACTGTCAAAAGAACCATCAATAAGCAGTAGAGGGCAGTAATTCGTCATTGTAGTGGAATATATCTACAGTATCTATAGGACTACAGGGATTATTACTCTTAGTGAGGTTCACTTGGGCCGCTCTGCGTTGTACAATGGGTGGTGCGCAAGGTCCAAATTGGGTCACTCTGTGATGTTCAATTGGGCTTCTCTGCACTGTCCAATTGGGCCGCTCTGCACTGTCCACTGGGTAGGTGGTGTACAGTTTGGGTGAGGTTTTGAATGAAATGGCTCTCCAAGGTCAGTATCATCCCCTGTACCAATCTGGAGGATTGGACGGGTGCATCCAGGGTCCAAAATGAATATCCGCGAAGTGCCAAATGCAGGTACATTTCAGATTTGGCCAGGTGGCAGGTAAATAATTTGGAAACACATCATCTAATCGTGAGTCTGAGGTAGGTCATCTATGATATCAGCTGCTACCAAGTATAAATATCATCGGCTAACCTAATGTTCTATATATATGTAAAATGTAAAATTGTTATATGTCAATGTAAAACAAATCCACAAATAAAAAAATATGGTCCACAAATGTATTTCTGATGCACACACAAATATGTCTTGTATTAAATACTGTAAATGTAATAGAAATCCACAGATATTTTGTTGTTGTTACATTTATATACAAACTGTTGAACCTGCATTTACAAACTGCTTGTAATTTGTGAACTTCACTGCATTTGTGTGTGGGTTTTTTGAGACTGCCATGACATAGCTCAATTAACAAATACATTATTTTTCAACACGGAATTATCTGTAGCCAGATGGCTCCTTCTGCTTCAGCCAATCATATAGATGGGAGAGACTAAACCATGGATGCCTTTGCGGGAAGAACCACTCCTATGATTAAGTAAGTAAGTATTTCTATAGCACCTATCACAGATAAAAATCACAAAGTGCTTTACAGAAAGCAACACATTGACAGTTAAGACAGTTTAAAACAAGAAAAGGTAGTTTAAAAGCATAATAACACAAAGAGCCCAATCAACTAAAAGCTTGTCTGAAAAGGAATGTCTTCAGCTGCTTTTTAAAAGAATCAACAGATTTGCACACACGTAATGGCTGGGACAGGGCATTCCAGAGTTTCGGTGAAACTGCCTGAAAGGACAGGTCTCCCCGAGTTTTAAGGTGGGTTTTAGGGAACTTCCGGAGATTATGACCTGCGGAACGAAGAGTACGGGTGGAGGAGTATGGGTCAACAGGTCCATAATGTATGAAGGGGACTGTCCATGTAGGGCTCTATAAGTTAAGTTTTATAGTAAATTCTATATTTAACTGGGAGCCAGTGGAGTGTATGTAAGATCGGTGTTAAATATAAGCATAAATAATCACCTCCATAGTACCTTTGGGCAACAATGTTCTCAATTTAGAGATATTTCTTAGATGATAACAGTTTTTGACCAACTGTCTAGAATGGCCATCCAAGACATTGATTGGTCAGATAGAACGCCAAGGTTTCTTAGGCTCAACTGGACAGATGAGTCCAAAGAACAAGAGATATTTTTTTATTTGAGGTGCTTTTTGAGCAATAATTAGAGTTTCAGTTCATATTTAGTTGTAAATGATTATTAATTTATTCCAGTAATTCGGTTAACTTACCTAACTCTGACTCTTTCTGACTCTTATAAGACACTTTCTCAAAGTGACGAATTATTTTACCAAGTGGGCTAATATAACATAAAAACAAAATAGGACCTAAAACCGAGCCCTGAGCAACTCCAAAAGACAAAGGGGTTGTTTCAGCCAAGATGTTGTTAACAAACACACTAAATGATCTATCACTCAGGTACGAGGAGAACCATTTTAGAACTGACCCAGAAAACCCCATTTAATTTCATAACCGATTTATCAGTACAGTATTATTTAAGTATCAAGTGCAGAGGACAAATCAAGTAAGATCAGCACAGTGTACAGTCCAGAGTCCGCAGCCATGAAAATGTCATTTGATACTTTTAAAAGCCCAGTTGAATGGAGTTTGCGAAAACCCGATTGAAATTTTTCAGCTGCTTCGCCACCACTCTCTCAAGGATTTTAGATAAAAATGGGAGTTTAGATATAGGCCTGTAATTTGTTGGATCAGTGGCATCCAGGTTGGGCTTCTTCAGTGTAGGGCTGACAACTGCTTCTTTAAAAAGGCTAGGTACAGAACTAGTTAAAAGGGAAACATTAATCAGTTTAACAACATATGGTACGACTAAATCAAACACATTTAAGAGTAATGTTATCAGCAAAACATCTAGGCTTGAGGATGGTTTCACTTTTCTTACTAAACCCTTTATGTTTTCTAAAGTGGTAGGTGAAAAAGTATCCCACGAGTACAAAGGAAATAAACCGCAAGAAGATGGGTTTATAGTAGCTTTGATATCTTTCACCTTGTTTACAGAAGTGTGTAAAAACTTGGTGCATTCAGTATTTGGGTACACAGGCACTTGAGGGGCTGGGGGAGACACAATCTTAGATATTGTTTCAAACAGGACTTTAGGATTTTTATTGTCACCAATACAAGATTAGAAAAATATTCCAACCTGGCCTGTTTTATCATGTTATTTAGTGCTGTAATGAGCTCCTTAAAGTACAATCTGTGTACTTCCAGATTATCTATACTGTTCCAGGCATCAAAGCCTAGTTAGTGCTAAGAACTAGACAGGCCCAGGAGGAGAGCCACAGCAGCTCATGTTTTTGTTCCAAAACAAAACAGCAGAGAGAAGCCCCAGGACCTGCGTCCCTTGTAAAATATACCACCAAAGCACCAATAAAATGTGAAATGGTAAGGGTCCCATAGTGGTGTTGGGATTTACCATGATTAAAGGGGGCACCAAACTGTTTAGGTGCAATCAATTAGAATTAGCTATCAAATTATCAGAGATAATCATAAATAATAACTTTAATTAATAAATTCCTCAGGGCACAACTCTTCTTAATGAAGAGAAATTATAGCCAATTCATTGATTGAGTCTCATAAATTAGACTAAACTATCAGGTTGGAACTCTGATTAATAATTAAATGAACTATTAACTATAATCAAAATTACCATTAATAGGTAGTAGGTTGAAGGATTTGGAATTCAACATAGAAGAGGTTGGCAAATTATTCACTCTTATGCAACATTAAAGAGACTACCATAATTATACACAAGCATTTATATAAAGATAAACAAAAAAAAAACCCCACACAATTTGAAGACTAACTCTAAACACACTAACTACAGGGCAAAAGGGGTGGGCGGGTATTACTAATGTTGTGGGGACACAGTCATATTGTGATGACTTGTCATCCATATGAGAACAAAATGCAAGTCCCCATAACGTAAATCATTACATTTTAGGGTGAAAACTTGGTTTATGGTTAGGGTAAGGATAGGTTTAGGCAAGTAGTGGTTATGGTTAGGGTTAGGGTAAATCACCAGGGAATGAATGTAAGTCAATGTAATGTCCCCGAAAGTAATGGAAACACTTGTGTGTGAGCGTGCAGGTCTTGGTGCACGCCAAAGGGAGCATCAACATATGTGGTGGTCAGGCAAAAGAAGTCTAGCTCAAATGGCGGTACAGCCAAGCAGTAGCTGGATGGTTAGACAAAGGAAATGCAAAAATGGTGGCAAGGTCATATAATGTATGGTCACAGTGTGGCTCAGCTAAAGGGCCAAACTAGGTGTGTACCCTAACAAATGGATACACATCACAACAATAAACCTTAGAAAAACATATATATATATATATGTATATATATATGTACATCATTTAAACTAAACAGTCCTGTGATAATCCAAGTACCCAGTTACCCAGTGGTCATATTACCAGTCCGTAAGGAAGAAGAGGTTGCTTTGCGCATGTTGCTGTTGTCTGGCGGTTCTGTGGACGAGCCAGGCAGGAAAGAGTGCTGGTTCCATTTTGTCTTTTGCTGTTTATTGTCAGTTGTGCAGATGGGGAAGCCGGTCGTGTGTCTTTTAGCTATTGTCCTCCTTACGGTTAGCTTGGCACTAACTTGCTTCATTGCTTCTTCAAGTTGCCAAGCTGCCACATGGTGGGTAACAGCCGTTGGCTAACTTTGTTTCAGGTTTCTTACAGGGGACCTCGCGTCACTACTGTAAGATTTGAGTTTGGTTTTAAAGGCAGGCAGGCTTCTGTGTTATGAAGGACTAATTTCAATATTTACATTTACATTTCACGATTTAAATTTACATTTCATGATTTACATTTACATTTCATGGTCCTGTGTTGCAGGGCTTCATGAATTGTCAAACTGTCAAACTCACCCATCAAAGTCAGTGGGTGGGGCTAACGCTAATCTAGTCTGATCCATTGCTTTGGTCTGAAGTCTCGGCTGCTCCCTTTCAGAGGTCGCCACAGCGAATCATGTGCCTCCATCTAACCCTGTCCTCTGCATCCTCTTCACTCACACCAATTAACTTCATGTCCTCTCTCACTACATCCATAAATCTCCTCCTTGGTCTTCCTCTAGACCTCCTGCCTGGCAGCTCCAACCTCAGCATCCTTCTAACAATATATTCACAGTCTCTCCTCTGAACATGTCCAAACCGCCTCAATTTGGCCTCTGGCTTTATCTCCGAAAACAAGGAGGAGTTTTGCTCAGAGCTTCTTCTATTAAAGTAGCTGCTTCTCGGAGCAGCTCCGGGCAACTTTTAGCCATTTTGTCCTGGCATTCTTAACTTTAGGGGTTCACAGGGCCGACTTGGCGGTAAAGTGTAGTTTAATTGTTATCTAAACCAATGTTAGAGGCAAAGAGCGCCACCCAGTGTATTGGAAGTAGCTCTGCATCGATCCATTATCTGGAATTGATTTGTCTTGACTTGCGCAGGGTAACCAATCAGGCGTTAGGATCCGCCTACCAACTTTGATGGGCGAGTTTGACAGTTTGACAATTCATGAAGCACTGGAACACAGGACCATGAAATGTAAATGTAAATCATGAAATATAAACGTAAATCATGAAATGTACATGTAAATCGTGAAATGGAAATGTAAACATTAAAATAATTGGTATTTTAATTATTTAATGACACAGTTAAGTAATTATTTGATGGTGTATTTATTTATTTCATTCTGGCACTTTCAGGCCTCCATACTGTGTTGTGGCCTAAACTGATCCTTTGCCGGTAGGTTTACTCCAAGCAGACCGACGCTTGGATGGCAGCGGTGTTGCTGTCCTCCTGCAGCGAAGATGAGAAGAGTAAGAAAGGGAGAGATGGTCGCAGTCTCCTTTTGACTATTGACATCTAGGTCACAGCTCAGACTGGCCAATAATGCTGCATTCAATGACTCTCAGGATGCTGGAATGCTGAGAATAAATACTTTACTTTTGTAGTTTGCTATAAAGAAACTCAGGTTATTTTTTGTTGTAACATTAGTTTTGCAAATTCAAGTAATCAGTTATTTATAGTGATGTTGTTTTATCTTCAAGAGTGAGGGGGTCGATATTGGCTCACAGACTGGAGGTGACTCCCATCGTTCACTTAAAGCAGCCAGGTCATAAAGCTGACTCGTTCGCAACCAACACATTACTGGTTACTAAGTTATGTTTTCAAATAAGCAATCCGTTATAGTTCAAATTTTACCGTATTTCCATGATCCTTTTGTTGCCACAAAAAAGACAAAGGGTAGCTGCATATTATCTAATCCTACTGTTGTGTCAGTGCTCATGTGCAGCTCAGATAACGAGATGGCAGAGAGAACAGCCTTTATTGTTGAAGTTAGTAACTAAGCATTGACCTACTTAACTAGTTGCATGTTGAAACATGATGTACTGTCAGCCATATGAGCACATGTTTTATTGTTTACATAGAGGCAGCTGTGCCTAATATGCCTCTGCCCAGTTTGCTGTCAGAACATTAGCAGCCAAAAGGCTGCACAGGTGCCACCTGTCAGGTACACTCAGGTTCTATTTACTCTTAAATAACGTTTTTCAGTCAGTAATTTTCTACCACTTGTTCCCGTTAGGGGTCGCGGGTGACTGGAGCCTATCCCAGTGGCTTTGGGCCTTAGGCGGGGTACACCCTGGACAGTGGCCTAACTTTTTTCATTGCAGTTGAATTGCAAAAACAATTACATGTTGTATGAACTTGTTAGCGTATATGCATTGAGCCCTGGTACTTTCTTGATATATGTTTACTTGTAATCAAACATAATCATGCTGTAAAAGGGATATTGCGTCTATCATTCCTGTTATTAGCTTGCACAGTTACAGATTGGGGGCTGCAGACTAGGCTATGCAATGATGGTAGAGTCAATACATTCAAAGGTAGGCGTACAGTAGGTTGCACTCCCTCTGGACAATACAAACAACATTGCATTTGCAATTGCAAAGGGGTAATGCAAAAGTACAAGTTACTTTTCTCGGTAAGTAATGCTGTAACGTAACAAGTTACTTTTAATGGCACTAATCTTGGACTGTAACAAGTTACTTTTAAAAGTAACATTACCCAACACTGATAACGAGTCAACAGTACTCTATTCTCATGTTTCCCAGCCATAAATGTTTGTATGTACGTCAGAACTGCCTTTTAGATCTCTTAACTGTTTCTCAATTACCTTCATAGATAGGAACCCTTTTATGAACGAAATGAGAAAATGCACACTGAGGAATACGATAGAGGGAAAAATAGAGACAAAATGTATGCCTGTAGATCATTTGAGACCACATTAGAGAGAGGGTGTCATCAATTCATTGGAGCACTGGAAGTCTGGCAGAGTCAGCCCAGAGTTCACATGATAGCTCATTGCTGAGTCACAGTAGCATAACCTGAATGGACAGAAAGGTCACTCTGACTGGGTTATGAAAAGGGAAGTGATGTGGAAGATAAGTCCATATAAAGAAAGGAGGGTGGCACTCCCTCATCTGTCTGGAAATACAAAAAAATTTTTGGCCATCTGGCCTTCATCAGTGTGTACAAATGTAGGGATACAATTCCTATTTAATTAGGTCAGGTACGTTAACAGGTGAAAGCAATTGCTAATCACTGACTAACCCAGAATGGAATCATAGAGTTAACAGGTGAACGCAAGCACCAATCTAAAAATACACCAATCAATCACCATCAACACCTAAGCACTTTTAAACCACTATTTGTGTATATGTTAGAAGAAGCAGGTATAAACCAAAAGAATGTCTGCACCATTCCCCGAGCAGATCTTTCATTTCTTTATCTGAAATCAGTCTCTCATTCCCATTCTTGAGGCTGGGAATGAGAAGCTCCAGCCGCACAGTACTGATGTGGGCCTGGAAGAGGCTTTTATCTGTGGGGGTGAGTCATTTAGCACTGGCATGCCAGTTAATCCTTGGGAATGTGGTTTAGATGGGATTTACAACTGTCATGCCTCGGTGTGGAAAAAAACCAAACACCATATACCTGATGTGGAATGGATGAAAAACCCCTTACCTGCTGGTTAGCCAACATTACAAATACTATGTTTCCATAATATACTGTTAATCTGTACATGTGTAAACATTTGTAAATGTTAGTGGCCAATTTTTTGGTAATTCTTTCTAGATCTTTTTTTCTTTCTAAATCACTCTCCGTATGAAGCATTATTATTTTTATGTTTTGTGTTTTTATCTGTATTCTGTTGTTTTCTGCTGCAATGGAATCAAGAAATGTCATCTTCATATCTCACTTTAAGTCTGTTGACAGATTCCCCCCAATTGCATGCTTGTCCCACAAATATATATATTCAATTGAGAGAACAAACCTGTTCCAAGTTTAGCAACCTCCTCAAGATCAGCAGACGTTCTGGCAGAAGCAATGGCCTCTGGAAGATTCAGAGGGAAGGGCAACACATCCCTGAGAAAAGGTGGAGTGAAAGGGAGAAAGAGTCAGTCAACAGAGAAAGGAAAATCAAGTGAAAGAGGGCAGGATTGAAAGCCTATTCCTAAAAGTGTGTGAGTCACTGCGCTGGAGAGGAGGAGCGTGGCTTGCCCTGGGTGTGTGTTGTTGGCTGAACCATCTATTCAACCACATGGCTGGAGTGTAATATGTTCCTGCTGCCCCCTTTCCTGTGAGTCTTTTACAAGACCATTCAAAGTTTTAACACGGTTTCCAATGGCGTTAGTCAAGCAAACCTGAGTGATCATAGCTGAAAATGATACCTACAAATTTCTAAAGAAAATAATCTCTCAGTGAAACCAGTACACTATAAATGTGATAAATGACTTAAGTACTATTGTACATATTCGGTCGTTTGCTGCATTGTGGGAAGGCTTTGGAGGGGAATCCACTGTAGCACCCGGAGGGGAAAAATAGGAGACAGAAAGGGGTGGGCGCAAAATACGAGAGAAGGGAGCAGTCCTGCGCCTGAAACTATGCTAAATAGCTCCAAGTCACTAAATTACATTTACATTTAGCAGACGATTTTATCCAAAGCGACTTACATATGAGAACATTCACAAACCAAAGGCACAGCTTAGGGAGCATTTGTGGGGTTTAGTATCTTGCTCAGGGATACTTCGATGCATGGCTGGGGGATTGAACCACTGACCTTCTGATTGGCAGGCGACCATTCTGCCACCAAGCCATAGTCGCCCCTAGGCTTGCTAGCAAGGACCACACCATCAACAGATGTGTTTAAATGATTTATTAACGAAAATGAAAGATTGTGAGCGAATCTTGAGCTCTTGTAATTCTTCAGACTGTTGCAGCGTTGTGAAGCTTCAGTGGGGAATCCGCTGTAGCACCCGTGCAAGCCTCCAGTTACTTGAGACAAGATTGAGTGGGTCTAAGATCTTTGAGATCTGAACGAATGTAGCAGTGATATGCTTGAGAGGACCAACGGCCCATGATTTGTATTAAAGGCTCGGGGATGCCATTGCGAGAGCCAAGGTGGCAGCTACAGTTCTGAAGGAGTGACCAGAGCACTGACTGGGAGAAATGCTGAAGGAGAATACGTGGCAGAATTGCTGATAGAACCAGTAACCACTTTTCTGGATTCACAGATAAATAGAGAATCTGTCATGGTTTGCAAGGGTCTTGAAAGGATTCAGCAGTGATCGGACTTTGAAGTAAAAGTTGGGTGTAAGGTGACTGGATTGATGGGTTTTGGTTCGCGTTAAGTAAATACCATAGTTTTATCTGACAAGTTTCGATGAGTTGGAAATGCAGGCGTGATGGTGTAGGTCGGAGCGAAGAGTAAAGCTGGTGAATCTGGAGCATCTGAGGAAACTGAAAAAGCAAGCAAGAACATGGCTTCTACAGTTTGAACAACATGGGGGATGCTGTGTCCGGAGCGGATGGTGTGGATGCAGACTGAAAACAATTCAGGTTCCCCTGCTAGAGCAAACTGCTGTGGTTGCTTGAAGTAGGTAGCAGGGTCACTTGCATCCGGGTGGCTGAGGCTGGCTGCTGTGATTGCTCGAAATAGGTGGCAGAGGGCGCTGGCATCCCTGTACCAGGTTCCCCTGCTAGGCTGCCTGCTCTGGTTGCTGGAAGTAGGCGGTAGGAGGTGCTGCATCCCAGTGCCAGGTTCCCCTGGTCCCCCTTCAAGCTCACTTTTCTGAGAGTGCTCAAGGCGATGTTGCGTGATCTGGCGCAGAATACGAGAGCGAAAGAGGAGGAGATGTTAGGTGGGTATTTATGGACGTGATTGAGGTGTGGTCCTACTCCTGAAACTCAAATAATTCACTAGCTCCAATTAAAGGCCTATTTTATATACAAAAGAAACAGTACGTGGTACAAACCTGATATTTACCACACATAAACAGCCCACCTCACACCCAGGCACAATTTTAGATAGTTGACTTGTCTTTTTTTGGAACTTAATTTTTATTGCTTTCATCAACAACAGTACAAAACATACATATTCTTTCACCAGCTGTAGGCAAAATTTGTACATTATATTCAAGTAATAAGAAAATGAGATGAATAAAACAGAAATATCTACTCCAAAAAAAAAAATACATTAGAATATATACACACCTGCAAGCATGTAAACAAACCCAGTTTGAATAATAAGTGTTCGCTTCAAGGTACAATAACTTGTATAGTCACAAGCGCAGTGTTAACTGCAGAAGAGGGGGTCCAGTCTGCAATATGTTTATAGGGGAAATATATAAGTAAATAGGAGGGCCAAACAATATTCCATGGTAGACCTCATTGTATTAATAAGGCAATGGATGGGGTTCCACAATTTAGTCAAGGTGGATTTTTGGAGCCTTAATAAATACGTGATGTTCCATCTGAAAATGGTCCCAGACTTTTTGGATCCAAGTATTTTATGTGGGGAGTTTTGGTTTCAGATGGTTACACACTTCAAGGCTACTGTAAGTAATATATTTAAAAGATATTTATTGGCCCTCCCAATAAGGCTTTTAGGCATTACAGTATAACAGTATATCTCGTTGAAAAACCTCTTTTAGGGCATCAAATACCTCTCTTCAGAATACCCTTAGCTTGGGACATAGCCAAAACATGTGGGTGTGATTGGCAATGTGTGTTCCACAATTCCTCCAGCATGAGCTAGAGTGTGTTGAGTCCATTTTGGATATTATTTCTGGTGTTCTAAAACATCTAGTGATTATTTTCCATGTTTTATCTCCAAATCTCTTCTGTATTTCTATTAGAAACATTTCTATAGGGGTAGGTTTTATAAGCTTTCCCCACTCTTTGTGTGTTGTCAGAAATGTTCTTGCAAGCTGCAAGTATGGAAAGAAATCTGTCCTAGGTAGATTGAAGTCCTTTTTTGGCTGTTCAAATGTCTTAAGATTGTGACAAATAAATATCTGGTGTAGAAAAACCAAGCCCCGATCTGACCATCTTCTGAAGCCGATGTCTAATTTGTAAGGTATAAAGCCATTCACAGATCCAATGCTTAGCAATGATAAAATGTGCTTTGGTAATCCAAAAGCTGATTGTATTTTATTCCAAATTATAAGAGTGGTCTTAGTCCAGTCTGCCTTTTCTTTTGGAGCATCCAGGAAAGGTAGGACTTCAAGGGGCACTAATGGGGACATATTTTTATCTATATTAAGCCAATGTGTGAATGTGCTATTCCTAATCCACACTATCAGAGCAGCCCAGAAATAATATTTTAAGTTTGGGAGTTCAAGGACTACATTTGGCTTACATAAATAAGGTTTTGAGTTTAATTCTAGGGTGCTTTTTGCCATATAAATTGGGAGATTATTTTATCCAAGTTGTCAAAGGTGGATTTAGGAATATCTATAAGTAACATCTGAAATAGATAGAGTAATCTAGGAAGAATATTCATACTTTCAATGCAACCTAATAAGGACAGGGGGAGCATAGACCATTGTTCCAGATCACTACGAATGCACCAAATTATTTTAATATAATTAGCATCGGACAGATTCCGTGAAGACATTATTTGATACTGTCTTTGGGCCATTTAAATCCACTTTGAAGTTTTTCACTCCTTCCATTTATATCCATAGGCTCTGTTTTATCCACATTTATTTTGTATCCTGAATAATACCCAAACTGAGAAATAAGCCTCTTTAAATGTGGTATTGTTGATATAGGATTTATTAAATATAATATTATATCATCTGCATAGAGTTATAATTTATGCTCTTTATTTCAATTCCTTTTATATCATCATCATCTCCAATGATTTGGGCCAGTGGTTCGATACTAATAGCAAAGGTGATAGAGAGCAGCATTGTCTGCATCCACATTCCAATATAAATCTCCCTGGTCTACAACCATTAACTTTGACAGCAGCCTCCAGTGATGAGTAGAGTACTTGTATCCACTTTATAAAGTCAGTGTGGTGACCCACAAGTAGAACTGAAAGAGACATTCACCCTTAAAGAAAGTACCTTTAAGGGAAAGGGGTTCTGAGTTTAGCGGTTTTCTGGGTTAGCGTAGTTTACATCACTCGCTATACAGTTTAGTGAATTACTGAAGTGGAGCGCAAAGCTGACTCGCCGTATCTGCGTCTCCTGTCCCCTCACTTATCACACTCCACATCAGGGCCAAATCTGAACCGTTTTAATGTTTGGAATAAGTATTGCCATGATACCCAATCAAAGGCCTTTTGAGCATCAAGGGATATATCTCTGATTCTGATTTCTTATCTTTCTGATGAGAGATTATATTTAGTAGGCGGCACAAATTATCTCCATAATGTCTTTCAGCAATAAATCCATTCTGCTCAGGATGAATAATCTGAGTAATTTTCTGACTGACTCGTCTACCCAAAACTGCAAATCCCCATTCAGCAGTGATATTGGTCTATAGGACTGACATTCAGTTGGGTCTTTACCCTCTTTATATATCACCATCCCCACTATAGAGTGGCCTCTTGCCAAGGTGGCGCCATAGTTTTTGATTCTAAAGCATGATGTATGCTTTTAGTAACAGCGGTGACAACTAGATTTTAAACGTTTTGTGGAACTCATTAATAAATCTGTCCGGGCCTGGGCTTTTATTGTTTTAGAGTGTTGAGATCACCTGCTTGATCTCCCATTCTTCAATTGGTTTATCTAACTCCTTAACCGTAGATTCTGTTAGTTCGGCTAATTTTATGTGATTCAGAAACTCTGAATCCTCAGAGCAAGTGTCCATGGTCTTGTATAACGATTTATAAAACTCTGCAAAAGATTCTGCTATTTGATGTGGTTTTGTAACAAAGGTGTCCTGTGATTTTATTCTCTGTACTGTATTAGATGATTGCCATTTTCTCCGTCTAAACGCTAATAATTTACTCGCCCTGTTAACATATTCATAGTATCGTTGATTGGTAAAGCTCAAGGTTCGCTCAATCCTATCTGAAAATAGACTACTACATTCTCTACGAATTGCATTGAGATTATTTATGAGTCTATTAAATGCAATTTGTTTATGTTCCAACTCTTATTTTATTTTCCAATTCTTGCTGTGTAGAATCCATTTGTCTTTTCTTAGCACATATAAATGAAATAATACGGCCTCTAATGTATGCCTTAGCGCAGTCCCACAGTACCAGGGGTGATGTTTCAGGTGACATATTGGTATCTAAATAGTCCCTGGACTCTCCTGTGATGAAGGTGACAAATTCTTCATCATTCAGGAGAGACGCGTTTAGTCTCAAATGTTTAGAGGTTGGTCTGTGGCCTATATCCCACTTTAATGCAATGGGTGCGTGGTCTGATATAGTCATAGGCAGAATCTCGATTTCCACTATCCTATATAACTCTACCTTAGGGGTGAAAAAAATTATCAATTCCTGAATAGGATGCGTGTCTACTAAACCTCAACGTTCCCTACTTCTTGGGAACTTGGTCCTCCATGTATCCACAGGGCCTGACTCTGAGAAAAGATGTTTGAGCAGTCTACTCATTTTTTATAAGGGAGCTTTAGAGGCAGGTTGCTGATCTGTTAGCTGCAACATTACACAATTAAAATCCCCTCCCATCAGCAGCAACCCAGAGCTATACTGTAATATCATATTAAACAGTGTCCTGATTAAGCCTGGCTTATTATATGCTGGGCGGCTGTGGCTTGGTGGAAGAGCAGATCGTCCACCAATCGGAGGGTCGGTGGTTCAATTCCGGCTTCTCCCAGCCATGTGTCGAAGCATCCTTGAGCAAGATACTGAACCCCAAATTGCTCCCGAAGCTGGACCTTCGGTGTGTGAATGACTAGTTACTGAATTATTGATGGGCAGTTAGCTTCTGCCATCAGTGTGTGAATGTGTGTGTATGGGGTGAATGTGATGTGTAGTGTAAAAGCGCTTTGAGTAGTTCGGAAGACTAGAAAGGTGCTGTACAAGTACAGTCCATTTACTATCTTCATTAGGTGCGTATACATTTATGAAGAACACTTCTGTGCCATGAATTAACCAGTTAACCAAAATCTCCCTTCAGTGTCTTTATGTATCAGTGTTTGCATGACATTGATTTGTCTGTGTAAGTATGGCTAGAATAATATAATTTATCTAATCTGAGTTTTTTAACTTTTCATGTTCCACATCAGGTAAATGGGTTTCCTGCAGGAATGCTATCTCACAGTTAACTTGTTTCAGCTGGTGTAGAATTTTCTTTTAACAGGATTATGAAGACCCCTTAACATTGTAACATAACTTTTAGTGTGCCCATTACTTACAATATGAAATGTGCACTTTCATCCTGTATATTGCAGTGTAGGTTATGGAGAGCGGAAATATGCGATAAGACCAAATGGAGTGGGATAAGCAAGAGTATTTACTAGCTATACCAACACTTTTCTGCTTCAACGGAAGCGACAATCTGGATAAAAAACAAAGATGGTGCCCTTGTTGTTACCATGTTTAACGCAGGATCCCTGGGGAACAGAGAGATCAGAACAGAAAAAAACAGCTAATAAAACTACAGTTAACTAACATTGGTAATCAGATGGTGGGATCTGGTCCCTAGCTGCTAAAGCAAGCAGCAAAAGTGCACGGAATGTGCTTGAGGTGAGCTAAAAATGGAGAAGGAAAAATTATTCAGTTTAAAGGCTCCTGCAGAACCTGATACAGTATTCAACAGCTTCTTGTGATATGATAGCCATCTGAATTACCCATAGGATCAGATTCAGTGGGAATATTAATAGTCTCTTATTTGAATGGCTACTTGTGAGGTAACTAGAAATAGTAGGAAGGTAATAATAATTATTGTTTTAGTGACAAGAGAGATGACAGTAAGGTATTAAGATGTATAGTGTTAAACAGAAAGCTGTTCAATTAGGTATGAAGTACAATATACTCCTATAAGCTTAAAGAACCTGGTAAAATGGTGATAGGATACACACAAATACTATCAATGTATTAACTATAGATTTGGGCATATAGTGGTTACTCATCTTAATCGCTAGGACTCTGTGGATTGGATGATTGTCTTCTGGGTATACTCATGGCCTTCATGGGATCAAGAAACTTCTGTTCATCGTCTTTGTATGATATACAGAGTCTGGCTGGATAGAGCAGGCCGTAGCGGACTCCTCTCCATCATTGTAGCACCTTCCATATGTCCGTGAATGTGGCTCTGGCCTTGGCAACAGTGGGGGTGTAATTGGGGAATATGGCAATCCGGTTCCCATTGTAGCTCAGGGGGCTCTGTTCCGGGCAATCCTCAGGATCTCCGAGGCATCTCCATCATAATGTGACTTGGCGGCGATCACCCGCGGCTTCCCATGATCTCCTTCTCTCCCTGGGGCTATGGTGCGGTGCAAACAATCTATCTTTATGTCCCGGTCCAGCTGCAATACTTCTCTGACAATTTTCGAGACCGCTTAGGAGGAGCTGGAGCTGTTCATCAATACCGACTATCCAGATGTTGGCCCGTCTCATCCTCCCTCCATATCCTTGCACCAGTATTTTAGAGTTGCCACCTGGTTTTGAAGGATGGTTACCATGGCTTGTATTAAAACAACTTCATCCGACTATGTTGATAATCTGCCCTTCATGTCCTGGATGTCCGTCTTCATATGGTCAATTTCTGAGCGGATTGCGACCGAATTATTTGCGATTTCCGACCGCATCGACTGTAGTTCTGATTTGAGGTCATTCAAATCCTCCACCAGTGCACTTTTGAGTTCCTCCCTTATAATTGTAGATAGCTCTTTCCCGCAGGGAGGTAGTTGTGGGCAAGGATTGGTCCGGGTAACCAGGAGTCTGCATAGCCTGCCTCGTGGTCCTTGTAGCCCGTGAAGTGTTACCACCATCTTTGTATTTTTGGAGCTTTTCACCGTTCAGATCGACGCCACTCGCCAATTTCACTTTTATTGTCTTAACTATGGCCTCAATGTACTTCTAGACTAGTGTTTATGTAAAAGTAGCTGTTTCAATTAGAAATATGAACGATTTTGCAGGAGCCCCCAAAATGGCGTCTGTTACTGCCCTGAGGTCGTATGAAAAATGTTCTATGTATATTTATGTGGTAGTCTCCTGTGTGTGTGGATCTGTGTAGCTCTGCTGTGATGGGCTACAGGTGAGCTTGAATGGATGAGGGTCTGTGAGTGTAGGTAATTGTATTGTGAGTGTAAGCTTGCAGTTAAAAGGGCTGCTTCCCGCACATTTAGGGAGGGGAAGCACTGCATTAGGTAGAAAATGGCTTGTGATTCTCGGGAGTTGGGACGAGGGGTGTCTCGTTTTTATGTTGTGCAAGGGTTCCCGTAGGCCGGGTGTACCAGCGTCTTACTCCATACTCTGCTCACTACCGCCCACCTTGACTTCTTTTTGACCACAAGTTTTCAACACAGAATATACATTACACAAATATGACTATGAATGGAGAGAGGAGACTGTCAGTGTTCCAGGGATGTAAGAACCATGTTGATGGGACATTCTGAGCCTTAGTTATGTCACAAATATGAATAGTGCAACATTTTTGCAAATTGGCAGTTTCTGTTTGCAGCATACCCATGGATGTACAGACAACTATCACTAAATTACTTTAATACTGAAGAAATATTTTCTATGATTTCCAAACAGAATTATTGATGTTCATTCATGATGGACAGATAATCCTATCATAGAGTACTGTAAGTCAAATTAAATCTAAAAGTGTGTATCATGTCTGTGTTCAGATTTCACGGTTTAAAAATTCTGAGTCATAACTGAAACTGCTGCTCACGCTGCACATCTCTCCCTGTGTGCCCACCCGTTTAACTCTCCCGCACTTCCATTACAAATACCTCTGATGTAGATAAATAACTAGATAATGGTTTACGTAATATATATGTGTATTAAACATATAGGTGATACCTGGATCACATCAGTGTGGTTACCATTTCTTTCTGTAATTATCAGTAATTGTACACACAACATATATTGCAAGGTTGTGTGTCCTGGGAGAGGGATCCCTCCTCTCTTGCTCTTCCTGAGCTTTCTTCCAATTATCTTCCCGACAGAGGGTGTCGTATGTTGCACTGATTGTAAAGCCTTTTGAGGCAAATTGTGATTTGATATTGGATGATATTGGGCTATATAAATACAATTTAATTAATTCTGACTGATGAACTCACCTGCTGATGCAGCAGAAAGCCACCAGTCGGAAAAGATCTCCAAAGCTCAGGCCTGACCCCTCCAAAGAGAAAGCTGTAGGAGCACATAACATGATCAAGACACAAAAAACTAGAGGAAACTGTCAGAAGAAAAGCATTATTTTTTTTAAGTTTTTAATTTCTGATTCATAATCTGGTTCAAAGAAATGTGAAGTCCTCTGACTTTCAGCAAAAACTATAACAACTCCTAAGATATAAAATCATACTGACTCTACAACCATGTATTATATTTTAACTTAATTTTACTGGAAAGGGGCAACAAGCACAACAGCCAGAGCCAAATTTTGAACCAACACATTCAAAAGAATGGTTTTCTTTATCTTTATAATCCCAAGAATAAACTTGAATTCCCCTAAGGATAAAGGAATCAGACTGGTATTATTAACTGTCATATAAATAATTGGAACTAATAGCAACCAGAATGACTGTGGTGGTAACCACTTTCCTCATGTGGACTCAAATTGTTGCTTAATGGATTCGTAGGAGATCACACGATTAGTTGGAAGAAGGAAAACTTATGCACACATCTTGTTAGTAATACAATGAACAAGAACTTGTTTATTTGGCACAGAATTACAACAGTTTACAGTCAAGGCTTCTGGCACTGGATTAAACGTGACCAAGATCTGTATGTGGACAGCGAGAACAGGCATTAGTGTGTGTACATAAGTGTGTGTTTCTGTATAAGAGAAAGAAAATGAAATTGTCAACATTTTTGACAATTTCATTTTCTGTGTTCTAAGCATGAGTTATGTCTTTACATTTGAATCCAAAGGACTTGTAAATAAACTTTTAAATAGGGTGAAGGATGCAGAGACAGCAAGAGAACACTTTGAAGGGAATGAGGGAAGTCCAATTCTTTTTCATGTCTAAATGGCAGTAGGCCAATGGAACGGTCTTCCTCTATCTCAAGTCTCCCCTAATCTCTGACAACCATACTTAGTCTTGTTCAAATTATGACTTTCATAAGTGAAAGATGTCTTGTCATCTTGAGCCAAGTTTAAGTTAGCTTTAGTAGGTGACAAAAATAAATTGTCCAGACCACACTCATTGCTGCAGTACAGAGGCTGTTAGTTTCTACACTGTATTTAATTAATTCACTAAGATTTTGAGGAACTAATGGCAAGTAAGAGCTAGATGCTAGGAGTAGACTTATTGTGGTGTGAATATTAGTCAAGTCAAACTGAATGCTAATATCAGATCAATTTGTTTCAAAGTCTAGGTTACTGTGGCACAATAAAATATCTTGTAGCTTTTGCCATGGTCACTATTACTTGCATTAATAAGAACAATAACTTAGCCCAAGTAACAAACAGCTAAACCTCTTTAAAGGGGGCTGACACAGTCCTGTACAGTATAAAAGAACAGTACACAGGCTAGGAAGCACCAATCCTAACATGTGTCACACCAACACAAAGGGCAGAAACTCCGCTAAAAGCCTGGACCAAGGATCCACAGCCGGAAAGAAACACAATTACACCCTAGGCAATTATATTCATTATGATCAAAAACGTGAAAATATGCATTTCACAATTCCATGATTCCGTTATTTTCACCACTTCCAGCGCTCCACACAAGCTATACACCGTCTGGTGTATAAAAGGGCATACGCTGCATAAAACAACGATGGCTGCTGCGTTGCCATGCGACGGAATCTCACCGAGCTACAGTCAAAACTGTAACAAAGAATAACATAACTAAATCATAAAGTGTGTCTTACCTTTGCTGTTTTCAGGTCAAAAGTTATATTCCGATTCAAAAAGACTGTGCTACTGTATCCTCTCGTGTCTTACTGTCCCTTTGAAATTAATCCCGGGAGTCCTGGCTGTTTACATAAGCACAAACGCTCCATTCAGAGGGGGGTGGGAGGTCTCAGCAGAATACCTGTCTTTTGCCTTACTGCCTTCTGCATGGTCATTTGTGTTTCTCAGGCGAATGTGGGTGATGTCAATCGATTCTACTAGCTCTGACGGTCACAAAGAGGTGTCATCTATTCAGATCGGCCAATGGGCTGCCGAGTTATGGCTTCTTTTGTCAGCCCATTCAGCAGTTTCAGCTGCTTTTAGTTTTACACAGAGCTTTTCCTAGGTGAATCTGACCCAGATTACAAGCTAAAAATGACTCAAAAACAGTTGTATTTGATGGTATGAGTTGCCATAATGATCTATTAGTGAATAGTTTTCCTGCCTGGTACCTAAAATAGGTCAATGGCACATCTGGATCCAAATGGGCCCAAATGGCACATTTGCTCGTTCCGCCTGGAAATTTCGGTGATAAAATGTGTGTTAAACTGCTTAGGTTAACTTTTTTAGCATCTACTTTTGCACAGTTACTTATCAGATATTATTTTAATGATTCCTACAAAGTTTAGGCTTATTCATTTATGATTCAAATGTGTTTTCACTATAAATGAGGTGTGTTTTTTAGGCGGAGGTAGAAATTTCAATTTTCTAATGTGTTCCAGATGCATTTTATCTGACAGAATATAGATACCTGAATCCCTACACTTCTATTGTAATCTCCCAGGTCTTAGCTTTCTACCAAGATTATGCATATACCCTTTGTTGTTGTTAAGATATACTCCATTTATTTGGGTATGTAATTTCGGACAAGAGTTAGGAAAAAATGGGCGTAGTACTGAAGAGGTACTTTGAAAGCTAGCATAAAAGGAAGTAAACTAAAGAATCAAAGCATCTGATGTTAATATTCAACTATTAGCCACATGTGCTGTTTTGGTTCAGTCTCACCACTCTCTCATCAACCTTGTTTCCAGCTGAAGCATTAAAATTTTTTCAGCGAAAAAGGTCTTTAAGCCCACTATTCACCACACACTCAGCACCAAACAGCAGACAGCCAACGTTAGTGACCAGCTAGTGAACATAGTGGAGCATTGAGCAGCTAAAGAGCCACAGCTAAATAGAAAGTGAACATTGGAAAAGTTGAACCAGGTTCAACTTTTTGTCAACTCTGTCTTTCTACTGGAGCCCACTCCGTCGGCATCCCTGCTGCACCGATACAGAGGGCTCATTGAAATGAATGACGGGGCTGTGTTTCTTCTCATTGTGTTGTTTGGTCTGAACACAACCCTATTACTCTAAAATTCTAGATTCTTAGATTAGATATGTGATCAGATTAACACTATACCCATGCAAACTAGGATCAAATTTCACTACAATAGCCTTTCATGCATTACTGTAAACAAATGTGTGGACTGTGAAGACACTGGGGAAGACATTATGTGTTAATGTAATATTATATAATTATATAAAGCATACTTTGCATGAAGAGTCTCTTAATGAATTGCAACTATTCTTGAGAGAGGTCACTGACTCTCAGTCTACACCTTTTACCAGTAGTCAGCAAAAAAGCGAAAAGGCAATAAAGGCTGCAGTGCACTATAAACTAATGCGTTCATAGTACCCAGATTACTTTTTGTTGTAACGAGTAACATAACACATTAGTTTTGCAGTTCAAGTAATCAGGTATTTAGTTAACGTTTTCAAATAAGCAACTTGTTACTATTCGTTAATAAATTTGAACATATTTCCCTGTTCCTTTTGTTGTCACAAAAAAGAAATTCCCTGACACAGTCGCACTGATTTCCTTAACCTTCTACTTCTTGGAGGGTAGCTACGTACTAGTGGAAGGTATCCAATCCTAGGATCGTGTCAGTGCTCATGTGTAGCTCAGCTAGTGAGATGGCAGAGAGGACAGCCTTTACATCATGGTAGTAGGTAACTAAGCATTGACC
This sequence comes from Coreoperca whiteheadi, assembly GCA_011952105.1. Taxonomy (NCBI): domain Eukaryota; kingdom Metazoa; phylum Chordata; class Actinopteri; order Centrarchiformes; family Sinipercidae; genus Coreoperca; species Coreoperca whiteheadi. The sequence continues at coordinate 25,275,623 of CM022471.1, forward strand.
TAGTTAACTGGTTTCGTGTTGAAACGTGATGTACTGTCAGCTATACGAACCTGTGTTTTATTGGGCAGCTGTGCCTAATATGCCTCTGCACAGATGCTACCTGTCAGGTACCCTTGGTTTCTATTTACTTCAAAGAATTATATTTTTTTTCATTGCAGTAGATATGGAAAAAAAATTACAAGTTGTAGGAACTTGTTAGGCTATAAGCATTGAGCCCGGTACTCTCTAAATGTATGTTTACATAATCAGACTGTAATGGGAATATCGCCTCTCTCATTCCTGTTATTAATCTGCAGAGTTACAGATTATGGAGAGTAGACTAGGCTATGCAGTGATGGTAGAGTCAATACATTCAGAGGTATTCAAGGAATCACAAAGGGGTTTTCATTTTTGGTAACTCAAAAGTACTCTAACGAGTCACTTTTATTTTTAGTAACGCTACAGCGTTACTTAAACTTGTAACATAAGTTACTTTTTAAATGGTAGAAATCTTGGAATGTAACAAGTTACTTTTAAATGTAACATTATCTGACACTGATTCTCACAGCAGGGGATAGCCGTGCCATCCTCACAGCAGGGGATAGCCGTGCCATCCCCTGCTGTGAGGATGGAGGTCCATAACAGCGTTATGCTGGAGGAGGACCTGGAAACCTGATTCTTAGGAGCCAGCTTCATGCATTTTAAATGGAACAAAAACATTAGAAAACTTATGAAGCAGGGGTTCCCATTTGCTTACTGTACTGGCTCTCCTTGATAGGGAAGTCTTTGACGGGAACTGCAGAGTCTTTGTCCATGCGTAGAGATATTACTTTCCTCTGCAAGCTAGTGGACTTCCTCACCACGAATGTCTGCAGGCCAGGGGAGGAAACATCCAATCACAACATATTCAGTGTTTAGTAAAGAACTGCATCATTCTTTACTGTATATCTTTTTTAATAAAAATAACAGAAAAATACACTATCAGTATATATTTACTAGATTTTCTGAGAATGCAGGCCTTAGCTACAATGATATCTTTGCTTGATTGAATAGTGTTGAACAAAGGACATAGTACTATGCATTTAAATGCTTTTTTAATACGGTCTTATTTTTTTTGTTGTTGTTACATGTACTCAATTTATAAATTCTTGCAGAAAAAGCCATAAAAGTCACGATTGAAAAGTTGGGAGTTGTTTTACATGAGAGATTCATGTCTTAGTTTTTTTGTTTGTGTGCTTCCCACTAGTTTTATGAGCGCAGGGCTTAGTTGAGAAAAGGATTTGTCATGTAAGTACTTCCATGTACCAATCAGCACTTAGAAATATTTGAATCACAATGTGATAACAATTGTGGAGTTGTTTGTTTATGTTGCAAGCACTGTCAATCAAACCAAAAACTCCTGATGAAGCAGATAATTTTTTTGTGTTAAACTCTTAAAATCAGGCAATACTTGAGGTGACTTGATTTATTTCTTTGAGTTTTAGTACAATTCAGATCTATATATGTAATATTAATCACAAGACTTATGATCGTATGACTAGACATGTATAAAAATACAAGTTGCGTTATTTCAGTTTTTAAAATAAACAGAGAGGTAGTTGTGTGCACATCCCATGTTGAGGCCATTTGCAGGACACCAGACTCAATGAAGTGTCAAGGCCCCTCCCCTGCCTTGCAGGGGCGCTGTCTCCTGCAGGCAGAGGAGGGTTGTCAGTGATTGGGGCCACCTGGGCTCAGGGTATTTCAACTGTCTCACTAACCCTCTGTTTTCTCTCTCTCTGCTACTCCAGGTATGATCCGGTGTTTGTTCTTTTGGTAGTCTTATTTAGCTTCCACTCAGACATGTTTGCACACACAGAGCCACACATCCATGCACTTTACATACACCTTACATTATGACATGTTCACACCTCATTCTTTTTTCCTTGTTTATAGTTAATAATTTTGGTTTACAATAAAGACAATCTGATTGGCCTACCCTTGTTGTTGGTATCCCCTCATTATTTGCCACAGGCTATGAGCCGGCCTGTGACAAGTGGGGGCTCGTCTGTAAGTTAAAGATAAGTGTATTTGAGTCTTATATTGGTTGAGAGAGCGGTGAGAGCCTTGTGTTTTTCTTTGTTTGGTTAGCTGGTAGCTAATATGATTATCAATTCATTCTAGGCCTTTTCTGGGTTTGTTTAGGTGGGAGTCCTCTCCTGTTGAGGCTTATCAGCGAGTGTCAATAGGAGGCTCGTGGTGTTTTGGATTAGGTGGCAGTGTATGTGGGTAGAGCTTCCTCTTTTATCGGCTCGGGAGCACTTCCGTGGGGGGGGGGGTCGCCAGTTTCTGGCTGTCTTTTTCCACTCCACTGGTTTTATGTGCATAAACCCCCACCGCATGTGACTGCACGAAGACTAGGGGCCAGTTAGACTTTTTTTTTTTTTTTTTTTTGGAGGTTAGTGGAGTGTGGCACCTGTACTTAAACCCAGACTGGCAGCAGATGAGTTGTGTTTTTGGGCATTTGAAATAGCGGTAATGGTTGAGGAAAATGTCGTCCATTTTGAATAGTTTAGTTAAGGCTCCTTCAGAGTTAGCCTTAGATTTGTGTACTAAGGAGCAGTTAATTGAAATAGCTGAACATTATCAGATTGAGATAGTTGATAGAACGGTTAAGGAGACTATTAAAGCAAGGTCTTAAGAGAGGTAGGTGTTCTTGGTCAGTCTGTTAGTAGTGAGGGTGCAGGTTTTCAGGCCAGCCCTTCATTAAACTTTGAGCAGCAGAGAAAGCTGTTGCAAATGCAGGAGACAGAGTTGGAGTTGCAGTTGGAGATCGCGCGATTGCAAAATGTCAATAGACCTGAAGTAGTACCACAGTTTGCTGTTTCGCAGAATCTTCGTTTGTTGCCTAAATTTGATGACTCAGACCCAGATACTAACTAATTTTTCTTTGAGCGTATTGCAGGAGCTAGAGCGTGGTCAGCAGTTCTGAAGGTCTACGAGCTTTTGCCAGAGGCATATCATCAACGTTTTCGTTACAGGAAAAAGCTAGACTCTCAAACCTATTCTGAGTTTGTTCGTGATTTGATCTCTACTTTTAATCGGTGGTATACAGCTTCTGAAGATAGCAGGGTTTGAGGGTTTGGTTAACATGATTGTGTTAGAACAGTTCAAAAATTCTGTGTCTGACCAGGTTGCTACATACATTAATGAGCGTAAGGTTAAGTCTTCAAGTGAGGCAGCAGTCCTTGCAGATGAGTACAGATTAACACAAGTCATTTTGAGTCAAATGGTGACAGGCACCATATAATTTTTTCTCCTAGGCACAGTAGGTCAGTTTTATCTAGAGCGTCTTTTCAAAAGCCTCAGCAGAAGATTGGTTCTGAGGGGCATAAAGCACCAGTTAATCCTAATATCTGTCGGTACTGTTTGGCTGAAGGACACTGGAAGAGAGATTGTCAAATTAAACCTGTTGTGACGGCAGCTCCTGTTACCACCTCTGAGGTGAGGTTTTTCAGTCATTAGTTGAGTTTGGTTCTCAGTCTTTTGACGGTGATTTTTCAGCCTTTATCTCAGATGGGGTAGTGTCGCTGGTAGGTGGCAACCAGGATGTTCCAATTCAAATCTTAAGAGACACTTGAGCTTTAGATTCTTTTAGTCTGGAATCTGTTTTGCTGTTCTCTAAAGAGTCTGATACTGGCAGTTGTGTAATGATTCGTGGCATGGGATTAGTTAAATTTTCTTCTCCTCTACATGAAGTTACCCTAAAATGTGGTCTGGTAGAGGGGGCTGTAGCTGTTGGGGGTTAGAACCCAGTTGCCAGTAGAGGGAGTCCACATGATTTTTGGGGAATGACTTGGCAGGCAGTAAGGTGTGGGCAGATTGTAAATCAAACATCTTTAAGAAGCAATCTCCAGTGCCCCCTGTAAGGGTAGCCCCAGGTTGCAGTAGTATGTCTCCTGAGGTATTTCCAGTTTGTGCAGTTACCCACTCTGTCTCTCGGAAGGAGGTTGAGAGTAAGCCAGAAAGTCTCAAGTTGCCAGTTAAACTCCAGATAGAACAGTTAACTAGTTCTAGAGGTTTATTGATGGCTGAGCAAAAGGCCGATATTACTTTGGCCAATCTGTTTGATAAAGTTGTTCCTGAGTTAGTAGTGAGGAAAAATGCTCCGTTATTTTCTTTTGGATGGACTGTTGGTCAGGACAATGGGTTCCATACTGTGATCAGGGTCTGGGAGAACCAGTTTTCAAGTAGTTGTACCTACTACTTTGCAAAATTAAGTGTTGCAAACTTCACATGGTGATGTGGCAGGTCATATGGGTGTTCAGAAAACCTATGATCGTATACTCCGTTATTTTTTCTGGCCACGTGTAAAACGGGATGTAGCTAAGGTTATTAAAACTTGTCAATGTGTCAGCGCACAAGCAAGCCAAATCAGCTGGTAAAGCCAGCCCCTTTATATTCTATACCAGCTATAGGGCAACCATTTGAGCATCTGATTATCGATTGTGTTGGGCCTTTACCACGGTCCAAGTCAGGTCATAGCTACTTATTAACTGTATGTGTCAAGCAACTAGATATCCAGCAGCTTTTCCCTTGCCTACCATAACTTCAAAATCAGTAGTTAAGGCATTAACTCAGTTTATTTCAACATTTGGGATTCCAAAAATCATTCAGTCAGATCAGGGATCTAACTTTACCTCGCATTTGTTTGCTCAGGTTCTCAAACAGCTTAAGGTTAAACACAACAAGTCTACTGCGTTCCATGCCCAGAGTCAGGGAGCTTTGGAACGTTTTCACCAAACGTTAAAATCCTTCATTTATACTGCACAGAACTGTCTGCAGATTGGGAGGAGGGATTACCCTGGCTGATATTGGCAGCTCGTGAAGCAGTGCAGGAAAGCACAGGGTTTAGCCCTAACAACTTGGTGTTTGGTCATAAGGTGCGTGGGCCATTAGCCGTGTTACAGGATGTTGGTTTGCCGGAGGAACCACCACGGAACCTTATTGACAATGTAAATGGTTTTAGGCTGACGTTTTATAGGACTGGGGAATTGGTGAAAAGTAAACAAGAATGTTCTCAAAATAAAATGAAACAGATATGACAGACAAGCTGAGTTGCGCAAGTTTAGTCCTGGTGATTGTGCACTTGCCCTTTTGCCTCTTGTAAGTTCACCTTTTCAGGCAAAATACTCTGGTCCTTTTAATGTGTTTTGCAAAGTGTCGGATTTGAACTCTTATTGAAACCCCTGGTTATAGGAAGTCCTCTAAATTGCGCCATGTGAACCTGTTGAAAGGTTATCATTCTCGTGATTTGGTGGAAGGCACTCCAGCAGTAAGGTCAGCAGTGACTGCTGCCTCTGTCACTGCATCTTGTGGCGTTAACTTCATGGATGGGGGAGAAGAGGTAGATATGGTTTCAGAGGAGGTCTTACAAGGTCGTTTGAAGAACTCCCAGACTTTGCAAAACCTTGAGGTTTTGATAGATCATTTGGACTCTGAGAAACGTGATGAATTGGTAGCTCTTATTAGAAGTTACACTGGTTTGTTTTCTGACACCCCATCGCAAACCCACTTGATTGAGCATGACTGACATCAGAGATGCTAAGCCTATCAAACAGAGATTCTATCGTGTATCTGAGGAGAAAAAATGGCCATTGGAAGCCGAGGTTCAGTATATGTTGGACAATGGTATTGCTGAGCCATGTGGTTCAAGTTGGGCTTCACCATGTCTTCTGGTAAAAAAAGGCTGATTCTACTTTCACACCCTGCACTGATTATAGAAAGGTAAACAATGTCACTAAAGCAGACCTTTATCCTCTTCCTAGGATGGAGGACTGTATTGATCAAGTTGGGTCAGCAAAGTATGTTAGTAAATTTGATGTTTTAAAGGGATATTGGCAAGTACCCCTTAGCAAAAGAGCTCGTGAGATTGCTGCCTTTATAACTCCAACTGATTTGTTCTCTTATACAGTGATGCCTTTCGGCTTGCGGAATGCTCCAGCCACCTTCCAGAGGCTGATGAATCAGGTGGTTTCAGGTCTGGAAGGGTGTGGCGCGTATCTGGATGACGTGGTCATCTATTCAGACTCCTGGGAGGAGCATGTCCAGAGAGTAAAAGCCTTGTTTGAAAGACTGGTGTGGGCCAGGTTGACTATCAATTTGGCAAAGTGTGAATTTGCCAAAGCTACAGTCACGTATTTAGGCAAGGGTGTGGGGCAGGGTTTGGTCTGTCCCGTGGAGGCCAAGGTCCAGGCTGTGAGGCAATTTCCACAGCCCTCTACAAAGAAGGAACTGATGCGCTTCCTAGGAATGGCGGGGTACTATCGTGCTTTTTGTAAAAAACTTTTCTGTAGTAGTGTCCCCACTGACCAATCTGTTGAAGGCAAAGGCTGGATTTATTTGGTCGACCAAGCGTCAAGAGGCATTTGATGCAGTTAAGGTTCTTTTGTGCTCATCACCTTTGTTGGCCACACCACACTTTAGGGAAACATTTTAAATTACAGGTAGAAGTCAGCCAAATTGGGGCTGGGGCTGTCCTTTTCCAGAAAAACGAGAACAATGTTGAGTGTCCATTCAGTTTCTTCTTCCAAAAGGAGGCTTTGGGGCTCATTTGGGCTTTGCAGCACTTCAGAGTTTATGTTGGTTCCGGTCTGACCCCTTTAACTGTGTTCACTGACCACAACCCACTCATTTTTCTGAAGTCCTTGTGAAATCCTAACCAGCGCTTGATGCGTTGGGCTTTGTTTTTGCAACCATTTAATCTTGATATTAGACACATTAGTGGTAAGGATAATATCATTGCTGATGCCCTGTCCCGTGCTCCGTTAACCTAGTGTGTATCTCTTCTCTCCGTTGAGGGTTGTCAGTGATTGGGGCCACCTGGGCTCAGGGTATTTCAACTGCCTCACTAACCCTCTGTTTTCTCTCTCTCCTCCAGGTATGATCCGGTGTTTGTTCTTTTGGTAGTCTTATTTAGCTTCCACTCAGACATCTTCGTACACACAGAGCCACGCATCCATGCACTTTACATACACCTTACATTATGACATGTTCACACCTCATTCTGTTTTCCTTGTTAATAGTTAATAATTTTCTTTTACAATAAAGACCATCTGATTGGCCTACCCTTGTTGTTGTTATCCCCTCATTATTTGCCACAGGCTATGAGCTGGCCTGTGACAGAAGGAAAAATGTAACCTTTGTCTGCACACTGGATTTTTTTGCACCTAAGAAAATCTTAGACGACGTTTCACATATACATGTTCTGTCAGTAGGGTTGAAATGTTGGCATTAAGTTTTTGTTTTTTTTTTTTTTGGGAGCTAAAATGTCTCCACTGTGCAGACATTTTTTTCCTTAATACAGTAACACCTAAAACAGTTCTAAGTAAATTTTTGTTGGACTGTGTTAAAGGCGTTAATTGGTGGAAATTATTCTGGAGACTGTAGTTTGTGTTGATTCATATTGCATTATACTGACGTGTTGAAGTTACGGTTTCTGCCTGTCTGGGTGTGCTAAGGAGTCAACCTCTTACACAAGGTGAACGTTTAAGTCAGCAGTGTTGGATACAAGAAGCCAAATTGGCTGCTGTTCCCTTACCCCAGTGGGTTGGAGCTGCAGTATATGTGTAGCATCCTGGTGGCTAAGGCCCAGTTGTAGCCACACAGAATATGTATGCACCAGTCTGTCCAGAACACTAAGCCGCCTATGGAGGGAGTCGTAGCCTGAATCTCTTGCTCCAGCCAGCCCCACTCCGATCCCAGCACAAGGTGAAGCCTGTAGAAAAAGGCCTTCCACCTCTTCATCCAACCTGAAAACAAGATAAAACAAATACAAAGTTCATTGAAGGAATTTGCATTTGTTACATTTAGAGGTGATATCCAATATCACAGGATGTCAGACTAACTCCAGTGTGACTATATGATCTCCAATAATCATGGTTTATTTTTGGCAGAATAAAAGCAATTTCTCTGTAGGACAGCATACAGTTATTGTATTTATTTTATGATAATTGAAACCTACAAAGATTGGAAACACCACACAGTAATAATTAAGACTCACTTAGCAGGGATTCAGACCTAAAACAGCACAGGGTACTGCGTGTGGGGGGGTGTTGTTTAAGGAACAGGTGAGATAATGAAATACGAGCCAGGAAATTCAGCTTAAGTAACAGATTAATATGTTTAAAAGGGTTTATAAGGGCTGTGTTTCTTTAAGTAGGGCAACTGTCGGTCTGAATCCGACAGTTTGCCACTTGCTTGCTGTTTTCAGCTCCATTAGTTTTTACTTTTCCAGTTAACATACTTAACTGTCTACTGTCCTTATTCCACTCGTAAATATAACACATATTTAAAACAAAAATAATCAGGAAGACAAGCAGTGACTGGAACAGAGGAGAAACCATTAGAATCCTTCAATTGCACACACTGTATGATTTTATCTCCCAACTGTCAACTGGCTGCTAACCAGCTAGCTGTTCAGTCTGGAGAAACTCTGAAGTGCTGCTGTAAGCATATTGTCTCATTTTCGTTCACCGGTGTTTGTGTGTTACTGGTAGCATATTTTTGCTGCTCTAGTTCATCACAGTTAATTTTGTTTGAATCTTCATTGCAGTAACTATCTGCTATACATTTAAACATACACTAGTTCTGCTCAAGCACTTATTGCTCCCTCCTTTTAGCAACTTCCTCACTATTCCCACAGTTTAAACGCTATTCAGTTTTGCTAGCTTCCATTCTTTAGCTTAGCAGTTAGCAATGGCTTCTCTCTTTCTCTCCTGCTAGCTCTAGCTCGGTATGTCAAATGTTTATCAGTCTGCCTCATTTAGTGATAATGGTACATGGAGAAGCAATTTAGCAGCTGAAGCCTGAAAGAACTGTAAGCGTGTTTGATTCGTGTCTTGTTGTAAGTTTAGTGCAGTGTTATTTTTGTTCGAGACCGCCGGTTGATTGGTGACGTGGCATTATTGTGTAATAGGATTTAGTATTGATAGGTCTCGTGGCTTGTCCCCGGGTCACGGGAGTCATGTCCTGCTGAATACAATCACTGACAAAATAGACGGGTATTTAAGTGGGTATGCCACTGCAGCAGCGGTCGCGGCATCTCTCCTCGAGTGACGACCGAAGAGAGTAAAGACCATCGACTCTACCTGCACGTGACTCCACCAAGCAGGGACTCAACCACAGGGCACTTGAGTATTGCACGTTCTTGGACTAATTGTTTGCACTTCTTATTGATCCCTTATTGCTATTATATTTGTCTTGCATTTTCCTTCTGCTCTTACACAATGTGTTTTCTAATCCCAACTGTCATTTCAACCCGACGAACATCTATTTCATACCAAAGGCAACGCAATGTTCATAATCTGCATGTTGTACCACTGTCCAAAACTGCCCCTTTTACTTTTCCAATTCGCTTGTGGAACTGCCAGTCTGCGGTGAACAAAGCTGATTTTTATCACGGCTTTTGTTAATCATTCTGGTCTTTCAATTGTAGCACTTACTGAAACGTGGATCAAACCTGAGGATTCTGCCACTCCTGCAGCCCTCTCCCATAATCACACTTTCTCCCACAGTCCTCGCATCGCGAGAAGAGGTGGTGGAACCGGCTTGCTTATCCCTAATGGCTGGAAGTTCAAACAGCGATCATCCCTGTGTGACAGCAGCTCCTTCGAGTTTCATGCTGTTACTATCACCCATCCTGTTAAAAGTCACTTCGTAGTCATCTATGTGGAGTTGGATGTGCTTCTCTCATCCTTCCCTGAAGTTGGCACTCTTTTGGTGGTACTTGGGGACTTCAACATCCACCTTGGAAAGCCACAGGCTGCTGACTTCAACAGCCTGGCTGCATCATTTGACCTCAAGCGGGTTTCCACATCAGCAACCCACAAGTCTGGTAATCAAATAGATCTTATCTACACACGGTACTGCTCCACTCATCATGCTCAGGTCACCCCGCTGCACGCGTCAGATCATTTCTTTGTCACTCTCGACCTCGACCTAACTCCTCCAGATGCTGCAAGTGTTCTACCGCTGGTCACCTTCCGATGCAACCTGCGTACGCTGGCTCCCTCGCGCTTATCCTCTGCTGTCTCGTCGGCGCTCCCTCCCTCTGAGGAGCTCACTCTCTTGAACGCCGACAGCGCCACTGACACTCTGTGTTCCACTCTTAAATCCTGCCTGGACAACTTCTTCCCTCTCACATCTAGACCAGCCCACACATCCTCGTCTGCCCCCTGGTTATCTGATGTTCTACGTGAGCATCGCGCCAGCCTCCGGGTCAGCTGAGAGAAAATGGCGTAAATCAAAAGATCCCGCTGACCTCTGTCTCTACCAGTCTCTCCTCTCTAATTTCTCAGCTGATGTCACCTCTGCGAAAACGGACTACTACCGCTCTGAGATCAACAATTCACCTGACTCACGCACTCTTTAAAACCTTCGCTGCTCTCCTTTCTCCGCCTGCTCCCCCACCTTCATCGGATTTAACAGCTGATCACTTTGCGTCTTTCTTTGTCAAAAAAACAACCGCCATTAGCAGGCAATTCTCTGCGGCGCCACCTGTTGACCTCGCACGCATCCCAGATACGTTTCTGCTCCCCTCTTTCTCTCGTCTATCTGAAGCTGACGTTTCCAAGGCTTGTCCTGTCCAAACTGGACTATTGCAATGCACTGCTGGCTGGTCTCCCTGTTTGCACAACCAAACCTCTGCAGATGATCCAGAACGCGGCAGCAAGAGTGGTCTTCAATGAGCCGAAGAGAGCGCACGTAACCCCTCTCTTCATTAGGTTACACTGGCTCCCTGTTGTCACCCGCATCAAGTACAAAGCGATGCTCTTGGCTTACAAGACCACCACTGGTTCTGCACCAACATATCTTTGCTTGTTCATACAGACCTACGCTCCTGCCAGGTCCCTGCGCTCTGCAAACGAACAACGTCTGGTGGTACCATGCCAAAAAGGAATAAAATCACTCTCACGCACCTTCTCTAGATCCGTTCCACATTGGTGAAATGATCTGCCTGCCTCTACAAGATCAGCAGATTCTGTAGCCACCTTTAAAAAGCTCTTGAAAGCACATCTCTTCCATCAACACCTAACTGACAATCACTAACTCTTCTTCCCTTCTACCTCTGCACAAAAAAAAAAAAAACCCTTCCTATCCTTAGCTTTGTATACTGTGCTAGGCTTTAATCAGACTCGTTTTTTTTTTTTTATGCACTTATGCTTTTTGTTACCTTGTGTTATTATATTGCTTCCATTGTCTTCCTCAAATGTAAGTCGCTTTGGATAAAAGCGTCTGCTAAATGTAAATGTAAATGGTACATGTAATACATTTTGTTTATTTGCAGCACTGCAGCATTAGTGAACTGGGAACACGGTTCCGCACCATGGGAACTCAAATGTGTCTTAATTTAAGCCATGAACCTGTCACTTGGACTCCATTCCAACTAGGCTGTTTAAAGATGTTTTATCCTTAGTTAGCATCTCTTTACTAGACATGATCAATCTGTCTTTATTAAGAGGCTATGTACCACAGTCTTTTTAAATAACTGTAATTAAACCTCTTCTCAAAAAGACCACTCTTGATCCAGGGGTTTTAGCCAACTATAGACCTATATTAAACCTTCCATTTCTCTCTTGAGATCCTTGAGAAAGCTGTTGCCACTCAGTTATGTGACTTCCTAAATAATAATAGTTTATTTCGAGGATTTTCAGTCAGGATTTAGAGTATATCATAGCACAGCGACAGCACTGTTGAAAATTACAAAGTACCTTCTAATTGCATCAGACAAAGGACTTGTCTCTGTACTTGTCTTGTTAGATCTTAGTGCTGCATTCGACACCATTGACCATCACATGCTATTACAGAGTTTGAGATTGAGAGTTGGTCACGGAGTTCTGCAAGGTTCTGTGCTTGGACCAATTCTATTTACCTTATATATCCTTCCTGTAGGCAGTATTATTAGGAAACACTCCAAAAACTTTCATTGCAGATGATACCCAATTATATCTATCAAGCCACATGAAACTAATCAGTTAGCTAAACTTCAAGCATGCCTTAAGGACATAAAAACCTGGATGACCTGCAATTGTCATTCGCTTCAGCGTGTCGTGAAGCTAATCGCTAGCTGCATGGCTAGACAAAGGGGCATTTAAAGATTGCGGTGAGCTTTGTAGGCTAGAGAGTTGACTCTACTAAAGTTGTATTAAGCGTGGCTTGGCAAACAACTAGAGGTATGTGTTTGTGTGCTAGCAGGTAAAGGTGATCTATAAGCTAATAGTGCCAAGTTAAAAGGAGTTAGTTAGCATGTAAAAACCCTGTGTGTAGCATAAATAACTAACATCAATTTAGCAATGGCTAAAGTTACCAGATTAATGAACAAATTGAAAAGAATCACAACGATAAATCTTAATGATATCACATCAGTAAGGTCACGTACACAAAGTTTACTAAACAGTTCTGTAGTATGCTAAGCACCGTGTTTAGCTAACATGCTATGCCCATGCCCAGTGGTTGTTACCAAGTCCTTTGGGATGGCGGGAGGTTGCTTTGGGTCGCTGTTGCATCGCGGGCCGGTGTCTGTCCAGGCTGGCCAAGCGGGAAGAATTGTGGTTCTGGTGGGGAAAGCTAACTTATTGCGATAATCTTATGCAGGATCTCACATAGCCTACTGCTAGCTCGCTCGAGGCCAGGAAGAGACAACAGGGACGTGCATCACCCGCTCCAGCTGGGCGCTGAGAGGAAGAGAGCCTGCGTGTGCACCTCCGCTCAGGAAGGAGAGCGGGCAGAGAAGAGGTGGAGCAAGGTTCATGACCCTGCTTTATGGACTTTGTGACTTCAGGGGCCACATGTCAATGGTGTGTTCACTGTCTCAGGGATTGTGGGAGAAAAGGGAATGCAGTCCTTTTAACAAAGTTCAGTTACAATTACCCACATGAATGAACTCATCCGTTGAGTAACAACAACAGAGACCGTAGGAAAAGTGAGCATTTCAAATACCACAATATTAAAGCCCCTTTAAGAGTGTTCTCAGTTGGTAGCCATGGGGAAACTGCACTACATTAAATAAAATGGCAATACTGTCTGGGACATAGAAATGTATATATGTACACACTGTCTTATTTGCAGACAATATGAGCTCACCTAAGGAGTGTATCTGTCTTGTGCTCTCCTTCTGCAGGTTCAGTGTTTTTCCCCATTTCCTTCTTCAATGTTCCAATTTCCCAGGCAAATGAGTCGATCAGCTACAAAGAAACAAATTGAACAACATGTTAATTTTAAGGAAAAATAACAGGACAGAGATCAGTTCAAACTGAAAAATGTTTCAGTCTCCAGAAGTGTGTTCAGGTGTTTCTACTGATTTTCAACTGTCTCGCCACGGAAAGATGATCGGTGACCGTAACAGGAAGGCGTCAAGGGGAAGTCTCCATCACGGAGATGGAAAAAAGAATACATGCCATACTAGGTGATGTTGCACTGTCAGGCATTTCAACAGAGGACGTTCCCATGGACAGTGACTTGCATCAACCTGAATGTGAAGATGTGGCCAATAGGCCTTACAGTAATGGTATGATATCTCATTTTTTATATTTAAAAACATTAACATTTTTAACTGGCATAAAATGGACACATAGAAGTCAGATTTATGTCCCTCTGATCCTACTATTGTATTTTCCTTTTCCAAATGATGTAAATGTAAGTTATGTGGAAGGAATTGTCAAAAAATTGTGTTCAATATTTTTTTTTATTCAGATGATCAATTAGATTCTGCAGCACAGCGCGGACCATCGGCTGCTCCGTGACACCGTCGTCTACCACACACATAAGTGGTTTCGGATGCAGTCCTGAAAAACCAGGTGGAGATTTTGACGTTGGAGCGATACTTCTTGCGATTGAGGAAGGCGAATGTGTCAGGAGAAGGCACTTCTATGCGTACATGTGGACAGTCTATTGCTCTTACGAGCTTAGGAGTGGTTGTGGCTTGAGTGGGTCGTCCACCAACCAGAAGGTCAGCGGTTCGATCCCGGCTTCCCCCAGCGATGTGTCGAAGTAACCTTGAGCAAGATACTGAACCCCAAATTGCTCCCGAAGCTGTGCCTTCAATGTGTGAGTGTGTGTGAATGATTAGTTACTGTACTGATGGGCAGTTAGCTCATGCCATCAGTGTATGAATTGCGTGTGTGTGTGTGTGTTGTGAATGTGATATGAAGTGTAAAAGCGTTTTGAGTAGTCCGAAGACTAGAAAGGCGCTATACAAGTACATTTACATTTAGTAATTTAGCAGACGCTTTTATCCAAAGCGACTTACATATGAGAACATACACAAACCGAAGGCGCAGCTTCAGGAGCATTTTTGGGGTTCAGTACCTTGCAGTACAATCCATTTACGATGTTGAGTAGTCCAGCAATGGCATGAAAGTTCCTCTTAATTTGTACTTGTTCGCCGGCGGTACATGGAAATTTGATGTACCTGGGTGATGATCTGATGAGGGCTCTGATTACTAAGGGGAGCGTGCGAATCAAGAAAGACTGGGACCCACCCTGTCTCCTACAACGCTCAGCAACATTACCTGCCTGCCTGTTTGCTCTGACCAGCAACTTTCCTGTTTGTCTGTCTTCCCTGTCTGCCTGAATAAACTGTCCATATTTATATGCTACATACAACACATACGAAAATCAGCAAGCAGATAGGATCTGTGTGGGGGGACAATAGAGAAGGGGTTGCGAGGAGACATGACCACGTCGGTGGTCGTCACTCACGAAACCAAAATGGCGGCAGCCCGCAAAATTCAACAAAGGGACAGAGCAAAAAGGGGGAAACGAGCTCTGTCCGTCCACCAGGATAATGTGCAGCTTAGCTGACTAAGCTACTAGTGGAAAGGAAAGAAAAGGAAAGCACGTGGAATAAAGCACAAGAAATCTCAAATGCCGTGGCAAGGCATAATAGTCGTCACTTTATCACACAGTAAACCAGAAGCAGACTTCCGTACAGCGGCTGTGTTACTGGACTCGGTCTGATAAAGTACAGCTATTAGGTTCCACAGTGGCTAAGGCGAACACAAAGAAAACACACTGCAAAGAGGGTACTGCGGCCGTCACTTTCCAAAATAAGCAAAGCACAATTCACAACAATGAAGCTTGGATGAAATAACACACAGTTAAAAAAATCCCTCTCTAGCCAGACACAATAGCCTCTTACTTAGAATTGCTTTTCCACGCGCTTGATTGGATGCGTCAGTTTGTTCAGGTTATCCAGGAGAGATCCTCTCCAGCTCAGGTACTGACAAAGCCTGGGCTACGCAGGTCCAATCGCGGAACGGTTCCTTCGAACGGCGGACGAGGCGCAACCAGCCGTCAACGTCGCTAGGGAGAGCGGCTCAGTGACTCAGTTTGCTCTCCATGAAGAAAACTGGTACGTGTCTTCCTTCTGTAGGCAAGGATTGTTATGTGGAGATAAACGATCGGGATCCAAAAAGTGTTTCAGCAAACACAAAACAGTCTTTAGCTCGTCCAGTGAGTTAAGACTCTCCTAGGGAATTAAATGTGATGTGTCTTCCTGTAGTAACAGGGTTACAGCGGAGGAGACCTATTACAATGTAGGTACAGTTAAATAGACAAGAAATTATGTGTGGCGGCCGGCTTTATAGACTCATCATAGCCATACAACAGGATTTCAAACGCTGCTCTGCACATCTCCTCCAATAGGAATCCAGTGTTCAGATTTAACTGAGTTCTCGTATTGGCTTTAAGCGATATTTAGTCTCAATCTCACATCTGGATGGAAAATAACTGCTGAGGTAGCTTGGCGCAACTCTATTGTGTGGTTTTTGTCTCTCAGTCAGGCCTAGGGTCAAGGCTTTGCCCTTTGCAGGTAGGCCTGTCTTTTGTGTCTCACACATGGTGAGGCTAGGCAAGGCCCAACCAAAAAGATTTTTTACCTCAGCGAGGCTATCCTGGTTAAATAAAGATTGAAAGAAAGAAAATAAGAACAGACATATCTGAATTGCTGTAGAACGGAAATTTCTTAAGATAATCATCTGCTGCAAAAATGTCAAAATATCAAAACACATCAGCATTTCTTGGTCATTTTGGAAAATTTAAGCACAACATTCCAGCAGAGGTCTCCATTTTAAACCACACATCTGCTGCACACTATTAAATCTGATGTTGGCCTCCTCTTCACCCCTGTATTAGTTCTATTAAAGCCATGCTGAATCAGTGCATTTATTTCCTTTAAGATTTTCTAAAAACTACTCACAAAATAACAAGTTTGACCCTGACTCAACCTGGAAATCAAACAGCTACTCAGTGTACGCACTGGCAAGACAATGTGCATATGCGCACACAAAGATGAACATGTGTACTACAGACACACACAAAGCCAAGAAAACCAGCATTGCTAACAGCCTAAACCAGTATGAACCCCTGTTCTGATCCAACACCTCTATATAGATAAGAATCTCGAATAGCCTGGTAAAATAGTCTTAAAACATATAGGAAGGCCCTCCGTAATGCCAGCGTAGCCTACTACTCATTAATAGAGGGAAATAAAAACAACCCCAGGTTTCTCTTCAGCAGTGTAGCCAGGCTGATAGAGAGCCACAACTCCATTTAGCCCTGTATTCCTACAGGCCTCAGTAGTAACAACTTCATGTGCTTCTATAATGATCAAATTTTAACTATTAGAGAAAACATTAATCACGTCCTGCCCTCAACTGGTACCGATCTATCTTTAGACACAGAAACCTTAGAAAAAGCTGTAAAACCTTATGTATACTTTGACTGGTTCTCTCCTGTCGACCTTATTCAACTAACCTCGACAATTTCTTCATCTAAGCCATCAACCTCTCTCTTAGACCCCATTCCAAGTAGGCTGCTTACAGATGTTTTACCACTAGTTAGTACTTCATTAATAGATCAATCTGTCTTTATTAAACAGGCTATGTACCACAGTCTTTTAAAGTAGCTGTAATTAAACCTCTTCTTAAAAAGCCCTTCTTGATCCAGGGGTTTTAGCTAACCATAGACCTACTGTATATCTAATCTTCCCTTTATCTCTAAGATCCTTGAGAAAACAGTTGCCAATCAGTGATGTGACTTCCTAAATAACAATAGTATACGTGAGGATTTTCAGTCAGGATTTAGAGTGTATTATAACACAGAGACAGCACTGGTGAGAATTACAAATGACCTTTTAATTGCATCAGACAATGGACTTGTCTCTGTACTTGTCTTGTTAGATCTTAGTGCTGCATTCGTCACCATTGACCATCACATGCTATTACAGAGACTGGAAAATTTAATTGGCATTAAAGAAACTGCACTCATCTGGTTTAAATCCTATGTATCAGATCAATCTCAGTTTGTACGTGTTAATGATCAATCCTCAAAGCACGCCAGAGTTAGTCACAGAGTTCCGCAAGGTTCTGTGCTTGGACCAACTATATTTACATTATATATGCTTCCTTTGGGCAATGTTATTAGGAAACATTCCATAAAGTTTCATTGTTATGTGGATGATACCCAATTATATATATATATATATATATATATATATATATATATCAATCAAGCCAGATGAAATGAACCAGTTTGCTAAACATAAAGAATGTCTTAAGGACATAAAAACCTGGATGACCTGCAATTGTCTTATGTTAAACTCAGACCAAATTGAAGGTATTGTACGTGGCCCCAAACACCCCCGAGACACATTATCAGGAGATATAGTTACTCTAAATGGCATTGCCCTGGCCTCCAGCACCACCTTAAGAAACCTGGATGACCTGCAATTGTCTTATGTTAAACTCAGACCAAATTGAAGTTATTGTACTCGGCCCCGAACGCCTCTAGAGGGCACTGCCCTGGCCTCCAGCACCTCTGTGAGGAATCTCAGAGTTATCTTTGATCAGGATTTATCCTTCAACTCCCACATGAAACAAACTTCAAGGATTGCCTTTTTTGGAAAAATCAGAAACATCCTATCTCAAAATGATGCAGTCCATGCATTGGTCTACTTCGAGGCTGGATTACTGCAATTTCTTATTATCTGGCTGCCCAAAAAAGTCCCTTAAGACTCTCCAGTTGATCCAGAACACTGCGGCGTGTGTACTGACAAGAACTAGGTAAAGAGATCATATTTCTCCAATATTGGCTTCTCTGCACTGGCTCCCTGTAAAATCCAGAATAGAATTTAAAATCCTCCTCCTCACCTACAAAGCTCTTAATGGTCAGGCACCATCATATCTTAAAGAGCTCATAGTACCTTATTACCTGACTAGAACACTGCATAACACTGCTCATAATGCAGGGTTACTTGTGGTAGTAAGAGTCTCCAAAAGTAGAACTATCAAGCTCCTCTACTATGGAATCAGATCCCAAACAGCAGATCAAAACGGGCATAGTGCCCCCTACAAAGCTAAAAAAAGCAGCCCCCAGCCTACAAAACGCTGTTGCCATGGCGACCAATTATTCACCATTCACCATAGGACGTTGTTGTAACTTGAGTGTACATTGTCCAATCTGTCCCAAATTTCACGTTTGATAAGAACCTGAGGACCTCCACATGCAAATTGAAAGTAGTCATTGCACCACCTACTGGCAATAGGAAGTTCCTGTCCCTAAACCCCGTACAAACCACTCCTAGCACATTAATCAGATTCAAATTTAATAAATTCAACAATCATGCTATTGTTTGGCCTTGCTAAGGCTGGTTGAGCATCACTTTACAGGCTGGGATTTGCTGGGAAGCGCACAAGACTAAAACCAGAAGCCCGGTGTACGATGACGTCACCGAGTTCATAAAAGGGCTCGACGCACATCGGCCATTGTTCTTCCTCCATCGCAATTCGGTTGCAACAGGGGGACACATCCGTCTCTTCGGTTAACGCCACGTTACCTCGAGAAGACGACTTTAAATTCCCTAGGAAGGACAGATTGCTCGCTGGTTTGAGTTAACAGACTGTCAGTGTTTCAAGAAACACTTTTGGATCCCCGCCGTTCATCCAAAGCCTTGCCTGCAGAAGGAGCCATATCTCATCACGAGCCGCCGCTCAAGGAAGAGCCCCGCCACAACCGCCGGAGAGCCAAGAGAGCTAGCGCCGCAGCCTTCCCCATCGTGAATGTATATGCTTTTTGTTTAGTTTAGACTATAGTGATTGTTTGCTGAAGTTATTGATTGCTAATCAATAAACATTATTGTATATTTTAAAGAGCAGTTGCCTGTGGTTATTGTGCGTATCTGTTGTGATAATAGCTCGTTGCGATAGTTAGTGCTCGGATTCACCCTTCACTGTCCATTATTAATGTACGGTAATATTCAATTATCAACATTTTAGGTGGACAGCTACCTTTGAGACTGTTTTCACGTTTGGTTATTAATTCCTGGATTCCAGGTGGTGCCCTGTAATTATTGATCTATATTAATAACATTAAGTGCCTTATTAATATTCATAAATAATATTTGATAGTTTATGTTAATAACCAAACCTACCCTACCTGAATCCCAACACTATTGTCAACACTTTGTTAATCTAAGCGTTATTGTCCTTTTTCATTGTCTGTGAGTGTATATGTATTAATGTCTCATCCAAACAGTATTTTGTCATAATGGCATTAAAAGATCGCCACGGCAATTCTAATTCCCTCCTTAAGTATATTTGCTCATATTTTAGTATGAAGCCTCCTTGTTTTCTGATCCACTCCCATTTGTCCTGTAACATTTACTGCATTATCCTGTTACAGTCTACACAGCAGCAGTTCATGTGGACCAAACTCTAGTTCGTTTATCATTGCTTGATCACAGTTTTCAAAACTCTACACACTTATCCCACAACCTGCACAACACTGTGGATTTATAGCACTTTGTTCAAATGCTAACATACTGCTGTCAAAATCGTGAACCACATATTCAAATATTAATAGATTTCAGCCTTGTGCCTTTCAAACACTGCTGGTTGCAATTTCAGCTGAAAGGCTAAGCAGGTGTCTATACGTAGAGATCAGAAAGACTCATTTTGGAAATGAAACAAGGAAGATGGGTTTGTGGAGGGAGAAGGGTGGCTGGGAGATGGCGGATGCGTGGAGAAAGACAAAGAAGACAAAGAGCTGTTATTTCAGATGAAATAAGGGCTACACTTATAGACCATGTTGTGAACCATGGTCTCTCATTGAGAGAGGCAGGGTAGAGGTTGCAACCCAATCAGTGCCATCTGTAATGCATATTTTCCATCATACAAAGAGGTGAGAGTTACATTCTTACAGTAAATGAAAACGTTATAGGAATTTAGTTTGTATTGCAATTATAGAATATTTACACAGATCTATATTACAGTAAGATTGACTGTAAAATATATTTTTACAACAGGGCCCGAAGGCTGCCCCCAACAGGAGGAAGAGAAAAAATATTTTCAGATGCGCAGGAAAACGCTATTGTTGACATGGTTGTTGTCAACAATGCAATAAAACGTACCAGGTTACGTAGGTAACCATGGTTCCCTGATAGGTAATGAGACGCTGCGTCAGCTGACGCTATGGGGAACGCCTTCAGTGTGACGGCCTCTGAATCTCTGTAACAACTTAGACCAATCTTGATTGGGTTTAACGTCAACACGTGACGCACGCCGGCGGAGATATAAGCGGAGCCGGCTTCACTGTTGTCGTCAGCCTTCTGATCGACTGAAGCAAGCCGCTCACAGGCATGCCGGAAGTACGGCAGCGAGACGCAGCCTCTCGTTCCCTATCAGGGAACCATGGTTACCTACGTAACCTGGTAAGTTCCCATACAAGGGAACTTCAACGCTGCGTCAGCTGACGCTATGGGGAACGCAGTACCAACTCCGCGATGCAGAATGGATGCCTGTCAGAGTGTGAGGCCAGCAGGGCACACTTCAGGACAAGAGAACCACAGACCCCGGATTATTTAAGGCTGTAAAATCTCACAAAAGTGTGAGGCGAGGACCATCCCGCAGCATCGCATATATTGGAGAGGGGGGTTCCCGACCACCAAACTCCGGAGGATGCCATACTGTGGAGTGTGGAGTGGGCTCTGATCGACAGAGGTGAAGGCAAACCGTGCAGCTCGTAAGCCGAAACGATAGCCTCAACTATCCACCTTCTAATAGTGCTTTTGGTATCCAGGCAGCCCTTACGAGGGGGCCCGAATCACACCAGAAAATGATCTGAATTGCATTCTCCAGGGCTCTGACAGGACAAAGCAGTTGCCTACCTTACCGTTCCGCCGACTCTGAAGGAGAATGGAACGCCTGCAGGACAACCAGCCAGGGCAACTCAGTGGGTACTTCAGGTACATAACCCTGGCCTAGGATGTAGGATGGCTCTAACTGCGCCTGGAACGATCTTCAGTTTAGCAGAGGCCACCAACAGAGCCTGCAGATCTCCAACTCTCTTGAGAGAAGTCATGGCCAGCAGGAATGTCATTTTTAAGGCCAGACTCCTGTCTGATGCATCTTCCAGTGGCTTGAACGGCGCTGTGGTCAGTCCATCCAGCACCACTATCAGATCCCACGGAGGGACTCCGACTCGAACCGGAGGCCTCATCCTCAAGGTGCCACGAAGGAAACTGGTAACAAAGTGGTGCTTTCCAAGCGAGCAACCATCCACCAAACTGTGGAATGCGGCGATCGCAGCCACATACACCTTAAGTGTAGCGGGGGAGAGTCCAGCCGAAAACCGGCTTAGGAGAAACTCCAGCACTGAAGCCATCGGGCAGTGAACTGGTTCAAGATGGCGCTCCAGCACCATGTTGTGAACATTTTCCACTTGCCCGCAGAACTGGCAGCTCGGAGGTGGTCCCTCTCAGGGGCCAGACCCACAGCATCAATTTCCCCAGCTGGGGATGGAATATTTAAGGCTACCAGGCCCAAGAACCAGATTCTGGTGGGCCAGAATGGGGCGACGAGCAGCAGCTGGGCCGCTGTTCGGCAAATCTTCTCTAGAACCCTCGGCAGCAGAGCAATCGGGGGAAAAGCGTACAGCTGTGTAGCCTCGGCCACGGCTGTGCCATGGCATCCAGCCCCAGGGGCGGGAAGAACCAGAGGGGGCAGTGAGCTTTGTTCTGGGTACGCAAATAGGTCCACTTGTGCTCTGCCGAATCCCCTCCATATTATCTGCACCGTCTCAGGGTGCTGTCTCCATTCCCCGGGTCTCGGCCCCTTCTTTGACAGGATGTCTGCTCCCACATTGAGGTACCCAGGTACAAAAAGTGCTCTAAGAGAGCAACTTCCCCTGGGACCACAAGAGGATCTGGCGCGCCAGTCTGCACAGAGGGCGCGACCTCAGACCGCCTTATCGATTCATGTAGGAGACCACCGCTGTGTTGTCAGAGCGGACAAGCACGTGGTGGCCCCTGAGGTCTGGAAGAAAGTGGCGTAAGGCCAACAAGACCGCTCGCATCTCCAGGCAATTTATGTGCCATAGATGCGGGGTCAACCACAGACCTCGGGCTGTGCGGCCTTGCAAGACCGCGCCCCATCCTGTGCTGGAGGCATCCATCGAGAGTGTGTGACGGTGATACACCATTCCCAGCACTGGGCCCTGGGTCAGGAACACCCGTTGTCTCCACCTGTCTAAAGGCACGCATGCACCTGAGTGTAACCTTGATCAGGCGAAAAGGATTGCCCCTCGGGGAAAATCTGGCTACCCTGAGCCATCACTGCAGGTGCCTCATGTGCAGCAATCCAAGCACAATCATGGTGGATGCTGCAGCCATGAGGCCTAACAGTCTCGGAAACTGAAGTGCAGTAAGATGTCGGCCTAGCTGCACCCTGAATACCATGGTTAGGATTGACTCGACGCGTGCGGGAAACATTTGTGCCCGCAATGCGACTGAGTCCCACACTACTCCCATGAACGTGATTATTTGTGTTGGAGTGAGCATGCTCTTGCTGGTGTTGAGCCCAAGCACCGCAAGTACAACATCTCGATGCCATACTGCGGTGAGACGAGACTGGGATAAAATCAACCAGTCGTCCAAATAATTGAGCATGCCCCTGGAGTCAGAGAAGCCAGGGCGGAATCCATACACTTTGTGAAGGTCAGCCATAAGTGCCGCTTTGTCGCCACCAGCAGGGCCATGGACTGCTCGATAGCTCAGGCCATATCCTTAGTAGCCCTGAGCGACAAATCCGTTGCACGGCGAAGCTCGTTTACATCCTCAGATGCGAGGGGCCCCCCGTCGTCGAGGTCATCAAGCTGATCAGCCTGGTATGCCTGCAAGACCGCCATGGTGTGCAGACATGCTCCGGCCTGACCTGCTGCCATGTAAGCCTTGCCTACTAAAGCAGAGGTAGTACAGCAGGGCTTCGGAGGCAACGTCTGGGTTTTCAGGGAAGACACGGCTTCCGGCGCCGCCAGCATCTCCTCAATACCTGGCATACAGCCATAACTGTTGTCCTTACGCCCGCTGATCAAAGCACACTGGCAACCAGTCGGGCTAGAAAGCTGTGCGGAATACGGCCTGGACTAGAGTCTCGGCGAGCGGGCTCCTGTTCCAGAAAGCCAAAGCTGTCTCACCTTCGTCCCCAAGGTCCATCTGCGAGCCCCAGGAGTGCAGGCGCTGGGATGCCTCAGCCGCTGGTCCCTTACCACGTGGGGAGCAGAGCTGGCCGCCTTCATCAAAAAGCGCCAGCTGAGAGCAGAGCTTGCTAACTGGGAATCGCTTGCAATGCACACAGCCAGCCCCCTCGAGGGCTGCTAGCGCATGCTCTCTTCCCAAGCAGGCTGCACACATCTCATGTGTGTCACCGTCGGGAATATAGCGTGGGCAGGGATACACGCACTGCCGAAACCGCTTCACACTCGCCATTTCTCAGAGACCCAGAGAGCTTGCTGAAGATCAAAAGACTGACGACAACAGTGAAGCCAGCTCCCTTCGTACCTCGGGTTGCGCCGGCGTGTGTCATGTGTTGACGTTAAACCCAATCAAGATTGGTCTAAGTTGATACAGAGATTCAAAGGCAGTCACGCTGAGGGAGTTCCCCATAGCGTCAGCTGATGCAGCGTTTAAGTTCCCTTGAAAGGGAACATTAGATGTAATGTTGATGAAAACCTGTGGCCTGATGCTAGAGAGAGGCAGGATTAGCCCCTCAATTATTTGTTCGAATTACAGTATGTACTTTTAGTTTCTACCTTTTTTTACTGTAATTCCGGAAATTACTACAGACTATTGAAGCAAACTGCTAATTTTCATTTACCTTAAATGTTTGATGCTAGTGTTTTTACTCTGTGTGTTCTGAGTGACAGTGTGTGTTATCTCACTGAGGGTTGTACCATAGTGTTTGGCTGCACTGAGCCTGTTTTGAGCCACGTGTTTTGAGTTGTGTTGCTTGGAATGAGTTTTGCAGGTGATGTGAACTGTTTAGCTGAGGTGACTGTTGGTAGTGCAGACTGTAGTTAGAGTGTGGCACATGTAGCTC
Source organism: Coreoperca whiteheadi (assembly GCA_011952105.1). Taxonomy (NCBI): domain Eukaryota; kingdom Metazoa; phylum Chordata; class Actinopteri; order Centrarchiformes; family Sinipercidae; genus Coreoperca; species Coreoperca whiteheadi. Next base: position 25,300,012 of record CM022471.1, read on the forward strand.
CAGTTGTGCTCACTGTCTTTTAGCAATCAAAAAAAACTGTAATGCAAACTCGACACTTCCTGTATCAGTTTAAAATTAAAAGCCCACTAGCATTTCAGTTCAATTTTATTTTAATAGCACCAATTCAAAACAGAAGTTATCAAATTGCACTTTTCCTATAGAGCAAATCTAGACTGTACTCTTTATAATATTATTTACAGAGACCCAACAATTCCCACCATGAGCAAGCACTTGGCGACAATGGCAAGGAAAAACGTCCTTTTAAGAGGCAGAAACAGACGCAGGGTGGGTGGACATCTGCCACTGCCGGTTGGCTTGAGAGCGAGTATTCAGTAGCACAACGCAAATTCCACATTAAAATAATAATAATGTACTTGTAGTGATAATATTAATAAATTAATAATTTGAATAATACTTACAGGAATAATAGTAATAAAGACTAAAAATAATATCTGTAGTAGCAGTTCTCGAGCAGGAACAGAAAGTACCTTGCAATCACAGATCGAGACTGCAGAGGGAGAAATATACATGGAAATGTACATTGTGCTTAGATGCCATGCACAAAAAGGCACCAGTAGTTTTTTTCCCTCCAGGCTTCTATGTGGGACCGGCCTTTATTTTTCGTTAGTGGCAACCACACCCCTGGCCGTTATCGCCATGGACTACTAAACATACTATATAAATGTGAGAAACGATTGCTTGAAATAAGATTTTCAACCGCTCCAAGTACCAGTACCGTAACAGCATTAATAGATGCACATCAAAATCCAAGCTAGCTTGACAACAGTAATCCTGTGACATGACCACACACCTACAGCAATGACTTTCACGAGTTCACCTGGAAATCCCAAATCGCACTTAAGTCTATTTCTTTCTGCCGTTGTTTGTTTACATAGAGCCTAAAGTTGGCTAGCTGTCACTATTAGAAAATGTTAGCGCTTGTGCCAGCGGATCTCTGCCAGACCGGCAGTTAAAAGTGAACTTTAACCAGCTCAATTCTATGTGAGAAAACAACAGCAGAGAGAAACAGACCTACATGGTATTTGAGAGTTCCCAGTGGACTGGTGGAAACCATTGCTGTAAGTTTGCTGTGATGCCAGAGGCTTCGGAGGGGATGAGAGGGCGACTGGTTCAAGGAGAGTGACGTTCATTTTCGACATTGTAAAATTAGGAAGGCACCTGGGCCTGATAAAATTGTTTTTGCTCTGTCCCTTCAACAACAGTGAGTACCTGCACTCTGGAAGCTACAGTAATATCGGTACAAAAAAAAATCCCACATAGTCAGTTAATGATTTTAGACCAGTGGCGCTCACATCTCTAGTTGTGAAATGTTTTGAGAAACTGGTAAAGAGAAAGATTATGCAACCCATGGCTCTATAGGCCCCTTTGAATTTGCACATAGGGATAACTGGGGTGTAGAGGATGCAGTACCCACCCTTCTACACTTAGTACTCCAGCATTTAGACAAGTCAAAATCATTCGCAAAACTACTCTTTGTTGATTTTTCATCTGCTTTTAATACCATTCAGCCACATATTTTAGTTAGGAAACTTTTTAATGAATTTAGTTTGGATTTTAGTATGGTGGGATGGATTTTAGATTTCCTTGTGCATAGAACACAGAGGGTCAAAGTAAATGACTTTCGAATTGGTTGGTATCATCACCTCATTGATGCAGAAGACTCCGTAATTATTAGTTTATTGAGTGAGGGGGACTCAATGCATGGTTCTGTGGTTGACGATTTTGTTACCTGGTGTCAGGATGCTTTTTTAAAACTTAATGTCCTTAAAACTAAAGAGATGACTATTGATTTTAGCTTGAGGAAGCAATCTCTTAAGTACAAACAAACAATTACAAACGGTATGGGTGTTGAGCAGTATAAGTATGTGGGCACCATTTTAAACAATAAGTTGACTTTTTCATCAAATACTGAAGTCTTGTGTAAGAGTGGGCAACAGAGATTGTACTGCTTGAGGAAACTAAGGTATTTTTTTTAATGTAGATAAAACATTGATGGGTATGTTTTACAGATCTTATATTGAGTTGTTCTCAACTTTTCATTGCTGTGTTCTTTTAATTCCATAAATATGAAAAATAAGAACTGTCTGGAAAAGATTGTAAGCCAGGGAAGTAAAATAACTTGGAAGAAGCAGATGGCAGAGTATGGCTCAGTTGAACCAAAGACAGGTGTTGGGAAAAGCACTGAGTATATTGTTGGACAAGTCACACCCTACACACAATGAGTTTCACCTCCTACCCTCTGGTATTCGTTTTAGCAAAACAAATTGGTTTAGATATTCATTTATCCATTCAGCTGTCAAATGTTAGGAAAAATGTTTTATGATCTTATGTGTTTTTTATATGTTGGTATTGACTCGTATGGTGATTGTCTTATTCTTGTATGCTGTAACGAAATTGCCCTTGGGAAATTAATAAAGATGAACTGAACTGAACACCCCTCAGATCCCTCCTCTGTGCAAAAACATAACGTTGTCACTGAAAACCAGTGACACTGGGAAAAAACTGGCAGTTTAAAAAATAATGTCACTGAAAAAAAGAGTTACATGAAGAATAAATCAATTTTCATTGATCATAATGCAAAATTACCAAAATACATTTCGTTATTTTATTTAAGGTCTTAGTTTTATTTTTCAACTTTTTTCAGTGCCAATATAACTTTTTCCAATACAAATGTTTCTATGCCAATGTTTCCTTTTTCACTTCCAGTTTTGTTCACAATGCCAAATTTGATTTTCTATGCCTAATTTTAAAGTCACTGTCCTGGCTCAGTACACACACTCCTGGCCCCAAACACATCTCCTTGTCCAGAATCTTTGTGTAAACTAGAATGGGTACTAAAACATACTGTCTTTACAGGTCTGTGTGTAAAAATGATTTTGCGCCACAGAGATGGAATTATTTGAGTGGCACGTACCTTGAAGAAACTGCCTTCCCTCTCCTGCTTGCCAGGTTGACTGGTGGTACTAGTGGACATGTTTTCTGTAGAGCCTTCTCTGTCTCGGTCTGCTGTCTATGAAGAAAATAGGACCTAAGAGGTATACATACAAAGAAACACAAAACAAGGCCAGCCCAGTTTTGTCCACTCAAGATCACTCTCAATGGAGATTTATGAAAAAAGTGGACAAAAGTGGTTTGGAAAAGATTTTATTGTGGCTCTGTTTCCCAGTTAAATGTTTTTCTCTCCTTATCTGCCAACAGTCAACACTAGTTCCTGACCTGTTCAGCCAAGCCCATTTATGGATGTTAATGATTAACCATTAATCGCTTAATTGCCATTAAGAATTTAATCGATTAAAAATGTATTAACCAACAATGTAAGTAACATTAACCACTCCTCCAGAGCTCACATATATTAACTTATTTGCGACAAGTATTTCAACTTTGCTGTTCAGAAAACTACTGGCGGAACAAATGACGAAGCGGTCAGTGGGAAATGCTGAGGCAAGCTGTGTTTCACCTGTGACCACACCCAACACTGAAGTCAGGTTCAGTAACTAAACACACCTTGAGTATATTTCTACATCACAACAGTAAGGTGAGACCTACTGGAGGTGAGAAGAAAACGTCTCGGGTTATGGCTATAACCCTTGTTCCCTGAGAGGGAACGAGACACTGCGTCATCGTGATGACAGTTTGGGGTACGCCCCCAGCGTAGCACATCTGAAGCGAGAATGAAAAAAGGCCAATCCTGATTGGTGATACGTCATGATTTAGTATGTGACAGCGTACCCGGAAGGCATAAAGGGACGCCGGAACAAAGCACAGGTAGCTTTTCTGCGATGAAGCAAGCGCTCTGTAACCGATGGGTGTGGCGACGAGACGCAGTGTCTCACTCCCTCTCAGGGAAGAATGGTTATAGCCATAACCTGTGGCTATAGCCCAAACAATCCAGTTACTGATTCTGTTTTGAAGCAGGCAGCCCTTTCCTGGGTGGACCAAAACACACAACAACTGGTCTCCACTGCGCAGACTTCTCCAAATAGAGCCTCAATGCCCGCACCGGGCAGAGGAGACTAAGTCTGCCCTCTTCCACCGTCAAGCGAGGTGGAGGATGGAAGGCCTGGAGAACCACCGACCGAGCCACATTAGCTGGTACCTTGGGCACGTAGCCCGGAACCGGGTGCAGGACGGCCCTAACTCCACCTGGGGCAAACTCCAAGCAAGTTGGAGTAATTGCCAAGGCCTGGAGGCTTGAAGTGATGGCAAGGAGAAAGGCCACTTTAAGTGTCAGGTTCTTGGCCTCAGTTGACTTCAGCAGGGGGCCTCGGCCAACCCCTCGAGCACCACTGCCAAGTCCCAAGTCTGGACTCTGGAACGAGCCGCAGGCCTCATCCTCCGAGCCCCATGGAGGAACCGTAGAAACAGATGTAAAATGTAAATGTAAATGGACTGTACTTGTATAGCGCCTTTCTAGTCGTCTGACTGACAAAGTGCTTTCATGTTACATCTCACATTTACCCATTTACCCCACATTCATACACTGATGGCAGGAACTAACTGGCCGTAAATATTAAACTAGTCATTCACACACAGTCACATACCGAAGGCACAGCTTCGGGAGCAATATGGAGTTCAGTATCTTGCTCAAGGATACTTCGACACATGGATGGGGGAAGCCGGGATCGAACCGCCGACCTTCTGATTGGTAGACAATCCGCTCTGCCACCAAGCCACAGCCGCCCAGATGGTGCCTCCCCAGCGGTCCATCCCCTAGTGTGCGGAAAGCTCCAATGGTTGCCATGTACACCTTAAGTGTGGACGGGGTAAGCCCGGCGGAGAAGCAATCTTTGAGGAACTCCAGCACTGAAGCCACCAGCCAGCTAACTGGACACACCTCACTCTCTACACCAAGCGGAAATCACCTTCCACTTCAGGCTGTACAGTCTCCTGGTGAGCAACAACACCTGCTGACAAGCCCCCTCAGGGGCCAGACCCAGAGGTTCCACAGCTCTAGCCGGGGGTGAAATATCATGCCCCCCGCCTGGGACAGCAGGTTGACAATGTCGGAGAACCAAACTCGGGTCGGCCACTGGGGTGCTACCAAGAGAAGGCTGACGCCCTCCCGGCGGACCCTCTCCAGAAGTCCCGGAAGCAGAGCAGCCTTGGCCACGTCTGTTGGATGTAATGGCAAATTGGATGCGAAGAGATACACTTGGACTGGGTTGAACCTCTCGCACGTGACCTTCACCACCTCTGGATAGAGCCGCCAGTCCCCGGGCTTCAGCCCCTGCCTCGACAAGATGTCTGCTCCCTGGTTTTGGTCCCCGGGCATGTACATCGCCCTAAAGGAATGGTCTCCCCTGGGACCACAGGAGGACCTGATGCGCCAGTCTGCATAAAGGGCGCGACCTCAGGCCCCCCTGATGATTCAGATACGATACCACGGCCGTATTGTCGGATCGTATCAGGACATGGTGGCCGCGGAGGTCCGGGGAAAAGCACCTCAGGGCTTTGTAGACCGCCAGCAGTTTCAAGCAGTTGATGTGCCAGTAAGAATGCTGGGACCCCCACGGACCTCTCGCAAAGCGGCCTACCATGACCGCGCCCAGCCAGTAAGGGAGGCATCTCTTGAAACAATTTTCTGGCAACATGAAGCTCCCAGTACCTTGGGCCAGGAACCAAGGTGTCTTCCATATGCTGAGGGAACGAAGGCATCTGCGTGTTACCCTGATTCCCCCTCGGGAAAACCCCTTGGTCTTCAGCCAGCACCGTGTGGAGCAGGCCGAACGGAATCACACTGGACGCTGCTGCCATAAGACCCAGCAGTCTCTGGAACTGCTTGACAGTGAGGCTGCGGCCTAGCTTCACCCTGGAGACTGTCACCAATATGGACTCGATACTCGCAGGGGAGAGTTGTGCCCGCATCGTTGTCAAGTACCATACGACCCCCAGGAACATAGTCCGCTGGGAGAGCGTCAACATGCTCTTCTTTGTGTTGAGTCTCAGCCCCAAGCACCTTATGTGGGCTAGAACGACATCTCGCTGCCCAACCGCCGTCTCGTACGATTTGGCCAGAATGAGCCAGTCGTCGCTATAATTGAATATGCGGATGCCCTGGAGTCTCAGAAGAGCCAGTGCTGCATCCATGCACTTCGTGAAAGTGCGAGGGGAATGGGCCAGGCCAGGCCGAAGAGAAGAAACCGATATTGGTACGCTTCGCCCTCGAAAGCAAACCTCAGGAACTTCCTGTGACATAGAAGGATGCAGACATGGAAGTACGCATCCTTCAGATTTATCATGACGAACCAGTCCTCGAACTATATCTGATTCACTTTGGCTTGAATCATGTGCAAATTGAACCTCAGAGACCGGTTCAGATACCTGAGATCTAATATAGGACGCAACCCCCCATCCTTCTTGGAAACTATAAAGTACCGGCTGTCTGGAGGAGGATTACGTTCTATAGCCTCCTTAACCAACAGGTACTTCCTGTTACCCGCAGCTGATCAGGGCCAACAGCCGCCCAGACCACCCATTGAATTTCGGGGGGGGGGGCAGACTGAACTGGGCCTGTAGCCCTGTCCTACAGTACGCAGGGCCCATGCAGATATATTAGGGAGACATAACCATGCATCAAGATAATCTGCCAAGAGAACCAGGCTCTCGAGATTGGCCTCGGGCATCAACCGAGTCCCCTCCCCGACCCCCTAAAGCGGCTGACCGGCAGGGAGAAGTCGAGGAAGTTTTTTGGCGTGCGAACGTGTTCACTGCTCTGTCGCAGGTCTTGCTAGAGGCAACTGAAGCAGCGTGCGTACGCAGGGAATTGACGTGGCCCGAAGGATACAGGACAGGAGGAGCGCAGCATCAATTCCCCGAGAGCTCCGGGGGGAAAACAACCTCAATCGCTCCGCCCCGTGGGGGGCAGCTCTCAGTGGTCCTGCCGCAGTTAGGACCGTTTCGAAGCCTTCCTAGCCCGAACGACGTCCCTAAAGTTGGCCTTCAGCTGGGAAGACGTCCCGCGAGAGCGCCATCTCCTTTGCCAAGCTCCCTCAGGAGGGGCGCAAGAGGCAACGCTCTGCTTCTGCACCTCACGGTGCGAGGAGCTGGATGACTGGGGCTGCTCACTCGAGGCACCCTTTCCCGAGGAGCTGGAACACCCACTGGCGCGACCCGCCGCACCATGAGCCCTGCCCAACAACCTGGACGTCTCCCGACAGGGCTTAGAAGGCAGTGCCGGGGCCTTTAGTGATGCGGTGGCCCCGGGGGAAAGATAGCTTGCGAGCACCTTTTCAACCCGCGGCACTGTCGCATAACCCGACCCAGCCGCCCCCAGCACGTTAGCAAAATCCAATACTGGGGGATTGGACAGGCCGCCGAGAAGGGTCTTTCCCACGACTTACACAACTCGTTGTGCAATTCCAGGAAGAAAGGGAGGCCCCGGCGTGGAGGTTGAGTCCTGCGCTTATTGAAGCGTTCGTCCAGCTTGGAGGCTGGACGTGAACTTCCTCCTGTGGCTAATCTAAGCTAAGCTTGGCCACCGTGCGAAACAAAACCTCCACCAGCTCCTCTATAGCGGGTGTGTGAAGTGATGGCTGTACCACTTGACCCGCCTCGGTGCTCAGAGAGACCGACTCCTCAGAGGCAGACAGCCTGAGCACCGGACTCTCCACCGAAGAAGCCGCAGCGCGGGCTTCCACACGAGGAGGATATCCAGATCGTCAGCAGAGGACGAGGAAGATGCCTCAGCAGTCCCCAGTCCCGTAGACAGATTCAGCTGCGAGCCCCACGATCTGCGGCGACGCGCTGCCTCATGCCTCTGCATTGCCTGATGCCAGAACCGCGAGGCTGGCATTATCAAACACACTGCCAGCCGCGAGCGCAGCACCATCAGCGGCAGCACCTCCCTCGAGAGCGGCCCGGGCGTGCTGAATGCCGAGGCACTGAACATAAAGCTAATGCGTGTCTGTAATCAAGCGCGAACACGGAGGCACACATCGCCTAAATCTCTTGCTCGCCTTTCTTTTCTCTCTCTAAACACAGAGCGCTAACACTGAAGAGCAAAATAGCTACCTGTGCTTTGTTCCAGCGTCCCTTTATGCCTTCCGGGTACGTCGTCACATACTAAATCATGACGTATCATGAATCAGGATTGGCCTTTTTTCATTCTCGCTTCAGATGTGCCACACTGTGGGCGTACCCCATACTGTCATCACGATGACGCAGTGTCTCGTTCCCTCTCAGGGAACAAGGGTTATAGCCATAACCCGAGACGTTTACTTTTCACCTCCAGTAGGTCTCACCTTACTGTTGTGATGTAGAAATGTACTCAAGGTGTGTTTAGTTACTGAAGCTGACTTCAGTGTTGGGTGTGATCACAGGTGAAACACAGCACACTTTTGATTACACCTAACAGTGGTACTAGACAACTGATGTTTAAAACCTTTTCAACCCCACTGACTCACATTGTCCTTTTTTTATAGTGTAATGGTCCCACACGGTTTTGCCCTCGTCATCTTGCCTCAGCATTTCCCACTGACCGCTTCGTCATTTGTTGCGCCAGTAGTTTTCTGAAGTTCCCTCGAGAAGGGAACTAGAATTACAACCCAGCTCGTGCCATTTTTAGATGCAAAGCCTCTATGAGCTGGGGGTGAAAATCATTCACAGGATCACAATTAGCTAGCTCCAATACATTATTTGCAGTCACAGGATTCTGATAACGCTTAAAATTGTGGTGAAGTGAATGGTAGAATGGACCAGATGAATGAAAGCCGTACTGTAGTAGTTATGGTTTACTCATTGTGTCGTCCAAGTCAACGTGTGTGAAACCTGGAATAGCCCAATTAATTCTTAAATTATGGCTAAAAACCTATTTTGAGGTCACAAATAATCTTTGACCTTTGAGTCAAAAGTCACCTATTCAGTGTGCGACCAACTGTGAAATATGGTCACAATCTCCCCTTTATTTTTTGGTTTATGGTGTTGAATAATGGCCAAAAAAGTGTTTTTCCAGGACTCACCTGAGCCAGCCCTACTGTATCTATAAGCTTTATCAAAGAATTAAGCCTACTCTTAATTCTGGAGATGGTGTCTGCATCCCAAAACCAAACTGGAATCTGATTCCACCGAAGAGGAGCTTGATAGCTGAACACTCTAGCTCCCAATCTACTTTTGGAGACTCTAGGAACCTCAAGTAACCCTGCATTTTGACAGTGCAGTGTTCTAGTCGGGTAATAAGGTACTATGAGCTCTTTAAGATACGATAGTGCCCGACCATTAAGAGCTTTGTAGGTGAGGAGGAGGATTTTAAATTCTATTCTGGATTTCACAGGGACACAGTGCAGAGAAGCTAATATTGGAGAAATATGGTTCTTGTCAGTACACGTGCCGCAGCATTCTGGATCAACTGGAGAGTCTTAAAGGACTTATTAGGGCAGCCTGATAATAAGGAAGTGCAGTAATCCAGCCTAGAAGTTACAAATGCATGGACTTCTTTTTGCATCATTTTGAGACAGGATGTGCCTGGGTTTTGCAATGTTACATAGGTGAAAGACGGCAGTCCTAGAAGTTTGCTTCATGTGGGAGGGGAAGGAGTTCCTTACGATGGTGCTGGAGGCCAGCGCGATGCCATCTAGAGTAAGAATATCTCCTGATAATGTGTCTCGGAGGTGTTTGGGGCCAAGTACAATAATTTCAGACTACAATAAATATTCTAGCTAATGCAACCGCAGGGGGGCACAAGCCAGTGTCTTCATGTGCCAGTCCCAAGTCTGGATAAATGCAGAGGGTTGTGTCAGGAAGGGCATCCGACGTAAAACACATGCCAAACTAAAAATGCGAATCATGACAATGACTTCCATACCGGATCGGTCGGGGCCCGGGTTAACAACGACCGCCACCGGTGCTGTTGATCTACAGGGTACCGGTGGAAATTGGATTACTGTTGGTCGAGGACGAAGAAGGAGAGGAGGAAGGTGTGTTCGTAGGCAGAGAGAGAAGAGGAACGCTAAGAATGTAGGACTGACAGTAGGGACTTTGAACATTGGGACTATGACAGGGAAGGCTAGAGAGTTGATTGACATGATGCAGAGAAGGAAGGTGGACATACTGTGTGTCCAGGAGACCAGGTGGAAAGGTAGCAAGGCTAGAAGCTTAGCAGCAGGGTTCAAGTTGTTCTACCATGGGTCGGATAGGAAGAGAAACGGAGTAGGAGTTATCCTGAAAGAGGAGTTTGTGAGGAATGTTCTAGAGGTGAAAAGAGTGTCAGACAGGTTGATGAGCCTGAAGCTGGAAATTGAAGGGGTGATGTTCAATGTTGTGAGTGGTTATGCTCCACAGGTAGGATGTGAGTTAGAAGAGAAGGAGAAATTCTGGAGTGAGTTAGATGAAGTGATGCAGAGCATCCCCAGAGGTGAGAGAGTGGTGATTGGTGCAGATTTCAACGGGCATGTAGGTGAAGGCAACAGAGGTGATGAGAATGTGATGGGCAGGTTTGGTCTTCAGGACAGAAACGCAGAAGGACAGATGGTGGTAGACTTTGCAAAGAGGATGGAAATGGCTGTAGTGAACACTTTCTTCCAGGAGAGGCAGGAACATAGGGTGACCTATAAGAGCGGAGGGAGAAGCACTCAGGTGGACTACATCTTGTGTAGACGTTGTAATCTGAAAGAGACCAGTGACTGTAAAGTAGTGGTAGGGGAGAGTGTAGCCAGACAACACAGGATGCTAGTGTGTAAAATGACTCTGGTGGTGAGGAAGATGAAGAGGACAAAGGCAGAGCAGAGGACAAAGTGGTAGAAGTTGAAAAAGGAAAAATTTCGTGTAGTTTTCAGGGAGGAGCTGAGACAGACTCTGGGTGGTCAGGAAGGGCTCCCAGATGACTGGACCACTACAGCTAATGTGATCAGGGAGACAGGTAGGAGGGTACTCGGTGTGTCATCTGCAAAGAGGAAAGTGGACAAGGAGACTTGGTGGTGGAACCAGGAAGTTCAGGAGTGTATACAGAGAAAGAGGTTAGCAAAGAAGAAGTGGGACACTGAGAGGACTGAAGAGAGTAGACAGGAGTACAGGGAGATGCAGCGTAAGGTGAAGGTAGAGGTGGCAAAGGCCAAACAAAGAGCATATGAGGACTTGTATGCTAGGTTGGACACTAAAGAGGGAGAGGTGGATTTGTACAGGTTGGCCAGACAAAGAGATAGCGATGGGAAGGATGTGCAGCAGGTTAGGGTGATTAAAGATAAGGATGGAAATGTATTGACAGGTGCCAGGAGTGTGATGGGAAGATGGAAGGAGTACTTTGAAGAGTTGATGAATGAGGAAAATGAAAGGGAACGAAGAGTAGAAGAGGTGACTGGTGTGGAGCAGGAAGTAGCAAAGATTAGCAAGAGTGAAGTGAGGAGGACGTTGAAGAGGATGAAGAGTGGAAAGGCAGTTGGTCCTGATGACATACCTGTGGAGGTATGGAAGTGTCTAGGAGAGGTGGCAGTTGAGTTTCTGACTAGTTTGTTTAACAAGATCTTGGAGAGTGAGAAGATGCCCGAGGAATGGAGGAGAAGTGTACTGGTGCCAATTTTCAAGAACAAGGGAGATGTGCAGAGCTGTGGCAACTACAGAGGAATAAAGCTGATGAGTCATACAATGAAGTTGTGGGAAAGAGTAGTGGAAGCTAGGCTAAGGGCAGAGGTGAGCATTTGTGAGCAGCAATATGGTTTCATGCCTAGAAAGAGCACAACAGATGCAGTGTTTGCTTTGAGGATGCTGATGGAGAAGTACAGAGAAGGTCATAAGGAGTTGCATTGTGTCTTTGTAGATTTAGAGAAAGCGTATGACAGGGTGCCGAGAGAGGAGCTGTGGTATTGTATGAGGACATCTGGAGCGGCAGAGAAGTATGTTAGAGTGGTGCAGGACATGTATGAGAGCTGTAAGACCGTGGTGAGGTGTGCTGTAGGTGCGACAGAGGAGTTCAAGGTGGAGGTGGGTCTGCATCAAGGATCGGCTCTGAGCCCCTTCTTGTTTGCTCTGGTGATGGACAGGCTGACAGATGAGGTTAGACAGGAATCTCCATGGACTATGATGTTTGCGGATGACATTGTTATTTGTAGTGAGAGCAGGGAGCAGGTGGAGGAGAATCTTGAGAGATGGAGGTCTGCTCTGGAAAACAGAGGAATGAAGCTTACCCGCAGTAAGACAGAATACATGTGTGTCAATGAGAGGGACCCAGGTGGAACGGTGAGGTTACAGGGAGCAGAGGTGAAGAAGGTGCAGAACTTTAAGTACTTAGGGTCAACGGTTCAGAGCAATGGAGACTGTGGAAAAGAGGTGAAGAGGCGAGTGCAAGCAAGTTGGAACGGGTGGAGAAAAGTGTCAGGTGTGTTGTGCGATAAAAGAGTATCAGCAAGAATGAAAGGAAAGGTGTTCAAGACGGTGGTGAGACCAGCGATGTTGTACAGCTTAGAGACAGTGGCACTGAAGAAAAGACAAGAGGCAGAGCTGGAGGTGGCAGAGCTTAAGATGTTGAGGTTCTCTTTGGGAGTGACGAGGATGGACAGGATCAGGAACGAGTACATCAGAGGGACAGCTCATGTTAGATGTCTCGGAGATAAAGCCAGAGAGGCCAGATTGAGGTGGTTTGGACATGTTCAGAGGAGAGACTGTGAATATATTGGTAGAAGGATGCTGAGGTTGGAGCTGCCAGGCAGGAGGTCTAGAGGAAGACCAAAGAGGAGATTTATGGATGTAGTGAGAGAGGACATAAAGTTAATTGGTGTGAGTGAAGAGGATGCAGAGGACAGGGTTAGATGGAGGCGCATGATTCGCTGTGGCGACCCCTGAAAGGGAGCAGCCGAAAGGAAAAGAAGAATAAATATTCTAGCTACTACATGCAAGAAAATGAAATCTATACCTGGAAAAGCCAAGGACCAAGTACAGTAACTTCAGTTCAAATTCAGAATATTGCAGGTCATCCAGGTTTTCCCTATGGCCCTTTAAGTTTAGGTATCTGATTAGTTTCATCTGGCTTAATTGATAGATATAATTGGTTATTGGGTATCATCTGCATAACAATGAAACTTTATGGAGTGCTTTCTAATAATATTGCCCAAAGGAAGCATATATAATTTAAACTGAATTGGTCCATACACAGAACCTCTGTGAATAACCTTGGCATGCTCACAAGATTGATTGTTAACGTGTATAAACTGAGATCGATCTGATAGATCAGATTTAAACTAGCTTAGTGCAGTTCCTTTAATGCCAATTAAATGTTCCCGTCTTTGTAGAAGGATGTGATGGTCAATGGTATCGAATGCAGCAATAAGATCTAACAATACAAGTACAGAGACAAGTCCATGGTCTGATGCAATTAAAAGGTCATTTGTAATCTTCACCAGTGCTGTCTCTGTGCTATGATGCACTCAAAATCCTGACTGAAAATCCTCAAATATACTATTGTTAATGTAAAATGTCATATATATGATTGTCAACTGTTTACTCAAGGATTTTAGAGATAAAGGGAAGGTTAGAAATAGCTCTATAGTTGGCTAAAACCCCTGGATGAAGAGTGGGCTGTTTAAAAAGTTATTTATTTACAGCTACTGTAAAAGACATTGGTAGATAGCCTGTTAATGAAGACAGATTGATCATAAGCAGCCTACTGGGAATGGGGTCTAAGAGACTGATCCACAGGAGAGAAGCAGTCAAAGTATACATTAGGTTCCCTTTCAAGGGAACTTAAACGCTGTGTCAGCTGATGCTATGGGGAACGCCTTCAGTGTGACCCCTCTGAATCTCTGTATCAACTTAGACCAATCTTGATTGAGTTTAACGTCAACACGTGACGCACGCCGGCGGAACCCGAGGTACAAAGGGAGCCGGCTTCACTGTTGTCGTCAGTCTTCTGATCTTCAGCAAGCGCTCTGGGTCTCTGAGAAATGGCGAGTGTGAAGCGGTTTCGGCAGTGCGTGTATCCCTGCCCACGCTATATTCCCGCCGGTGACACACATGAGATGTGTGCAGCCTGCTTGGGAAGAGAGCATGCGCTAGCAGCCCTCGAGGGGGCTGGCTGTGTGCATTGCGAGCGTTTCCTGATTAGGAAGCTCTGCTCTCGGCTGGCGCTTTTTGAGGAATGCGGCCAGCTCTGCTCCCCACGCGGTAAGGGACCGGCGGCTGCACTCCTGGGGATCGCAGATGGACCTCGGGCACGAAGGTGAGACAGCTTCGGCTCTCACTTTACTGTCATCCACGTGTTCTGTCTCCCAATTTCGGGATCCGGAAGCTCGCACCGAGTCTGCGGCTTCTTCCGTACTGAAACGGGAGCCCGCTCACCGAGACTTTAGTTCCGAGGAACTGGACATGCTCGGAGCAGAGGGCGGAGACATTGCCGCAGTATGAGGAGCCTGCTGGAGGTGGTTTTTTAAGCTGTGGCTAGGCTCGATATCGCCTGGATTCCGAGGAATCCTGGAAATGAGGGTCGACCGAGTACAAGCACAGGTGATTGAGCGAGAAATTCATTCTCTCCGGTACAAAGGGGCCATAGAACAGATCCCCGACAGGGAGATGCAGGTTCGTCATCTGAACCGGTCTCTGAGGAGGTTCCGGATGTTGAAGATCCCTATGATTGTGAGTCAAATTCAGTCCGAGGACTGGTTTGTCACAATCGATCTAAAGGACGCTTACTTTCATGTCTCTGTCATTCCGGGACACCGGAAGTTCCTGCGGTTCGCTTTCGGGGGCAAAGCTTACCAATATCGGGTGCTTTCCTTCGGCCTAGCACTCTCCCCTCGCACCTTCACGAAGTGTATGGATTCCGCTCTGGCTTCTCTCAGACTCCAGGGGATCCGCATCCTCAATTACTCAACGACTGGTTAATTTTATCCCAATCTTGTCTCACCACAGTATGGCATCGAGATGTTGTACTTGCGCATTTGCGGTGCTTGGGGTTGAGGCTCAACACGAGCAAGAGCATGCTCACTCCAACACAGAGGATCACGTGCGTTGTGGACTGTCTCCCGCACGTGTCGAGTAAATCCTGACTATGGTACTCAGGGTGCAGCTAGGCCGCCATCTCACTGCACTTCAGTTTCAGAGACTGTTAAGCCTCATGGCTGCAGCATCCACAGTAATTCCGCTTGGATTGCTGCACATGCGGCATCTGCAAAGGTGGCTCAGGGATGCCGGATTTTCCCCAAGAGGCAATCCTACTTGCCTAATCAAGGTTACACGCAGGTGCATGCGTGCCTTAGACAGGTGGAGACAACGGGTGTTCCTGACCCAGGGCCCAGTGCTGGGAATGGTGTATCACCGTAGCACACTTTCGATGGACGCCTCCAGCACAGGATGGGGCGCAGTTTTGGAAGGCCGCACAGCCCGAGGTCTGTGGTTGAACCCGCATCTATGGCACATAAATTGCCTGGAGATGCGAGCGGTCTTTTTGGCCTTACGGCACTTTCTTTCAGACCTCAGGGACCACCACGCATGTCCGCGCCGACAACCCAGCGGTGGTCTCCTACATAAATTGACAAGGCGGTCTGAGGTCGCGCCCTCTGTGCAGACTGGCGCGCCAGATCCTTTTGTGGTCCCAGGGGAAGTTGCTCTCTCTCAGAGCACTTTTCGTACCTGGGTACCTCAATGTGGGAGCGGACATCCTGTCGAGGCAGGGGCCGAGGCCCGGGGAATGGAGACAGCACCATGAGACGGTGCAGATTATATGGAGGAGATTCGGCAGAGCACAAGTGGACCGGTTTGCATCCGCAGACAACGCTCACTGCCCCCTCTGGTTCGCCCCTGGGGCTGGATGCCATGGCACAGCCGTGGCCGAGGCTACGTGGCTGTACGCTTTTCCCCCGATTGCTCTGCTCCCGTGGGTTCTAGAGAAGGTTCGCCGAACAGGGGTCCAGCTGCTGCTCATGGCCCCGTTCTGGCCCACCAGAATCTGGTTCTCGGGCCTGGTAGCCCTCCTGGCTGGCCTCCCATGAGAGATTCCCATCAGGAGGGACCTGCTGTTGAAGGGGCCAAGGCGAAATATTCCATGCCCAGTCAGGGAAATTGAAGCTGCTCCTGAGGGGGACCATCTTGGTGCCGGTCTCTTTACCGAGGTAGTTGAGACCATCTTACACTCTAGAGCCCCCTCCACGAGGAAACTGTATGCGGGCAAGTGGAACATTTTCACTACATGGTGCCAGGAGTGCCATCTTGACCCAGTTCACAGCCCGATGGCTCCAGTACTGGAGTTTCTCCAAAGCCGGTTTTCGGCTGGACTCTCCCCCGCTACACAAAAGGTGTATGTGGCTGCGATTGCAGCATTCCACAGTTTGGTGGATGGCTGCTCGCTTGGGAAGCACCACTTTGTTTCCTTTGTGGCACCTTGAGGATGAGGCCTCCGGTTCGAGTCAGAGTCCCTCCGTGGGATCTGATAGCGGTGCTGGATGGACTGACCACAGCACCGTTTGAACCACTGGACAATGAATCAGACAGGTGTCTGGCCTTAAAGATGGCATTTCTGCTGGCCATGACTTCTCTCAAGAGAGTGGGAGATCTGCAGGCCCTGTCGGTGTCTCCTGCTAACCTGGAGATCGTTCCAGGCGCAGTTAGAGCCATCCTGCATCCTAGGCTGGGTTATGTACACTGAGGTGGCCCGGCCGGTAGTCCTGCAGGTGTTCCATCCTCCTTCAGAGTACATAGGTAACCATGGTTCCCTGATAGGGAACGAGACGCCTGAGGTTGTTTTTATTTTCCTCTATTAATGAGGAGTAGTAGGTTGCTCTGGCATTAACGGAGGCTTTCCTATATGTTTGAAGATTATTTTGCCAGGCTAATCGAGATTCTCCCAGATTGTTGGAAAATGCCATTTCCTTTCGAGTTTTTGTTTGCTTTAATTTGCGGATTTGGGGGTTATACCAAGTTAGCATAAGAGTCCTTTCATATTGTGACATTGAGTTAAATTCACATGGAATCCCTTCCTTAAATTTAGCTATAGCACTATCAGATAGACATACAGTGTAGAAGTATTTGCCTAATGGCATGTAGTCCAGTATAGGAGTTCAAAAGTTATTCAATATCCATCCATCCATCTTCTGCTTATCCGGGGCTGGGTCGCAGGGGCAGCAGTCTGCAGAGACACCCAGGCTTCCCTCTCCCCACACACTTCCTCCAGCTCTTCCGGGGGAATACCGAGGCGTTCCCAGGCTAGCCAAGAGACATAGTCCCTCCAGCTTGTCTTAGGTCTTGTCGAGACATGCCCAGAACACCTCCCCAGGGAGGCGTCCAGGAGGCATCCGCAACAGATGCCCCAGCCACCTCAGCTGACTCCTCTCAATGTGGAGGAGCAGCGGCTCGACCTTGTTCTGGTATATGGCATTGAAATTGAACATTTAACGGTCTTTCCCCAGAATCCTTCACTATCGGACCATTATTTAATAACTGTTGAACTCCTATTACTGGACTACACGCCATTAGGCAAATACTGCTAAACTAGATGTCAATCTGATGTGCTGTAGCTAAATTTAAGGAAGTGATTCCATCTGAATATAACTCAATACTATGTCTCAACTTAAGAGAGGACTCTTTTGCTCTTTTCAGTCCTTCCCAATTTGATCATCTTGTTGATATTGCTGCAGACTCACTGCGAACAACACTCGACTAGGTCCTCTAAAAAAGAAGATAATAAAACAAAGAAGGTTAGCTCCATGGTATAACCCCGAAACCCACAAATTAAAGCAAACATCGCTAAAAATTGGAAAGGAAATGGCTTTCCAACAATCTGGGAGAATCTCGTTTAGCCTGGCAAGATAGTCTTAAAATATATAAGAAGGCCCTCTGTAATACCAGAGCAGCCTACAACTCATCATTAATAGAGGAAAATAAATAATAATTAATAAATAATTGGCATTAAAGGAATCACACTAAGCTGGTTTAAATCCTATCTATCAGTACGATCTCATTTTGTAGATGTTAACGATGAATCATCCAAGCACACCAAAGTTAGTCACGGAGTTCCGCAAGATTCAGTGCTTGGACCAATTCTATTTACATTATATATGCTTCCTTTGGGCAATATTGTTAGGAAGCACTCCATAAAGTTTCATTGTTATGCGGATGATACCCAATTCTATTTATCAATTAAGCCGGATGAAACTGATCAGTTAGTTAAACTTCAAGCATGCCTTAAGGACATAAAAACCTGGATGACCAGAAATTTTCTGATGTTAAACTCTGACAAAACTGAAATTATTGTACTCGGCCCCGAACGCCTCTAGAGGGCACTGCCCTGGCCTCCAGCACCTCTGTGAGGAATCTCAGAGTTATCTTTGATCAGAATCGATCCTTCAACTCCCACATGAAGCAAACTTCTAGGACTCCCTTTTTTCACCTACGCAACATTGCAAAAATCAGGCACCTTCTGTCTCAAAATGATGCAGAAAAATAATTCCATGCATTTGTTACTTCAAGGCTGGATTACTGCAATTCCATATTATCAGGCTGCCCGAAAAAGTCCCTTAAGACTCTCCAGTTGATCCAGAATGCTGCGGCACATATATTGGCAAGAACTAGGAAAACAGATCATATTTCTCCAATATTGGCTTCTCTGCACTGTGTCCCTGTGAAATCCAGAATAGAATTTAAAATCCTCCTCCTCACCTACAAAGCGCTTAATGGTCGGGCACCATCGTATCTTTCAGAGCTCATAGTACCTTATTACCCCACTATAACACTGCACCCTCAGAATGCAGGGTTACTTATGGTTCCTAGAGTCTCCAAAAGTAGATTGGGAGTCAGAGCATTCAGCTATCAAGTTCCTCTCCTGTGGAATCAGATCCCAGTTTTTGTTCAGGAGGCAGACACCATTTCCATATTTAAGAGTAGACTACAAACTTTCCTCTTTGATAAAGCTTACTGTTAGGGCTGGCTCAGGTGAGTCCTGAACCATCCCTTAGTTATGCTGCTATGGCCTAGACTGCCGGGGGACTTCCCAGGATGCACCTCTCTCCTCCTCTCCATCTGTATGCATGCTCATCCCATAAATGCATTTTACTAACTCGACTTCTTCTCTCTCCCGTAGTTTTGTGCTTTCTCGTCCCTCTCTTCTTTCTTACTGTCACTTTCAGCAGGTATGTCACCCTCCGGAGATGTATTTGGCTCTGTGACTATGGCGACCTGCTGGGGCAGTGCTCCTGTGTCTACAGTGGAGGGGACAAGTGGCTCGGGTCCTGCTCGTTGGGCTCCACCTGGAGCTGCTCGGTTGTCCGTCTGGACCCATCATCTTCCCTTATGTTTTACATTCCACACTTTTCATCATAATTATATATACACACTATGATTTTGCCATTGTCATAATTGTATGTACTATGATTTTCTGCTATGAATCTATTCTGTACATACAACATCTATTGCATGTCTGTCCGGCCTGGGAAAGGGATCCCTCCTCTGTGGCTCTTCCTGAGATTTCTATAATTTTTTTCCCTGTTAAAAGGGTTTTTTTTGGGGGTAATTTTTCCTTAGTCGAATCGAGGGTCTAAGGACAGTGGGTGTCCTATGTTGTACAAAATGTGATTTGTGATATTGGGCTGTATAAAAATAAAATTGAAATGAAAAATTGAACATACAAAGTAACTTACAAAATACAATACTCAATTAACAAATATGTCTATAAAAAGCTTACGTTTATCAGTACTGGCCATGGACTTATTGGTACAGCGACAAACCGCTTGTAATGAGCTGTAAGATATGGAGAGACTATTCAAATAATTTACCACACTAAATATAAAATCGGCGGTCTTGAGCTATTTAAATGAATTAAACATCTGCATAATGTTATGTCGTTTGTATTGGATTAACGTTATTTACATGGCGAATTTAAGGTAAATTCGCAACACCACAACAACAAAATCACACATTATGATCTCTGTGACCTAGAAAACAACACATATTTCTTATATGCGGAATTTTATGGATAATTGGTGCATTCGCTTTCATCGGGGCTGGTTAAAAACACTGACGTCGCGCAACAGGTGGTGATAACTTGTACAACACGCCCGACAAGATTCCTCTCACATAATGCTGCTTTATTATTGACAATGCAAAAATACATAATAGCCCTATGGCTTCTCGAGAGACAGAGCTAAATCTGAGCGTGGAAGTTAGCTACAGACGACAAAAGCACGATATCACCAGTGCAGAATGTCAACACAAAGGACACAGCTAACTTTAACGGTAACGTTACTTACCTCTTATGGAGTAAGTGTTATTCTAGTTTGGCAAAAGAAAACTTGACTGCTACGAGAGTTGCTGGATATGTAAAAACATTATAGCTCCATGTCGGGTACCAGTTGTTAAGAGTTGTGATACTTAATTAGTATTTCTAGTTTCGAAACAAGTGAACAGACTATGTCCTTTCGCCGGTTGCCTCCATGATCCTTAACTCCTCTAAGGGGCTAGCTGGCTGCGTTGTTCTTTTCTGTAAAATAAGCCATTAGAAGAAAGGACTTCCGTTTACACTTTTCAAAATAAAATACGTATCACTGTAAAGCAGTATACTCCATGTACCTGTGCAATGTAAGCTCAGTTAACCTTTCCAGTTGTTTTTTAACTTAATTGACCAAACTGTTACACAACTTCAGTAATGAAAATACAATCAGATATAAAAACAGAACATAATGGCATACAAAATAGAGTTTTCATGCACAACATGTACTGTATCAGAAAATGTTCATATGCACATGAACATGACAACAGCATTTTCTATATAGATAAAGCAATAATGTGGTCTGGGTAAAAGGGATATTATGTGTTGGCTTGTTTTGTTTATGTCCCTCGTACCAAATTTTCCAAAGATTTTCCATGTTTGACAGTAAGGTTTGACAGTTGGTCTAATATGAATCAATTCCCAACTTTACCCTGGTCTAATACCCTAATGGTACGAGGTCTTTGATGCGGCAGCATTTCTTTCATAATGACATTTTGAAAGCGTCAAATTCCATGCTTTTAATTTAAAATTAAAGCCTCACTACTCCCGGAGGTTTTCGTCTTCTAACTGGCTTGATGCTGCTGCCTTCTTACTCCCAGAGCAATGCAAAGGAACAAAAACAAACTCTGCATTAACTTTCATATCAACTGGGAAAATGATATAGGGACCTCCAATTCAGAGCATTCTGTGATGCCATTTTCAAAAATGACTCGAAATGTAGTTACTCTAATAATTCTAATAATAACTCTTAAGTTCATTTTAAGACCATAATAATGACAAAGCAACAAACCTAAACATGAAAACTGCAGTGCAATGTTGTATCACTGAAATGAAGAATGTTTGTATATATGAGTTGGCGATGCCACAGCTAATTAATGTCATTAGGGTTTTACTGCTTCTAAAGATTGACTGTCAAACATAATGATGCATCCTGAAAAATATGTCTGTTGCAGGGATTTTCAAATTTATCACAAAGTACATGGTATGTCCTTATTGCTATTTTATTTATCTGATTTTTGTCTATTTTCTATGCAGCTCAGGTAATTAAATGTATATTCCTTTCATTTAATTTTTGTTTTAAAATCTAGCATTGTCATCAAAAGTGGAAAGAGGAACATGAAAAGAGAAAACATACTTTGCAGAAATTGCACTTCTGTAGAAGAAATATTAGAGTAAAACCTACTTATATTTACCATAGCCCTTCCGCTCTGGAAAGAGTCGTTGAGTTGTAACAGAATGGGATTGCATTTAGCTTGATTTATATTATTATATTTATCACTGTGGAGTTATTAACTACAGCCATATGCATGTGCCACTTTCAGCTCCAAAAGTATCTGAGATTTGTACATCTGCACAAGTTTCTCAACAAACAGAAAACATGCTATATTCATGATACTCATGTCTTTACAGATGCTTTTATTGATAATAATATTTTATTGATTTTGACTTGTCATAGTAGTAAAAGAACAGGTGTAACTAATAAGATTAACAATGGCTCCATTCATTTACATATATTCATTTGGCAGACACTTCCATTCAGTTCAGTTTTATTTATATACTGCCAATTCAAAACAGACATTATCTCATTATCACTTTTCCCCATGAAAGGAGATACAATCAAAGCCACAATAATTCAATTATGTCAATTCAGTGTCCCACTAAGCCATAACAGTGTGTTTTGTCCTGCTGTAACGTGGCACAAGTCTTCTTGAGTCATCCTACCTGGGTAACAAAAATGAAGCACAAAGATGATGTAAATATTTATGTAAATATGTAAGAATGTAAATATTATCTGAAATCAAGTATTTTTTTACAAGTGACCAATTGTCATGCAAAAACAATAATGAAATGAATGGGTATTTCTTGTTGTGAGTTAGGCTAAAGAAAGATATATTGTTCCACATAGTTGAAATAGAATCCCTTTCCAGAATCAGATTAAAATCCCCCAGAGAATTGTTTAATTTAGTTCAACTTGGTTTATACTTGAAAAGCCATTTACACAAAACCAGTTGAGTTTCCTTCACTCTGAGATTAAGAATAGTGTATAATTTCAATTGAGCTAAAAACAAAAGTGAATGATCAAGGAAAATTATGAATATACGTTAAGGAGTAAGAATATTCTATCTGAAGCACATTGTAAAGAATACATCTTACATGGTTTAACATACTTATATTCCAAAAAAAAACTACATTGTAGTCCTCTGGACTAGTTTGTATTTACATTGTTTACCCTGATGTACTGTAGGTATTGTATTTGTCTATATGCTGCTGGGGTACATCTGACAAAATCATTGTAATTTAGACCTTTGATTACTTAATCAATGATTAGGTCAAATCCTGTTTTCAGCAGTCAACTTAACGTGT
This sequence comes from Coreoperca whiteheadi, assembly GCA_011952105.1. Taxonomy (NCBI): domain Eukaryota; kingdom Metazoa; phylum Chordata; class Actinopteri; order Centrarchiformes; family Sinipercidae; genus Coreoperca; species Coreoperca whiteheadi. The sequence continues at coordinate 25,322,792 of CM022471.1, forward strand.
TTTTCTAGTATAAATACAAAAAGGCAATGTTTTAAGGCTATAACCAACATGTTTGTGCTAACAACATCAGTTCTTCAAAGCAATTTAATTATTATAATCCATGTGTCACCCACTAAAGTTAATGTTAAAAGCTGTTAAACAAACCATGTCTGTGATTAATGCCTCAAAAATGAGCACTTGATTAAGCACACGACAAGCTAGTTGTTTCATGTGTGCTGAATTGGTGTAAAATTGACATCAAATAATCTCCAGCTATACCTATCCATTGGGTAACTATATTAATAATAAATAAATGATACACCAAACTGGAAAAGAACACGTGGAAAAAGTCATGGAGATGCCTTTACTGAAAGATTCCAAATACTGTGAAATCTTACTGTTCCATTTTAAGGCAGCATATGATAGGCATGACAAAATAACCTATTCTTAAGTTTAACCACTTTGGGAAATATGATTCAGTATGTTGAGACAAATGTTTTGATTTAATCGCCCCCTACAGTAAAAATTGTGAACATCCACTGTACAAATTCTTACATATTGTTTAAGTAACCCTCAGTAAAGTTACATAGCTGCATTAGTCAATAAAAAGGGAAAAATACTGTTGGTGTACAAGTGGTGAAACAGTGTTGTAACACAGAGAAAAATCATACAGTGGACAGATTCATTCCAAGACAATATACATTTATGAACACTTGAGACTGATGTGCATTGATGAATACATTAAAAATGAAAGATTGTATCCTTATCAAATCTTTAAATGTTTAAGTGAAGTTCCGAAAGGCACAGGTTTTCATTCTGTAACCCAGCTCACTAAAATGGAGAAAACGCCTCCTCATTCATCTCTTGAAAGGGCATATTTGAACTATTAGTACTTTCGAGAAAGAAAAACTATCAGAAATGTACAGTGTGTACGTGTCTTTAAGACAAAAATAATTAGAATGATATTACTACCATAACAGTAATCCTTTCATGCACTGTGTGTGTTGGGTTTTTTTTTACCTTAATGTTTAGGTGTCTTGGGATAACTAATAAGTGAGAGAAATGTCACTGTGTGCAGCTTTGGTTAAAATTGTCAGTTTCCTCAGATTCTGGAAACTCCATAGGAAGTTTGCAGCAGCGACGGCCAGTCCCTCCCTGTCTGAACGGGGCAAACCGCAGCCATTTTTTCACCACGTCAGCATACTGGTGATGTGTGGCCTCCTTACCCACTGGCGTTCGTTTCAGAGCACCTAAGAGGATAGGATGGAGATCATCATTTGTACAGTTGAGTGTTATTCATTTACCATCCTTGTTAAACCATAATATTCCAGATTGGGATCATGACCAAAATAACATTATCAAGACATCATGAGTGTAAAAAGTACCTATTCTGACACCTGGATTAGTAGAACTGCACACATTTTTAGATAGCTAAACAATTGAAACAACTGCCTTGGAGTAGTGACTTCAAAGGATGAGTCAGGAGCTTGAAGTAATTTTCAATATTTACTCATTTGTCCTTTTCATCAGAAGCATGCAGCATTGTTTCCATTTGAAGTCAAGTATTGGTTTTTTCCTTATTGTGAAACTGAAAAAAAAACCAGAAGTGCTTATCAATGGCTATGTAAATATGTAAAACACACAATAGATACTGAAGATGTAAATCTTTAAAAATGGCTCAATATTTTGTAAAATTTTTAAGAAAGGCTCAGAAATGTCCTAATATAGCTGGTCACTGAAGTTTTTAAACAACTGTTACTCAAACAGGAGAAAACAGTCCATTTGCTGGGAACTTCAGCTGCAGATTAAGCAAACATTTGGTGTTCTAGTGAGTATTTGGGGCTGCAGCACAGTGTATGTGGTATTGAGTCAAAATAAACTAAATTGTGTGTGTTTGTCGTAGTGAAGGAACATGTCACACATTGCTACAGGTCTCATTGTGTTTTTGGACAACAATGGAGCTCTATGGCACAGGGGATTAAGAGATATCAGGCTTTGGATACCCAGACAATACCTGTTAATAGGATCAACTCATTGTTGGTTTTAGTCTTTTCAAGGTATTTAAAAAAAAATAGGACAAATAGATAATATTACTAGACTTTCCCTTTAAGCTTATAGATCTACAGTAAATTATGCTTGTGCTTCAAACAGTAAGACTGTTATGCACGTCGGCGGTAATGACACCCGATTACGGCAATGAATGTTGAGTCGGTGTGTAAACATGCAATGACAATGTTAGACTCCTTAATTTTCTCTGGGCCACTGCCAAATCTGACCACTGATGACATGTTAAACTGGATGTCTTCATTCCGTTGCTGGCTGTCGAGGTGGTGTCTAGCAAACGATGTGGGCTTTGTAGATAATTGGCAGACTTTCTGGGCAAGACTTGCTCTGATTAGGAGAGATGGCTTCATCCCACTTTGAATGGAGCAGCTCTCATATCTAGAAATCTGGCCGAGTTTATTAGTGGACCTAAACCATGACAAGCCAGAGTTGAGACCAGGAGGTAGGGTTGCAGTCCTACATGCTTCTGTGCGCTTCCAGAGCAGTTACCCACCCAAAACTCCTTAATGATAATGTCTGCCCCCCGACCACTTAAATTAATAAAATCAAAAGTTAACAGAAGAGGAGTTATATATAAAAACATTTTAAAAATTGCCGCAGCTGAAATAGCACCTCAAAATAGAATTAAATGTGGAGTCTTAAACATCAACTCTCTATCATATAAAGCTGTACTAGTAAACAAACTAATAACAGACTATCATATCGACTTATTTGGCTTACCTAAACCTGCCTGGGATATGAGGAATATGCTAGCTTTGTATGCTAATGAATCCACTCCCCCCAGTCATTTTAATATTTACATTCCTTGGGGCACCTGCCGAGGAGGTGGAGTTGCAGCCATCTTTGACTCAAGCCCATTAATCAACCTTAAACCTAAACTAAATTATAACTCATTCCAAAGCCTTGTTCTAAGTCTTTCACACCCAACCTGGAAAACATGACAGCCAATTCTATCGTTATAGTGTACCACACTCCTGGGGTCCGTTCTTCGTACGTCGCTAACTCAGTTAGCTGGATTTGATTGTTTGACGATTCGGCATGATCTCGGATTTTTTGGTTCTTCGACGCTCATCCTGGACTTGCTGTCATAGAAACAGGTCTGTAAGCTTAAACCTGCTCGGGAGCACGCTTATTTCATATAAACAGGTTTAGATTGCGGCTTTATAAGCGAAGGAGGTAGGTAAGTCTGTGGCAGCCACGTCTTGACAGCAACCTGTTGCGGAAGGTTCAAGAATTATTCGCAGCGCTTTTTGAATGAATCACGTATTGCGGGGTAGACAGGATCCTTTAGCGTAGCGCGATAGCGTAATTGTTGTGAGATATGTTTTTTCTCGTGAGGGTGTTATTTGCTTGGGAACAGGTAAAAGTGTTGGTGTATTATCTAAAACTGCACAAAAGATGGGAAGAAATGATGGCATTACAATGAACTATACTGTAAAAAAAATAATGTGATCAATAACTCATGGCAACATATTTTATATTAATTAAAAGTTTAGACGTTTTCACTTTCACAAACGTCTGAAATGACTGTACCAGCCATTTGGATTATACTTCACTTAATGCAGCAACAAATCATTTTACATTTGCTTTTAAAAAGAGGAAAAAAGTGACTTTTTAAAATGAGAACAGTATAAGAAGTAAAGGCTACCATTGTGTAGAATATTCTTGTACTTCACTTTTACTTGTTCTAGTGGGTCCCGTGGTGGCTCTGACATAAAAGAACAAAGTAAATATGAAATTATTAAAACGCAAAAATACATTCTGTGTAAAGTGATAGAAACATCTAACATGGACACCACTTATGCATTTAATTTGTCTGCGACTTTTTGCCAGACTTCTCTCCTGGCTATTGCAGGCTTTGAGGTCACTAGCATTATAATTAAACTTTCAAATTCGGCATAACCTTCCATTAAAAGCTCTTGTTCTACTTGGGAGAAAAACTGGGCGTGTTCTTTAGCCATCCTTCTTCTTCTTCTTTTCCTTTTGGCTGTTCTTTTCAAGGGTCGCCACAGTGAATCATGTGCCTCCATCTAACCCTGTCCTCTGCATCCTCTTCACTCACACCAATTAACTTCATGTCCTCTCTCACTACATCCATACATCTCCTCTTTGGTCTTCCTCTAGACCTCCTGCCTGGCAGCTCCAACCTCAGCATCCTTCTACCAATATAGTCACAGTCTCTCCTCTGAACATGTCCAAACTACCTCAATCTGGCCTCTCTGGCTTTATCTCCGAAACATCTAACATGAGCTGTCCCTCTGATGTACTCAGTCCTGATCCTGTCCATCCTCGTCACTCCCAAAGAGAACCTCAACATCTTAAGCTCTGCCACCTCCAGCTCTGCCTCTTGTCTTTTCTTCAGTGCCACTGTCTCTAAGCTGTACAACATCGCTGGTCTCACCACCGTCTTGAACACCTTTCCTTTCATTCTTGCCGATACTCTTTTATCACACAACACACCGGACACTTTTCTCCACCCGTTCCAACCTGCTTGCACTCGCCTCTTAACCTCTTTTCCACAGTCTCCATTGCTCTGAACCGTTGACCCTAAGTACTTAAAGTCCTGCTCCTTCTTCACCTCTGGTCCCTTCCACCTGGGTCCCTCTCATTGACACACATGTATTCTGTCTTACTGCGGCTAAGCTTCATTCCTCTGTTTTCCAGAGCAGAACTCCATCTCTCTAGATTCTCCTCCACCTGCTCCCTGCTCTCACTACCAATCACAATGTCATCCGCAAACATCATAGTCCATGGAGATTCCTGTCTAACCTCATCTGTCAGCCTGTCCATCACCAGAGCAAACAAGGAGGGTGCTGATCCTTGTTTCTACCATGGATACATATCCCCTTTAAACCAGCGCATGAACGCGCAGTTATCTCAGATAACTCTATCCAGCGATACTACGAAAACTTGAAACGAAATGGTGTTCGAACAATCTGGGAGAATCTTGTTTAGCCTGGCAAGATAGTCTTAAAATATATAAGAAGGCCCTCCGTAATGCCAGAGCAGCCTACTACTATCACTAATAGAGGAAAATAAGAACAACCCCAGGTTCCTTTTGAGCACTGTAGCCAGGCATACAGAGAACCACAGCTCCATTGAGCCATGTATTCCTGTAGCCCTCAGTAGTAATGACTACATGAGCTTCTTTAATGATAACATTTTGACTATTAGAGAGAAAATTAATCACGTCCTGCCCTCAGCTGGTGCCGACCAATCTTCAAGCATATAGGCTTTGGAGGGAGCTGTGAAACCTGAGGTGTACTTGGACTGCTTCTCTCCTGTCGACCTTATTCAACTAACGTCGACAATTTCTTCATCTAAGCCATCAACCTGTCTCTTAGACCCAATTCCAACAAGGCTGCTTAAAGATGTTCTACCATTAGTTAGCACGTCTTTAGTAGATATGAGCAATCTGTCTTTACTGACAAGCTATGTACCACAGTCTTTTAAAGTAGCTGTTATTAAACCTCTCCCTAAAAAGCCCACTCTCGATCCAGGGGTTTTAGCCAACTATAGACCTATATCTAACCTTCCCTTTATCTCTAAGATCCTTGAAAAAACTGTTGCTAATCAGTTATGTGACTTTCTAAATAAAAATAGTATATTTGAGGACTTTCAGTCAGTTTTTAGAGTGCATCGTAGCACAGAAACAGCACTGGTGAAGATTACAAATTACGTTTTAATTGCATCAGACAATGGACTTGTCTCTGTACTTGTCTTGTTAGATCTTAGTGGTGCATTCGATACCACTGACCATCAAATTCTATTACAGAGACTGGAACATTTAATTGGAATTAAAGGAACCGCGATAAGCTGGTTTAAATCCTATCTATCAGACCGATCTCAGTTTGTATATGTTAACGATGAATCATCCGAGCACAACAAAATTAGTCACAGAGTTCCGCAAGGTTCAGTGCTTGGACCAATTATATTTACATTATATATGCTTCCTTTGGGCAATATTATTAGACAGCACTGCATAAAGTTTCATTGTTATGTGGATGATACCCAATTATATTTATCAATTAACCCGGATAAAACTGACCAGTTAGTTAAACTTCAAGCATGCCTTAAGGACATAAACACCTGGATGACCAGAAATGTTCTGATATTAAACTCTGACAAAACTGAAGTTATTGTACTTGGCCCCGAATGCCTCCGAGACTCACTATCGGCAGATATAATTGCTCTAGAGGGCACTGCCATGGCCTCCAGCAAAGCAAACTTCAAAAACTGCCTTTTTTCACCATTTTTACATTGCAAAAATCAGGCACTTCCTGTCTCGAAATGATGCAGAAAAATTAATCCATGCATTTATTACTTCAAGGCTGGATTACTGCAATTCTTTATTATCAGGCAGCCCGAAAAAGTCCTGTAAGATTCTCCAGTTGATTCAGAACGCTGCGGCACGTGTACTGACAGGAACTAGGAAAAGAGATCATATTTCTCTGCACTGGCTCACTGTGAAATCCAGAATAGAATTTCAAATCCTCCTCCTCACTTATAAAGCTCTTAATGGTAAGGCACCATCGTATCTTACAGAGCTCACAGCACCTTATTACCCCACTAGAACACTGCACTCTCAGAATGCAGGGTTACTTGTGGTTCCTAGAGTCTCCAAAAGTAGAATGGGAGCCAGAGCCTTCGGCTATCAAGCTTATAGTTAGGGCTGGCTCAGGTGAACATGAACCATCCCTTAGTTATGCTGCTATAGGCCTAGACTGTCAGGGGACTTCCCAGGATGCATCTCTCTCTTCTCCTATGTCCTCCTCTCCATCCGTATGCATTCTCATCCCATAAATGCATGTTACTAATTTGACTTCTTCCCTCACACGGCATTTTGTGCTTTCTCGTCCCTCTCTTCTTTCTTACTGTCACTTTCAGCAGGTATTTCAGCGTCCGGAGATGTATCCGGATCTGTGATTATGGCGACCTGCTGGGGCAGTGCTGCTGTGTCTATGGTGCAGGGGACAAGTGGCTCAGGTCCTGCTCATTGGCCTCCACCTGGAGCTGCTCGGTTGTCCGTCTGGACCCATCATCTTCCCTTATGTTTTACATTCCACACTTTTCAATATACTACAATCTTGCCATTGCCATCATAATTGTATATGTTGTGATTTTTATGCTATAATATATTCTGTACTTACGACATCTATTGCATGTCTGTCCATCCTGGGAGAGGGATCCCTCCTCTGTTGCCCTTCCTGAGGTTTCTATCAATTTTTTCCCCGTTAAAAGGGTTTTTTGGGTAGTTTTTCCTTAGTCGAATCGAAGGTCTAAGGACAGAGGGCATCGTATGTTATAGATTGTGAAGCCCTTGGAGGCAAATGTGATTTGTGATATTGGGCTATATAAATAAAATTGAATTGAATTGAATTGAATTAATCATAAACAAGAGGTGGGTTTGAGGAACCCAATTAGCCGGATCATGATTAGCACAATGATATCGTCTTGGATGTGTCATTTGATCTCGGATGTAATAAGCAACGTACGAAGAACAGACCCCTGGTCCTTATTCTGAGTTACTATCTTAATTCTCAGAGTTTCTATCAAGTTTAGTCCTTAAAAAAGATAAAGTCATTATTTTAGGTGATTTTAATTTTCATGTGGACGTTGAAAATTATAGCCATAGTACTGCATTTATCTCATTATTTGTCAGGGTTTAGGGTTATCCCCCTCATCCATGTTTCCCGGTGTTTTTCCCTTCCTTGTGTTTCTTGTCTGCCTTGTATGTTATTGTTTGTCTGGAACCACTCCACGGAGCTAACCAGCCTCTCTCTTTCTCTACATCACACCTGCAGCTCATCCCATCATCAACCCTCGCAGTATAAAACCCAAGCTCTACCTTCAAGTCTTCTCCAGATTGTACTGTCTCCTTCCTGGTACCTACAGCTGGCTCCTTTAAACAATCCATTGAGATTGTTTTTAGTGAGACCCAAGAACTAATCTTGTCCTCTTGTCCTAGTCCCAGAATTCCTCGCTCCTGCCTCGTTCGTCAGCCTGTGTCGCTCCGTGGATTTCCCTACCACCACTCACCTGCCTGTCCCACTCTATCCGTCTCCTGCAATCCACCCCTGGATTCCCCAGCCTGTCAGCCGGCGATCCTCGCGCTCCGTCGGTGTGGATTCTCCACCACCACTTACCTGCCTGTCCCGCTCCAGCCGCTTCCAGCTCCTCTACCTCTGGGTTCCCAAGCCTGCCGGCCGGCGATCCCTTCACCCAGTCAGTTTTCCAGCCTTACCTACTCTCCCCCTCTCTGGAACCCCTAATGAAACTTATTTTTTGTTTCAACTGCTTACGTCGAGTCTAGCCTTGTCTTTGGGTCCTACAAAACTCCATTAGACATATTAGATTTGATTAGCTTCTGTAAGTGTACACAAACCCACTCACTGTTTTAACCACACCCATGACCTTGGTCTGGTAACCAGCAATGAAATTTTAAATTGAATATTCTTTACAGAATCGTTCATTATCGGACTAATATTTTATAACTTTTGAACTCCTATTACTGGACTACATGCCATTAGGCTAGTTGTCTATCTGATATTGCTGTAGCTAAATTTAAGGAAGTGATTCCGCTGAATTTAAGTCAATGCTATGTCTCAACTTAACAGAGGACTCTTGTGCTCTTTTCAGTCCGTCCCAAATTGATCATCTTGTTGTTAGTGCTGCAGGTTCACTGCGAACGACACTCGACTCTGTTGCCCCTCTAAAAAAGAAGAAAATAAAACAAAGAAGGTTAGCTACATGGAAAACCTGCAAATTAAAAGACACTTCACAAAACCGTGAAGGGAAATGGCGTTCCAATAATCTGGGAGAATCTTGATTAGCCCGGCAAAATAGTCTTAAAACATATAAGAAAGCCCCACGTAATGCCAGCGTACTACTCCTCATTAATTGAGGAAAATAAAAACAACCCCAAGTTTCTTTTTCAGCACTGTAGCCAGACTGACAGAGAACCACAACTCTATTGAGCCATGTATTCCTACGGCCCTCAAGTAACGACTTTATGAGCTTCTTTAATTATAAAATTTTAACTATTAGAGAAAAAAGGTATCACATCCTACCCTCAACTGGTACTGATCTATCTTTAAACACAGAAACCTTAGAAAAAGCTGTAAACCCTGATGTATACTTTGACTGCTTCTCTCCTATCGAGAGGAGTGCTTCTCCCCTTATTCAACTAACCGACAATTTCTTAATATAAGCCAGGGGTTCTCAACCTTTTGCAAGCTGTGCCCCCCCAAAGCCGGTTCATTGCAGTTGGGGCCTCAGTGCAATGGAAAATGCCCCCCCACACCACCACCACTACCTTGCATAGATAGATAGCCCTAGGCTATTATTTTTAGGCCCACATTTTTATTATTATTATTATTATTATTATTATCATCAGTAGCAGTAGGTAGGCCTATTATCATTCGTAGGCTATTGTTATAATTGGCAGTAGCACCAGACTTCTAAAGTGAGCTTGCAGGCATTATTATTATTATGACTAGTAGCCCTATCATCATTACTAGGCTATTGCTATATAATTATATAAGGTTACATGCTTTGTTGTTGTTATTATTATCATCATCATCAGTAGAACTATTATCATTACTAGGCTATTGCTATAATTGGGAATTGGCATCAGACCTCTGATATTAATTTATGGTTTATTATTGTTATTATTACTAGACCTAATAGTGCATCTGCATTTTTTACAGAAGCTTGTAGGTAGGTGATGTTAATGTGAGACCTGAGCCTGCTTTGCCTTGCAAAGATCCTCAATTCTTGGCTCAATGTTTGATAAACCTCAAATCATCCTCGATTTGTGCACGATTGCGGTATTTCGTTTTGAGTGCAGTCATTTTTGAGAATCCTGCCTCACACAAATATGTCGACGCGAAAGGAAGGAGAATCTTCAAGGCGACGTCACAGAGTTCAGGATATTCCTGCATCAATGCTGCCCAGAATGACGAAAGAGGGCATCAGCTAAAGAGTTCTTTCAGTCTACTGTCACTCGTCAGCTCAATAAGCTGTTCCTGCATATCAATTGATAGCTCGTTTGCTGTGCACACAAACGGATCTCGAACCCACGCAAAAGAGCGATAATCCTCTTTAAAGTACATCGCAAATTGTTTTATCATTGCTGAAAGGTGCTCAGATGCTGATTGAAATAGGGAGGATAAATCGTGTGATGTGCCTGCATCAGTGATAAAGTCTGCAAGGCTGGGGAACATGTCGCAGTTCCCTCGACTGATGCGGCCATGCCAGAGGTCTAGTTTTTATGTGAAGGCGTGCACTTTGTCTGCAAGGAGCAAAACATGAGTTTTGCGGCCTTGCAAAGACAGGTTGAGGCCATTAAAGCGGTCAAATATTTCGACCAAATAGGACAGACACGCAAGCCACATAGTGTCATCCAGATGCTTCGCCAGATCTGATTTGATTTCTGTCAAAAACCACTTCACCTCCTCTCGTAGCTCACACAACCACTGTAACACCCGCACCCTGGAGAGCCAGTGAACTTCAGTGTGCAGAAGCAGCTGTTTGTGCCCTGACCCCATCTCCTGGCAGAGGACCCCAAACAAGTGAGAGTTTAGCAGCCGTGATTTGATGAGATTTATCATTTTCACGGATTGGTTGAGCACGGAGTCAAAGAGAACCAGCATTTTTCTTAGCAGCTAGTGCTTCGCGATGGACCATGCATTGTGCCCATTTCACAAGTGCAGCTACTTGCTGAACGTGAGCAGCTAGGCCACGCTCATGCCCCGTCATTGCCTGTGCACCATCCATGCATAGGCCAACGCATCGGTCCCAAGCCAAACCATTTTCACGGATAAAAATATCAAGGACATTGAAAATGGCTTCTCCTGTAGTGTGCGACTGAAGAGGCCGGCAAAACAGGACATCCTCCTCAATCGCCTCAATATTTTGCAGACAATTCAGATTTTATTTTGATACTTAACGATTGTAGTCCTTGTCAGTATGTGTGTGTGTGTGTGTGTGTGTCTTAGTTGCATGGGCAGTTTTAGCTAAGTATAGCTACGGCCTAGCAGTTAAAAAAAATTACTGGCTAGAGCTGAGATTTTATCTAATCTTTAACAAAATGTTTGTGGGTTTAGTCTTTAAAAAGACTGTTGGGGTTTTGTAGTAAAGGCCTATGTAAATCGAGATTGATAACAGACTAGCGAGAGCTGGCACAAGCGAACTTGGCAAGAGACTAGACTAGAGTGAATGCAGAGCTATGTCGTGAGTCAATTTAAATGCAGTGATTTATTTTTGTGTGAGAGAGAGATTTTGCAGCCTGGATGCGGAGGGGTGTGTGTCTCCTCTCTGTGCTGACTGCAGGCTGGGACTGCTGCGCGAGGCTACTGAGAGACTGATCGCCTGTGAGTGGCATCACCCGCTGCTCGTTGAGCAGAGTAGGCCTAACTGCAGAGTGATTTGTGCTTTCGAGTCTCCAAACACCACAAAAGTCTCCAAAAACACCAGTAAAAGTTGATGGATTTGTCGCTTTTGACAAAAAAAAAAGTCACCAGGAGGATGATTTGTTTGTGTTATAATCAGTGCTTGAAGTGGGGGGAAAAGGTGACGGTACTCTCTTTGCATTGGCAGTTTGACAGTAGTTTAGTGCAAAAAAATTGCATTTTTTTTTTGCCCCAGGTTGTTTTTCCTCCCATCCTGTAGGCTACTCGCGCCCCACTAGTTGAGAACCACTGATCTAAGCCATCACCCTGTCTTAGACCCCATTCCAACTAGGCTGCTTAAAGATGTTTTAACCCTAGTTAGTACTTCTTTACTAGATATGATCAATCTGTCTTTATTAACAGGCTATGTACCACAGTTTTCTAAAGTAGATCCAAGGGTTTAAGCCAACTACAGACCTATATTTAACCTTTCCTTTATCCCTAAGATACTTGAGAAAACAGTTGCCAATCAGTTATGTGACTTTCTAAATAACAATAGTATATTTGAGGATTTTCAGTCAGGATTTAGAGTGCATCATAGCACTGGTGAAGATTACAAATGACCATTTAATTGCATCAGACAATGGACTTGTGTCATTAAAAGGATAGTTCACTCCAAAATCATGTACATGTAGTGCTATTGTCTTGTTAGATCTTAGTGCTGCATTCGACACCATTGACCATTACATCCTATTATAAACCTATTAGACTATACTATTAGACCGTCGTGAGACAGGTTAGTTTTACCCTACTGATGATGTGTTGTTGCAATAGTAATCCTGCTCAGTACGAGAGGAACCGCAGGTTCAGATATTTGGTGTATGTGCTTGGCTGAGGAGCCAATGGTGTGAAGCTACCATCTGTGGGATTATGACTGAACGCCTCTTAGTCAGAATCCCGCCTAGATGGAACGATACCATAGTGCCGCGGAACTTCGGTTGGATAACCGGCCTCAGACGGTGAGTAGAGCCATTCGTGACAGGGCTGGGGTGCGACCGGATGATGGTCGCCCCTCTCCTATCTCGCACCGCATGTTTGTGGAGAACCTGGTGCTAAATCACCTGCAAACGACCTGATTCTGGGTCAGGGTTTCGTACGTAGCAGAGCAGCTCCCTCGCTGCGATCTATTGAAAGTCAGCCCTTGATCCAAGCTTTTGTTTTTTTTGTTTTTGTTGTTTGTTTTTTTAGGGCCGGCTGTGGCTTGGTGGCAGAGCGGGTCGTCTACCAATCGGAAGGTCGGCGGTTCGATCCCGGCTTCCCCCATCCATGTGTCGAAGTATTCTTGAGCAAGATACTGAACCCCAAATTGCTCCTGAAGCTGCGCCTTCGGTGTGTGAATGTGTGTAAATGGTTAGATTCCTTAGTACTGATGGGCAGTTAGCTCCTGCCATCAGTGTATGAATGTGTGTGTCTGGGTAAATGTGATATGTAGTGTGAAAGCGCTTTGAGTAGTCGGAAGACTAGAAAGGCGCTATACAAGTACAGTCCATTTACATAAAGACGGGAACATTTATTTGGCATTAAAGGAACCGCACTAAGCTGGTTTAAATGCTATCTATCCGACCAATCTCAATTTGTACATATTATCTAAAGTCATCTAAAGCTGTACTAGTAAACGATCTAATATCATGTTGACATATTTTGTCTTACTGAAACCTGGTTGGGTCATGAAGAATATATTAGCCTAAATGAATCCACTCCACCCCCAGTCATAATAATACTCACTTTTATCGAGGCACCTGCCGAGGAGGTGGAGTTGCAGACATCTTTTACTCAAGCCAATTAAATAACCCTAAACCTAAGTTATAACTCTGAATCAGATCCCAGTTTGGGTTTGGGAGGCAGACACCATCTCCACATTTAAGAGTAGGCTTAAGACTTTCTTCTTCGATTAAGCTTATAGTTAGGGCTGGCTCAGGTGAGTCCTAAGGCCAATCCCTTAGCTATGCTGCTATAGACCTAGACTGCCAGGAGACCTCCCATGATGCACCTCTCTCCTTTTCTTCCTCTGTATGTATTCTTATCCCATAAATGCATGATACTAACTCGATATATTCTCTCTCCTGTACTTTTGTGCTTTCCTATGGCTCTCGTCTCTCTTACTGTTACTTTCAGCAGGGCCACCTCCTGGAACAGTGCTGCTGTGTCTATGGTGGAGGAGAGGTGGTGCAGCTCGGATCCTGCTCGGTGGGCATCACCTGGAGCTGCTCAGTTGTCCCTCTGGATCCATCCTCTTTTCATCATTTTTATATAATTCTATGTACTATGATTTCTGCATCTGTCCTCTAAACTTATGTTTTACAACCTGCATTTTGTCAATATAATTGTATATACTATGATCTATTCTGTACACAAGACATCTATTGCAGGGAGAGGGAGAGGGATCCCTCCTCTGTGGCTCTTACTCAGGTTTCTATCATTTTTTTCCCTGTTAAAAAGGTTTTTTTGGGTAGTTTTTCCTTATTCAAATCGAGGGTCTAAGGACAGAGGGTGTCATATGATGTACAGATTGTAAAGCCCTTTGAGGCAAAATTATGATTTGTGATATTGGCTATACAAATCAAATTGAAATAAATGTTGCTGCTGTGACACTTTCCCCTGTGTGGGATCAATTAAGTTTATCTTAGCCAATATTTAGTAGTTTCAAGTAGAATGCATACTTACGGAAGAGGACCCCTTGGAGGCGAGTGTTCCTGAAGCTTCTCTTCTGTCCACGGCCCACCCAGTTGAGCTCAGAACCAAGAGCGAATGAAAGTACAGCTTGCATAAGACGTCTCACTGCATCATCAACCGTAGCCCCACCCATCCGTGACAGGTAAGACACCTTGAATTTGGACAAGGTATCAACATCAGTTTCACAGCAGGCACTGAGAATTCCCACAGAAAGCAACTCAAGGTACCTGGTAGCACCACATAACGCATAAAAAGCACAATTTTATCTGCCATTTTAACTACCATTCTCTTCTGTATTCCTGCATCCTCCAGCTGTCTCTCCATCTCATCCAGCTGTTCGAGAGTCCTCAGGGGGAGATCCATGTCCAGAGCCTCAACATCCTCATCCTTGTAGCCAGTTTGAGCCTGCAGTCGGGCCTGAAGATCCCTCAGCACTCCCCACTGCCTTTGCTGCTCCTCTTTGATATCCACCAGTAGGGCGATGATCTTGCGCTGAGCAGCAGTCTCTATAAAGGAAGTGGTGGAGAGAAGCTGAGTGTGATAGGATGGGATAAGGGTAAAGATTATGGTTCAAGTTAGGTGAATACATCTGGCTAGTGGCATGGATAACCTACAGAAGATAACTGTCATGATATTTAAATGATAGATATGTTGCCTGAGGAATGGAATGTTGATGACATGAAATAGCAGAAGTTTTAGAACTGAATGAAGTTTAATGTTACTAAAATGTCATGAAGTCACTATAAAATGACAAATTTTATGAAGCCATAATTTCAATTTCATTGTGTATATAATTACGGTGCAGATTTAAATGGGCAAGTAGGTGAAGGGAACAGAGGTAATGAGAATGTGATGGGCAGGTTTGGTCTTCAGGACAGGAACGCAGAAGGACAGATGGTGGTAGATTTTGCAAAGAGGATGGAAATGGCTGTAGTGAACACTTTCTTCCAGAAGAGGCAGGAACATAGGGTGACATATAAGAGCGGAGGTAGAAGCACTCAGGTGGACTACATCTTGTGTAGACGTTGTAATCTGAAAGAGACCAGTGACTGTAAAGTAGTGGTAGGGGAGAGTGTAGCCAGACAACATAGGATGTTAGTGTGTAAAATGACTCTGGTGGTGAGGAAGATGAAGAGGACAAAGGCAGAGCAGAGGACGAAGTGGTGGATGTTGAAAAAGGAAGAATGTCGTGTAGTTTTCAGGGAGGAGCTGAGACAGACTCTGGGTGGTCAGGAAGTGCTCCCAGATGACTGGACCACTACAGCTAATGTGATCAGGGAGACAGGTAGGAGGGTACTCGGTGTGTCATCTGGAAAGGGGAAAGTGGACAAGGAGACTTGGTGGTGGAATGAGGAAGTTCAGGAGTGTATACAGAGAAAGAGGTTAGCAAAGAAGAAGTGGGACACTGAGAGGACTGAAGAGAGTAGACAGGAGTACAGGGAGATGCAGCGTAAGGTGAAGGTAGAGGTGGCAAAGGCCAAACAAAGAGTATATGAGGACTTGTATCCTAGGTTGGACACTAAAGAGGGAGAGGTGGGTTTGTACAGGTTGGCCAGACAAAGAGATAGAGATGGGAAGGATGTGCAGCAGGTTAGGGTGATTAAAGATAAGGATGGAAATGTATGGACAGGTACCAGGAGTGTGATGGGAAGATGGAAGGAGTACTTTGAAGACTTGATGAATGAGGAAAATGAAAGGGAACGAAGAGTAGAAGAGGTGACTGGTGTGGAGCAGGAAGTAGCAAAGATTAGCAAGAGTGAAGTGAGGAGGACGTTGAAGAGGATGAAGAGTGGAAAGGCAGTTGGTCCTGATGACATACCTGTGGAGGTATGGAAGTGTCTAGGAGAGGTGGCAGTAGAGTTTCTGACTAGTTTGTTTAACAAGATCTTGGAGAGTGAGAGGATGCCCGAGGAATGGAGGAGAAGTGTACTGGTGCCAATTTTTAAGAACAAGGGAGATGTGCAGAGCTGTGGCAACTACAGAGGAATAAAGCTGATGAGTCATACAATGAAGTTGTGGGAAAGAGTAGTGGAAGCTAGGCTAAGGGCAGAGGTAAGCATTTGTGAGCAGCAATATGGTTTCATGCCTAGAAAGAGTACAACAGATGCAGTATTTGCTTTGAGGATGCTGATGGAGAAGTACAGAGAAGGCCATAGGGAGTTGTCTTCGTAAATTTAGAGAAAGCGTATGACAGGGTGCCGAGAGAGGAGCTGTGGTATTGTATGAGGAAGTCTGGAGTTGCAGAGAAGTATGTCAGAATGGTGCAGGACATGTATGAGAGCTGTAAGACTGTGGTGAGGTGTGCTGTAGGTGTGACAGAGTAGTTCAAGGTGGAGGTGGGTCTGCATCAAGGATCAGCTCTGAGCCCCTTCTTGTTTGCTCCGGTGATGGACAGGCTGACAGATGGACTATGATGTTTGCAGATGACATTGTGATTTGTAGTGACAGCAGGGAGCAGGTGGCGGAGAATCTAGAGAGATGGAGGTCTGCTCTGGAAAACAGAGGAATGAAGCTTAGACAGAATACATGTGTGTCAATGAGAGGGACCCAGGTGGAATGGTGAGGTTACAGGGACCAGAGGTGAAGAAGGTGAAGGACTTTAAGTACTTAGGGTCAACAGTTCAGAGCAATGGAGACTGTGGAAAAGAGGTAAAGAGGTGAGTGCAAGCAGGTTGGAACGGGTGGAGAAAGTCTCAGGTGTGCTGTGTGATACAAGAGTATCACCAAGAATGAAAGGAAAGGTGTTCAAGACGGTGGTGAGACCAGCGATGTTGTACAGCTTAGAGACAGCGGCACTGAAGAAAAGACAAGAGGCAGAGCTGGAGGTGGCAGAGCTTAAGATGTTGAGGTTCTCTTTGGGAGTGACAAGGATGGACAGGATCAGGAATGAGTACATCAGAGGGACAGCTCATGTTAGATGTTTCGGAGATAAAGCCAGAGAGGCCAGATTGAGGTGGTTTGGACATGTTCAGAGAAGAGACTGTGAATATACTGGTAGAAGGATGCTGAGGTTGGAGCTGCCAGGTAGGAGGTCTAGAGGAAGACCAAAGAGGAGATTTATGGATGTAGTGAGAGAGGACATGAAGTTAATTGGTGTGAGTGAAGAGGATGCAGAGGACAGGGTTAGATGGAGGCACATGATTCGCGGTGGTGACCCCTGAAAGGGAACAGCCGAAAGGAAAAGAAGATTGTATATAATCACGGAAAAATTCCCATAGAGATATCTGGGTTCACAGCTCTTCAGTCTTAATAAATGATGTCAATTAAATTTGTATCATAATCTGTCACAGCTTGAGACTTTCAGTATTATAGCATTTGATTTTTTATATTAATCGACAATGGAAGTGTTTCCAGAAGACAATAAAAAGGTTTCTGACTCATGATATTCCATTTCATCTGTTCATTGCTTTTCTGTTATTTAGCTTTGTGCTGTTTCTCTACTTTGCGCATGCACAGTCTGATCTGCAGCATGCACTTACCTCGTGGACGCACGCAGATTCATATAAAATGTTTGTAAAACATTTTTGAAACTGAAAATTAAGGTAAACTTGAAGGAATTTGAAAAAAAAATGTTGGGAAACTACTGTTAATCAGAGATAATACCAGGTTCATACCATGGACTGTAGCCTGTTGGAGTGACCAAGTGCACATAAATAGCATTTCCTACAGTCTGCATGGTTTCCTGCATTAACACCCCAAGTGAAATTTTTTGTTCTCACATATAAGTTCCCTTTCAAGGGAACTTCAACGCTGCGTCAGCTGACGCTAAGGGGAACACCCTCAGCGTGACCTCCACTGAATCTTTGTACAACTTTGTCCAATCTTGATTGGTCTTAACGTCAACACGTGATGCACACCGGAGGTTACAAGGGGAGCCGGCTTCACTGTTGTCGTCAGTCTTCTAATCTTCAGCAAGCGCGCTGGGTTGCTGTGAAAATGACGAGTGTGAAGCAGTTCTGGCAGTGCAGTATGAGGAGCTGCTGGAGGTGGTTTCCCACGAGAGGAAAAGTAAAGCGGTGGCTAGGCTCAATATTGCCTGGCCAGCAAGATACTCATCGCCAGATCAAGCACGTCAGGACCTGCAGTTCTTCCCGGATCTCAACACCGAGGTGTCGAAATCCTGGTCCAGGCCGTTTTCTTCACGACTTTCTAGCCCAACTGGTCGCCAGTCTACTTCAATCACTGGGCGCAAGGAAAACGGCT
This sequence comes from Coreoperca whiteheadi, assembly GCA_011952105.1. NCBI lineage: Eukaryota > Metazoa > Chordata > Actinopteri > Centrarchiformes > Sinipercidae > Coreoperca > Coreoperca whiteheadi. Next base: position 25,341,163 of record CM022471.1, read on the forward strand.
ATGGCATTATGCCAGGTATTGAGGAGACGCTGGCGGCTTACTTATTGCTGGAGGCCACGTCATCTCTTACAACCCCTACGTTGCCTAGTAAGCCATGCCGCACTACTTGGGCCACGGCCGAGGGTGGAACACCTCAGCCGTCAACATTTAGCAGCTCCTACATGCTGGCTCAGAAAGCGAGCGTGACACGGGAGCTCAAGGCAGCCTGCTCGAGACCTGAAGGGGAGGAGAAGCCGTGTTTCTCACCCAACAGGCTTCGAAAAAGAGGCCCTGACGGGTTCGTCGGGCCTCGGAGAGAGCCCCCCCCCGGTGGTTGAGCACATGGCTGCTCCCCCCAGAGCCGTCAGGGACTCAGCCTTACTACCCCGCCGCCAGTGGTGCTTCGGGGCAGGGCGAGTTTCATGCAACCCATGCCTTAAAACCTGCACGACCGTGCAGCAGTCAGGCGAAGGTTGCGTCCTCTACAGAGGCCTGTAGACGTTCTTTTCTGGTTAAATCCTGCCGCACAAGCACTTTGGGACATCGGAGCTCTCACACTGCAGGTTCAGGGGGTGGTCAGGCATGTACATGCTGCTCCTCGGAGATATCCCGCTGCTGCAGCACTTTGGGTAAGAGGTCGCTCCTCTGTGTCCCATGGGCGAAATGCCTCGAGCAGCTGGTCCCACTGAGGGACTTCCTGCCCGCTTGGGAAGCTCTACCTTGGGTGTCACACTGGGTTTTGCACACCGAACAGGGTTACAGAATTCAGTTCCGGTCCAGACCCCCGAGATTCCGAGGGATCTTGGAAACCAGGGTGGACCGAGCACAAGCACAGGTGATGGAGCGAGAAATACATTCTCTTGTGGACAAAGGGGCCATAGAACATGTCCCCACCTGGGAGATGCATGCCGGGTTCTACAGCCGGTACTTTATAGACCCGAAGAGAGACGGTGGTTTACGTCCCATTTTAGATCTTCGTCACCTGAATGCAGAATGCTGACAATCCCTATGATTGTGAGTCCAATTCAGTCCGAGGACTGGTTACAGTAACAGCATGAAACTCGAAGGAGCTGCTGTCACACAGGGATGATC
>CM022471.1:25343294-25363035 GCA_011952105.1 Coreoperca whiteheadi
CTTACAAACAAGACACGAATCAAACACACTTACAGTTCTTGTAGGCTTCAGATGCTAAATTGCTTCTCTCATACCTGGGTACCTTTTAATATGGGAGCATACATCCTGTCAAGACAGGGGCCGAGGCCCGGGCAATGGAGACTGCACCCCAAGATGGTGCAGATGATATGTAGGAGATTTGGCAGAGCACAAGTGGGCCTGTTTACTGCCCCCTCTGGTTCTCCCTTGTGCCCCCTCCGCAAGGAAACTGTATGCAAGCAAGTGGAAGCTTTTCACTATGTGGTGCCAGGAGCGCCACCATGACCCAGTTCACTGCCAGGTGGCTTCAGTGCTGGAGTTTCTCCAAGGCTGGTTTTCAGCTGGACTCTCCCCAGCTACACTTAAGGTGTACATGGCTGCGACTGTAGCATTCCACAGTATGGTGGATGGCTGCTCGCTAGGGAGGCACCGCTTTTGTCACTAGTTTCCTTTGTGGTACCTTGAGGATGAGGCCTCTGGCTCAAGTCAGAGTCCCTCCGTGGGACCTGACAATGGTGCTCAAGAAATGACCGCGGCACCCTTCGAGCCAATAGACGATTCATCAGACAGGTGTCTGGCCTTAAAGATGGCATTTTTGCTGGCCATGACTTCTCTCAAGAGAGTGGGAGATCTGCAGGCCCTGTCGGTGGACCCTGCTTACCTGGAGGTCAGTCTGGGGGCAGTGAGAGCCATCCATCCTGCATCCTAGGGTGGGGTATGTACCTAAGGTACCCACTGAGGTGGCCCGGCCAGTGGTCTTGCAGGTGTTCCATCCTCCTACAATGGCGGAACAGGATGGTAGGCTGCGACTGCTCTGTCCGGTCAGAGCCCTCGAGATTTATGTCCAGAGGACATCTCAGTGGCGCCATTTGGACCAGTTACTGGTATGTTTCGGGCCCCCTCGTAAGGGCTGCCTGGCTACCAAACACACCATTAGCAGGTGGATTGTTGAGACTATCACTGTGGCTTATGAGGTGCGCAGTTTGCCTTCACCTCTGTCGATAAGAGCCCACTCCACACGGAGTATGGGATCCTCCAGAGCTTGGTGATCGGGAACCCCCCACTCCAATATATGCTGCGGGATGGTCCTCGCCTCACACTTTTGTGAGGTTCTATAGCCTAGACCACCTGGATAATCCGGGGTCTGTGGCTCTCTTGTCCTGAAGTGTGCCTTTGTTGGCTTCACACTCGGACTGGCATCCGTCCAGCATGGCAGAGTTGGGATTGCGTTCCCATAGTGTCAGCTGACGCAGCGTTGAAGTTCCCTTGAAAGGGAACGTCTCATGTCACGTGTGTAACCTTGGTTCCCTGATAGGGAACGAGACGCTGCGTCTCGCTGCCATACTTCCGGCATGCCTGTGAGCGGCTTGCTTCACTTGATCAGGAGACTGACGGCAGTGAAGCCGGCTCCCCTTGTAACCTCCGGTTCCGCCGGCATGCGCCACGCGTTGATGTTAAGACCAATCAAGATTGGACGAAGTTGTACAGAGATTCAGAGGCGGTCCCGCTGAGGGCATTCCCCTTAGTGTCAGCTGATGGGGGTAGGATTAGTGTCTGCCTTCTTTTTGCTCTGAGGAGAAAGCTAAGGCTAACCAAGACGGAAGGTAACGTTACTGTTGACGGTAGAAGGAGTTTTGAAGATCTGGTGCGAGATTACGATGCTCGTGGCTACCAGTTCGAGCCACAATACAGCGAGGAGCAGTTGCGGCTGATGGAGGAACAAGAGGCGGCCAGAGCAGCTTCTGCAGCAGATGAGCAAGGCCTGCTCAGTGATCAGAAGGAAGAGCCCGGGCAGACTCGAGCTGGGGCGGACTGGTGGTGTCAGTGCTCTCGTTGTACGCTTATGGACTCTGATAGAGAGTCGCGAATTTCAGCAATGCCATTTTCTTTTGGGAGAAATCGCTGAATCTGCCGGGGAAACAGCACGGCCATCATGCGTAACAGAGCACCCTAGCTTTTATCCACACATGGACAGGGGGGTCCTGGAAACCTATTTCAGAATCCCGAAGGTGAATTGGTAACGCCAGCCAAAGCCCGCAGGAACAAACGGACGTCTGAGTCTAAAGTGAGTAACTTATTTTAGTTTTCTTTTGTTTTACGAACACGTCATGTACAGAGTTTGGAGACCCGGCATTATCACAACGTTCTTCCCACGTAGTCAGCTGAAGGGGGCGTGGATGAGCTATGAGTGTATTAATATTATGTTTTGTAAATAAAAGTTTAAACTCACATTGGTTGTGGTTCATATTATAGTCCTTATTGTAGCAAAATCAGTTACCAGCCTCCTTCCACAATCCACATGAAAAACTAATATAGTATAATGACTAGTAAATACTGTAGTGTTTTTGAACCATACTATAGAAAAGATACTACAGTAAATTGTAGTATTTACTACACTAATGCTAATTTACTGTAGTATATTTCTAGTATGGTTCAAAAGTAATTTTACTATGGTATATTTTTCATGTGTGTCTGTAATGTAGAACTTTAGTGTACACAGGAGTACAAGGTGAAGAATTTTTTAAATTTATTATTACATATTGTGCCACCATAGTCAAGGGTACATGTTAAAATAAACAAGGAGATGCATCTACAAATGTCCTTCACAATTTACAAATAAAGCAACGCAAAAAAACAATGAAATATAAACAGCTGTGGCAGAATCTAATTTGACAAAGGAACAGAACTCCGGAAAGAGTAGCAAAGTGAATTTGACGGTGCTATAGAAAGGTGTCTGTCTCAGAAGCGGCTTTGGAAAGAAGTTGTGGCAGCCTCTGTACCATCCCTTGGCTTCTTTAATAATGGCAGAGTCTCGTAGGGTGCATTATTCTTCGGTTATCAGCATAAGCACCGTGAAAACTATAAGTAAACACACAAATAGCTGGTTAATAAACCTTTGGCATCACATAAATGTACAAATAAATCTTCACCCACTTTTACAGTGCATAATCATGCATTTGTATATTTGCAGTGTACATTGAATGCCCCTTTAAAGCTATTTGAAAACAATAATTTAATCAGTTATCACATATGCAACTTTTAGCTTACAAGAATAAGCCTACACAACAAAAAACATAACATCCATACAATTTCCATAACAGTCAATGTAGACATTTTACATCGTTAAAGTTCTTTAGTCTTTTATGTGTGCAGTCAAATGATACGCACCTCGCTCCGCTCACCAGGGGTGCAAACTTTAGGCTGACCGCTTTTCGGAGTTAACTGCTAGCTTGACGATATCTGAACTAAACAACACACAAATGTGTGGACATGAGACAAATAACTTCACAGAACAATGTGAGAAAGGAGATTACTACTTAATGTTACAGAACAGCCCCAGGATTCCAATATCTGAGTTAACTTACATTTCGCTGCAGTTGAGATGGGTAAATCTGGCATGGAAAATGACGAGTGAAAACTCTAGATCAGCTATACAGGTTCAGGGGTTCACAGCCTCAAACCCAGTCACATGAGTGACCTGACTGTGAATTAATTACTTCTAGTGGCCCCTGGTGGTCACTTACAGCCTCCTTTGGTGGTTTAGGCACAGGTGCAATGTTGGATGGCAGAGCAGGCTGTGGCAGGGCAAGTGTGGAGGTTGTCACGTCTGTGTTGCATCTTCTGTTCATGACCCTCTGGATGAGTGGTCTATAAAATTGTTCTTGGACTGAGGCAGGAACTTTGTGTTGAGGTCAGCAGGATTTGGTATTCAAGTTTCGTAAGTTAGCTCATTACTTTGCTGTTTTACTGGTAACAACTATGTCACTATGTATAAGCTACTGTGTGATCAGAAATCGTGTCGAGTATTAGCAAGAGTCTTACCTCTAGGCGACTGCGTTTAGATGGCCCAGGCTGTTCGTCCTCTGGGAAGATGAATATCGAAGGAATCGCGGAGTCCTTCAGAGTGGCTCTCTTCATTCCAAGCACATTCAGTTCCAAGTCTTCCAGCTTGAAATGAAGACTGCACACCCTCCTTGTTTTCAGGCTTTCCATATTAGTGTCCTCTCCAAAATTCGGGTTGTTGATCGCCCGCAGCCACTGTTTGCACCGCTCTACATTTTTAAGCGGAAAATGATGAAAACTGCTTGTCCTTGTCTGGTTTTGTCTGTACATCCCGGTACAACGCAACTTAGCACCATTTCGACTGGGAAATGCACTACTAGCTACTAGCTTATAGGTACTAGCTCATCACAGAGACTCACGATGTAATGACGTCTTTTTAGTCAACAAACGTTGAAACCGGTAGGTGTGGCTTTGGGAATGGCCTTGTAGGGTAGCGAAGCAAGTGCGTTCTGGGAGCTGTTGTCTTTCATCCACATGAGCCAAAAACACATTTTCGGGCTTTTCTCAGTCTAGAAGGTACAAAACATTCAAAATAATTTCACAGTTCTACTACATTAATGACCTAGTTTAAATACAGATTCATCTTTCCAGCGCTGAAGTACCCTTTTAAGCATGGGAGTTTAGACAAGTTATCAAATGATGCACTATGAGGAGACACTAAAGCTCCTTGATTTGACATGCTCAGGTCGTACAACGGCATCTTATGACAACAATCGTCAAAGCAGCTTCATCAGTGATTTAATACCTGTAAGATAATTTGGGGCCTGTCAACTTTTGGGGAATCAGTTCTATTTGTGACACACAACCCCAGGGTAGGCCTGCACGATTCTGGTAAAAATATGAATCACGATTTTTTAGCATAGAATTGATATCACGATTCTGCTGGTCGAAGCCAGCTGTTAGTTTTGAGTCGACTGTCCTCAGTGCCAGTGGCCAGAAGCTGCGTTGTGGCAGCAAAGAACGTATAGTCCATTTATGCACTTTTATGTGGATCAACCAATAGGTGAAAACTTAAGTACATGACACACCGCGCCCCCACATTTGCATAATGACGCATAAATGCATACAGAAATGTAAAAAGAAAAAACAGAAATAAATAACTTTTGGGAAATAAATGGGGATAAAATACAAAGGGAAAATAATGCAGACATAAATGAATAAATTAATGATTACATATATAAAAGGGGTGCACGGTGGCAGAGCGGTCAGCGCCCCTGCCTCCCAATAAGGAGATCGTGTGTTTGATTCCCGGACCAGACCACGATCTCTCTGGGTGGAGTCTGCATGTCCTCCCCGTGTTACCGTGGGCTCTCTCCGGGTTCTCCGGCTTCCTCCCACCTCCCAGTGTGAATGGTTGTCTGTCTCTGTGTCAGCCCTGTGTCCAGGGTGTACCCCGCCTAAGGCCCGAAGTTACTGGGATAGGCTTCAGTCACCCACAACCCCAAAACGGGAACAAGCGGTAGAAAATGACTGACTGATTGTATGATGATTAAATATATAAATTATACAAAAATAAATAAATGGACAAATTAATAAATATTAAATGGGAAATTAAATAAATATGGTAATTCAGGCCAAGTCCACACGTACACAGGTATTTTAATAAGCCGAGTTTTTCCCGCCACCGTTAATCACATCCACACAAGCACGGTTTGAAAAAAATCTCTGTCCACATGAAAACACGGAAACACCATATGAAGCGCTGACAAAAGCTTGAAGCCATGTTGGCCAATCAGAAGCCTCGGCCATCGGCGACGATGGAGGCGAGATCTGTGTCGTGGGAGTGTTGTCAAAAGCAGTGTCCTGCATATTATTGCATTCTGGTGCCTCAAACGAGAAAACGACGCACAATCTGACGTCAAACAAAGAAGAGAATGGTGCACATTTCGACATCAAAAAACAGAAATATCCGGTTTCAACATCTACACAACAACACTGCAACCGGAGTTTCTAAAAATCTTCACAATGGCCGGAGTTTTCAAAAAAGTCCGGTTTCAGTAACAGGATACTGCCTGTGGAAGAACAGCCGAACTGCGTAGAAAAAGTTGCGGTTTTGAACATATAGCCGTGTTAGTGTGGACAGGGCCTAATACACAAATGTCACTAAAAACAGAAGCAAATTAAAACTGAAATATCAATTTGTGTCACATTTTATAATTTATTTAATTTGTAAATTAATATTAATATTATTTTTGGTGCATTTATGGCATATTAATTTATTTATTCAGTCATTTATTTATTTTATTTATTTTGGCATTTACAGTCCTCCATATTTCTGCAGTGTTTTAATGAAGATGCTTTTTTTATTTGCTTCTGTTTTGTCTATTTGTATGTGTTTTCTTAAGTTGCAATTCGTTGCCCTTGTCGGCCACCATAGTTTTGGAATGCTTTAGTAAATATGTTCAAAATAATACTTTTAACATTTTTCACATATTACCGATACAACTATTCCCATGTTTCCTATGGAGTTAAATAAATGGTTCCCTGCTAACACTCTACCTGTGGATGGGGCAGAAATGAACTTGTCAGTCGCTTCGGAGCTACAGGCGGAGCAGAGCGGCGGCTCCACACTGAAGCTCACGTCCCCTCGCCGCGGCTGGTCTTTGAACTCTTCCCCTGAGCGTCTGGAGACATGTTCAGCCAGACTGTGCATCTCATCGGACACAGCAGACAACCTCTGCTGGAGGGTTTCCAGAGCAATGTCTGCCATATGTTTGTTCACAAAACCTTCTACTCGTCGTTGCATCGGCCACTCGTGATTATCTCCATTATCGTGCTCCATTTAGCCTAAGTTTGTCCAAACTGTGAACCGATGAAATGTTACCGAAAACCTTTTGATAACGTTTCGTAGCTCACTTTGCGACAAGGAAGCAGCGGAAGTTGTTGTAAAACAGAAATTTCTAGCGCATGATATCACGTTGCATAAACGTCACTGAAATGTTGAAAGAACATTGGGGCGGCTACAGAACTACATTTCCCAGAAGGCAAGCGCCTCATTGCCAAAGGCAGAAATACATCCGCGTAAGGTTTTAGGAGTTTACTTTGCTGTTTGAGTCACTGCGTGGTCTAATCGTGCCATTTAAAGATGGGAAGTAAAACGGTTACCCAAATTATGATAAATGAGAAATATGGAATGAAATTCTTGTACAGTTAATATAATACTGTGAAAGTAGTACTCATAGTAAAACCCATCTATACATTCAACATGTAATAAAAACAATAATAGTAATAATAATAATTGTATTACTATTATATTTACTATATAATAATCATTTATGAAAAAGATACAGGAAAATTAAAGCAGACATACAATTTTCAATTACAAAGGATGTAATGCACACATAGTGAGTGTACACACAGCTTAGGTCATTAAGTACTGGTACTTTTGCTTTTCCAGGTATGGATTTATTTTTCATGCATGTAGTAGCTAGAATAATTATTGTAATGTGAAGTTATTGTTCTTGGCTCCAAACACCCCGAGACACATTATCAGGAGATATAGTTACTCTAGATGGCTCTCTAGATGGTTACACTGTGCTCTCATAATGCAGGGCTACTTGTGGTTCCTAGGGTCTCCAAAAGTAGAACGGGAGCCAGAGCCTTCAGCTATTAAGCTCTTCTCCTGTGGAATCAGATCCCAGTTCAGGTTCGAGAGGCAGACACCATCTCCACATTTAAGAATAGGCTAAAGACATTCCTCTTTGATAAAGCTTTTAGTTAGGGCTGTCCTTCTGCCATTGTCATCATAATTGTATATGTTATGATTTTTATGCTATGAATCTATTCTGTACTTACGAAATCTATTGCATGTCTGTCCGTCCTGGGAGAGGGATCCCTCCTCTGTTGCTCTTCCTGAAGTTTCTATCATTTTTTTCCCTGTTAAAAGGGTTTTTTTGGGTAGTTTTTCCTTATTCGAATCGAGGGTCTCAGGACAGAGGGTGTTGTATGTTGTACAGATTGTAAAGCCCTTTGAGGCAAATGTGATTTGTGATATTGGGTTATATAAATCAAATTGAATTGAATTGAATTGAATACATGTATAACTACAGAATAATTGTATAGTTAGAAAATGGCTCTTTAAATCACTCTTTATTCATTCTTTCTTTTCTTGTCTTGTTTTTACAGGCACGATGGTGTTTAAATATGAAATAATAATAAATCAGTATTAAATATGGTCTGTATTGTTACATTAATTTAGACTAATTTGGATCATATTACATTATTATGAACAGAATTGGGCTCAATTTTGTGCAAGTGACTATATTAATTATTCCGCATTAGTCTATTATATCAAAAAAATTTATTATTATTATATTTAAATACGATACTATATTATATGTACATATGATTAGTTCATATTTTATCCATTTTCTAGTAAAGTTTTTTATGGTTTGGATATGGACTTGTAAGTTTGTGCATGTACCTGTGTGCACGGGGCTCTATATTTAATATATAAATAAAGTTTATTATTTTATGAGTAATGAATGTGAATACTTTTGACACCTCTGTTGGTGGACTGATGTTGAGCTATTTTGTTATCGCTGTCCTTTTTAACTTTGAGCTGTTTGAGGTTTAATTCTGAATCATTCTGTCTGTCTCTGTCGGACTATCTGTCTACTACTAATACTAATACTATTTTAGCTCTAATAGTCTCAGGCAAAAACACAAATATGCCTCCTTTTGAAACTGATTTTTTAACTTTATCCACACAAATTACACATCAAAATGTTTATCAGTACTTTCTGGTGCTGACGGTGAGGTCATTTCGCTGGCATGACCTACAGTTTAAGCCTTATTGTGTTTTCTTTGATGGGAACTTTTAGAGGGTTCTTTCTATCTCTGAGAATTTTCAGGCATTCAGCGTAATTGTGTAATTTTAACACATTCTGATTCAAATGGTGTTAAGTGTTGGAGTTAATCAACAGAGTTAGTCAAGAGATGCTCTTTACATCTCTACAGAGTTAACTTGCTTGATAGGCCCCTGGTTTTCAGCCCAGGTGAACCCCATGCATAAATTAATCGTCTGATGCGCCATGTGCTGCTGCTGGTTTCACGAATGGAAGCAGAGTTGGAAGGAGAGTTTTACACAGGCGGTAAGTACAAATCAAACTTATGGAAATACTAATATCAAAAGAATCGCAGTCTATAAAACAAAATATCTGCTGAGAATATATAGCTTTTTGTTTTTGTGGTTGGTACTGAACAGCTAATGTTTGGAATTAACGTTAGCTATTTTTTATGTAACCACTAGCTAACAAGTTGTTATAATTTTTTTGCATGAAAACGGTTTCCTACGTTGTCCATTGCATTTAACCAAGTCTCATGCATGCTTGAAGGTGTGTAAAAACAAAGCTTTGTTTTTGTAACTCAAAGCTAGTTTGCGGATAGCGCAACGTTAACAAGCTAACGTGACCGTGAACTTCATGTTGGATGTTAACATTGCACTAGTTCTGTTTGATACTTTAGTTAATTAAGCGAAATTGAGCTAGGACTTTAACAAGAGCGTTTTGGAGTAACGTAGACTAACCATGTGGGGTTCTCTCAATCACGACTGAGAGACCCCCACCGTTCCAGCGAGATTTCAGTAAGTTTGCTATGAGCGCAAGGTAAACGTCAGATTGCCGCTCGGGTGGGGAGACGACTAGTGCAGCGAAAACGTACATTTCGATTTAACCTATGCTTCTCATAGTATTACAGTCTTTATTAAATGACTATTATGTTATCACAAAGGTTTAAATATATTACCCTTAGTGCTTTGAAATGGGAATTTTTAAACGTCAATTGCGGGCGATAACCGCTTGGCGCGAATCATTCCCCATCATCCTGCGTGCAGTGATGGTGTTTATATTCATAAAGGGTGCATTAAGTTAACGTTAAGTTACATGAATTGAATCTTTTAACATTTTAAATGTATTTCATAAAAAAATAAACATTATCTAACATAACTCAGTTTGTGAGGTTATTGCATAGCCAACTTATCATAAAATAATAACATTGTTATAATGATAGGTTATTCTCACATATTTAATAAGATTTCATACATCAATTGACATTTAAGATTTTATACATCACATTATTTAATTAAAAAAACATTTGAAGTGAATAATGCATGATTAAAATATAACAGTTAATTTTTATGATAATATTTTATTTTAAAGGAAAGTTAGAAAGATTTCAGGAAGAAAAGGCAGTATGCAAAGGAGATGTTGGAAAAGGCAGTTGATGAGGTGAAGGCAGGAGCGAGCTTGAGGGCAACGGCAAAGAAATTCAGCATTCCCGACACCACTCTGCAGAACCACTCTGCACCACTCTGCAGAACTCTATTAAAAAAAAAAATTCCCACAACCCTCATCCTAATTCGACCTGCAGGGGAAGAGGCCCTCGTTTCTTGTATCTTCTGGATGGCTGACCATGGTTTCCCCATCACCCGCTCCCTGGTGAAAATCCTTGCTATTGGGATCATTACAGAGAGTGGCAGATCCCAGACCACCACTGTAAATATGGAGAAGGGGCCAAGTGATGTTTGGTGGTCCCGGTTCAAGGCCCGCCATCTGGAGCTGACATCACGGACGGCAGATTCCCTGGACCGAGCCAGAGTTCATGGTGGTACACCAGAGGCCATTGAAGGCTTCTTCCAGTTGTATGAGGCCCTGTATGTTAAGTATGGTTTGGAGGACAACCCTCACCTCATTTACAATTGCGATGAGACTGGCTTTGGGGACAAGCCTCGGTCCAGAGAAAAGGTCCTGTGCCAGACTGGGGGGAAGCACATATACCAGCAGCAACAGACCACCAGGGAGCACATCACTGTGCACTGCTGTGTGAATGCTGCCGGGGACAGCATTCCACCTTTTGTAATTTACCCCGACTGCCTTCCAAGTGGTGCCTATAGGCCGGATGGACCCCTCAACGCCCTCTATGTCATCCAGGAGAAGGGCTACATGGACTCGGAGCTCTTCCTGAAGTGGCTCTGGCATTTTATTAAATATGCTCCCGCGGAGAGACCACTTATTTTAATCATGGACCAACACAAGGCCCATGTCTCTAAATCTGTAATCATGTTCTGCAGAGAAAACCAAATTGAAATTCTCTGCCTACCTGCTCACACCAGACACATCCTTCAGCCCCTGGACATTGCGGTCTTTAATCCCTTGAAGACGGCTTTCTCCACCATGGATGGGTCTAGTGGTGATCTTATCGTGGGGAAGAGCAATTTTCACAGCTCCTCAGCAATGTGGTCTGTGGTCACAGCCCAAAACATCAAGGCTGGGTTTCGCAAGGCTGGCATCTTCCTCTTTCCAGGGGTGCTGTGAACACAACCCAGGTAATTTTAACATTAATACAATGATCATTCATCTTTAAGCTGCTTGTATTTTTGCTAATGTATGCTAATGAGTTTTCCATGTTTTACTTTCTTAGGTGGTGAGAGTGCTCCCATCTGCAGATGGAACTGATGCCACTACATCAGTCACTCCTTCAGCCACACCATCCGTTACTCACACCACACCATCCAGCGTTCCCGTCACTCCTTCAGCCACTCACTCCACCACTCAATCACCTTGCCCCACCTGTAACAGACTCACTCCCAAAAATTACCTGGTGGCAGCAGGTATAATCCCAGAGAGTCTGGCTAACGTCCTCATGAGTCCAGCCCTGGAGAGGAAGGAGAAGGTGAGGCGTCGCATTCCGTTGCCAGCCCGTGTCATCACCAGCAACCAATATTACAAGCTGCTGGTAGAAAAAGAAGCTGAGGAGAATAAGAAGGAAGAAAATAAGAGAAAGCATAAAGAGATGGCAAAGAAAAAGGAAGAGAAAAGGCACGCCCAGGAGGCCAAAAGGCCAAAAAACCAACCACCTCCTCCAGTTGATGATGGTGGAGAACACTGCGCTCTCTGCCATAGAGTGGTACCACCTGGCTCTGGAGATGAGGCCATTTATGAGTGGGTCCAATGCGACCTGTGTCATTTATGGTTCCACGTGCATTGTTCAGGGGTGGAGGAAGTGCCAGACACTGGCATTGCCATAAATGTTGTCTGTTCACATAAAAACACGTTACACACACACAATGTAAATAGTGTACAATAATGTCTAGTTAAGGTTTATTTTTAATCAGTTTAGTGTTAACATTAAATGTAAATAATTGTTTACACACACACATGCACACACATCCTTATTTGTTTTTAAGTTCTTAATGTTAATCATTAAATCTTTTAAATCAATGCAAATTGTTTGCCATTCTTATTTTTAAAAAAGATATGGTAAAGTTATTCATAATTAGTATCACAACACAATCATGCTCAACTCGAACCCTCTAGGGTTTCAATCAGCAATTAACTTACATTTTAACCAAATGAAAAGGTACTCACCTTTATTATTCTTTAAAATGATGATTCCTTCAAATAAACAGCTCAAAATTGACCCGTTGAATGTCCATTTTCGACGCTGAAATAATTTATGTGCTCTGTACACCATTGTAAGCCTGTACGGAACACCGTTAACGCTCATCATCTTCCGTACACGTGTGAGGAGGTACATTTTCCCACTTTTCTCAAAATCTATTGGTCCAAAAGACATCAATCAAAGTGTGGACTGTCAAATGGGTATTCACCATGGGAATGATCACACAAACAAGCTTGTCTGACTCTCAACAACGGGGAAGTGGTCGTTGGCGTGTGGTGAATAGCGGAAAGTGTACGGAACATGGTTAGTCTACATTAGTTGGATTGTGTATTTGATGAGGGAAACCAAGAAATCCTATTAGCCTTCATACTGTAGCTCTGAGAAGCTGACTTCTCTGCTCCACCGTTATATAAAAAAATCTTGCACCAAAGGTAACGCACCTACTGCTAAAACTATAGGGATTATGGCAATGAGCCAATAATTGTATTTTGATAAAGCAACCTACCTTTACTGAATCACTACACCACCTTGCAGAGGCAAATACATATTGTGTTAAATCAATAAAACCTTTATTTAAGCCTTGAAAATCATTGAGGTTTTTTTAGTTGTTGTTTTGCAGACTTGGTGTTACACAGTTGACTGCACTTGGTTCACACATGCCTCTCCAGCTGAAGACATTATATGTTGTGGAATTCACTTCATGTGTGAAAGAGCCTTTAATACTTTCTTAGTGTATGGCGTGGCCAAACTGTCTTACCATGTTAATGTGAGTGTTTTAATCATTTTTGCTTGACTTGTTTCAGTTTAGTATTTAGTCCAGGTTTGGTACTGCCAACAGCAGAAGTATGTGAGGTTGGATGAGGTTGATGGACGGTTTGATTTTATGCAGTTCCATGAAAAAGGTTTGTTTTTATTTGACTTATGCTTGGTGTGGTAAAAGGGGGTGGGGACTGAACTGGGAATTTATTTTGTGTAGGGTATTCTCTCCAAATGTGTTTAATCATACAGTGGTCGATTAATGTATTCAATGTCAATCATTTGTGAGGCAAGAACAGTGCTGGCTTAAAAGGTTCACTCACATGTATCTTATCTTTTCCAGTCATCATTCTTTGTGGTTACACTACTTGATGTTTTTTGGGGCATTCAGTGTGATTTTTGTTTAAAAAAATGGTTTAAATGTTATTTCAATTGACATAAATCCAACATGAATACAAAAAATGTATTTTGATAAATCTGATGCATGCCTTTAAAACATTTTTTGAAGATATTTCTGAATTGCTCATCTTGCCAACCTTTATTTTTTGTAATCAAGCTCAACACCAGGCATGGAAGAAATATCCCACAAAGGCCATGTGGCTGGAGGTTTTTGTTCCAACCAATCAAGAGCACTTTGACCAATCAAACTTTCTCAAGACTGAGATCAGTTGATTGATTGCATTAACTCTGTGGTGTACTGTTGTTTGGTTGGATCAAAAACCGGCCTCCATGACTTTTTGTACATCATAAATAAACTTTTTTGTTTTTTTTCCTTTTTAGAATTTTCTGATTACTCCTTGTCCTCTCCATCTGATTGGTCTCACTCGAGCTTCAGTTCAAGTGCAAATACTTTAACTACAACTATACTCCTAGATGAGGTCCCTAGGAAGAAACCAAGAGTTGAGAGTATATTTGAAGCAGCATCTGCTAAAAAGGTTGTTACAAAGCTCAGTTCTCACAAGTTTCTTAAAACAT
This sequence comes from Coreoperca whiteheadi, assembly GCA_011952105.1. Lineage (NCBI taxonomy): Eukaryota > Metazoa > Chordata > Actinopteri > Centrarchiformes > Sinipercidae > Coreoperca > Coreoperca whiteheadi. The sequence goes on from CM022471.1 coordinate 25,357,287, forward strand.
CAACATTTGTCATTCTTTTTTTGCTTCTTTTTTATCTTTTATTTTTTCTTAAGTTGATCGAAGCTGTACTTGGAACCAGCGAACCAAGTGTTGAAGAGGTCTCCCAAGAATATCACACAACACAAACTCCAACACAAACCCTGCTGCTATAGGCCTAGACTGTCGGGGGACTTCATATGATGCACCTCTCTCTCTTCACCTCTGTCCTCCTCTCCATCCGTATGCATTCTCATCCCATAAATGCATGTTACTAACTTGACTTCTTCCCTCTCCCGGAGTTTTGTGCTTTGTCGTCCGTCTCTTCTTTCTTACTGTCACTTTCAGCAGGTATTTCAGTGTCCGGAGATGTATCTGGATCTGTGACTATGGCGACCTGCTGGGGCAGTGCTGCTGTGTCTCTGGTGCAGGGGATGAGTGGCTCGGGTCCTGCTCGTTGGGCTCCACCTGGAGCTGCTCGGTTGTCCGTCTGGACCCATCATCTTCCCTTATGTTTTACATCCCACACTGTATATGTTATAATTTTTATGCTATGAATCTATTCTGTACTTACGACATCTATTGCATGTCTGTCCGTGCTGGGAGAGGGATCCCTCCTCTGTTGCTCTTCCTGAGGTTTCTATCGTTTTTTCCCCTGTTAAAAGGGTTTTTTTGGGTAGTTTTTCCTTAATCGAATCGAGGGTCTAAGGACAGAGGGTGTCGTATGTTACAGATTGTGAAGCCCTTTGAGGCAAATGTGATTTGTGATATTGGGCTATATAAATAAAATTGAATTGAAAATTTAATTGAATTAACAGATGCTACCAGAAGAAAAATGGTCAATATAATAGTGGCACGGATGATTGATAAACACGGGTATGTGTGTTCTATTTGTGTATACTCTTCTCTTTTTTTCAAGTAACTGCTTGTGTTATGGTTTTGGTTCTGTAGTGTATATTTTGGGGTTTTGGGAGTGTGTTTTGTTTTATTGTCTGTCCCTAGTCTGCTTTAGTTCTGTAAGTTTCTCGTCTTAGTTCTTGTCTTATTTTGAGGTTGTCTGTTAGTCGATGTTTTGGAGTTTATTCTGGTTCTTCCTGTTTTAGTTTGGTGAGGTGGCTGTTCCCTCTTGTGTCTTGTCTCTTTAAATTCCTGCCTATGATTCCCTGAGTGTGTTCACCTGTGTCTTGTTGTGCACCTATGTCTCATTGTCTCCCCCTCTCTAGGAGTATTTGTCTTTGTCACCGCTGTTGGATTTCCAGCGTGTCTCCCTAACTTTTGGATTGGTTTTGGTGGCTTTTTGGACTTTTTGCCTTGCTCTTGGTTTTCTGGACTGTCACTGCCTGGTTCTATGAATGTTGTCTGCTGGGACATTTAATAAACCCTTCACTGTTCTACATAAGCTGTTTGCATTTGGGGTCCTGCTTCCCTTCCACTCTTCTCACACACAACAGCTTGGCTGTTATATAGATATTGAATGCTAATTTAATCTCTCTCCTCAGGCAACTCCCCACCAAAGCTGTTCGTAGAGAGGAGTACCCTCTTGGGATAGTGACTGCCGTCCCTCAAAGACCCATACTCCAAGAAAGGCTATGTATACTCATTATTATTTTACTGTTTACATAATTTTTATGTTTTGGGTTGTTGAGATTTCTCAGGAGGTTATGTGTTTGACAACAGATTCATTTTAAATGTATTTCCATTTTAGGAACACTTCTATGATGCTGCAAGCAGCACCGGCTACATTCCTTGGCGTCTGAAGATGATCCAGAGAACGATTCGAAGAGGATCTGCACCTCCAAGTGGCCCCACTGGCTCTTTTCTCCAAGAGGTAAGAAAGTCCTGTCCATAAACTAGATAATGTTCTCATTAACATTTAACTGTACTATTCTGTTTCCACTGAGATGTTTTATAGTAAAATCTAAGCACTTAAAATCATTCTTGTGACTTTCTCCATAGCCTATGACCAAGAGATGGGTTGTTGCTGTTATATCTCCTTCCACCACCACGTGGCCAAAATCAGCGCTTCTGATGCAGTTAAGAGACCTGTAGTAATTAATTTATAGTTTTTTGATTTGTCATCTCACCATCTTAGCCTCATGTGTAAGGGGCAGAGGAAACAAATTGCAGTTGAGTTTACATAGGATATTTGAGTAATCACTTCTGGAACACTTGTTTTTTTTTTCTTACTCCTGTGTCTAACCTTGCTGCAGTTTGGAAGAGCATCTTCGGAATCACCAGAGCCAGCAGCCATGCCTCCTGGCTGTTGGGCGCCAGAAGAGTAAGTGACAACTTCTCTCATCCCCTGTCAGGCAAACCACTTCCTTGGGTCATTTGATGAGCTTTTTAAAGCTCATTTTGTGTTCAATGTGTCTTATGATGGTGCGCGTGTGAATTTTTACACATTTCTGCAGACAACCGTCTATAACATCGATATGGGAAAAATTAAGGAGTCCCCAAGAGTTCGGGAGCTGAGAGCTAAACTCCTTAACCAGGAAATATTTGTCACAACCTGAGTGAAAGGCAAGGCACTTTCTAAGAGGCATTGTGATCAAAATGCTAACATGTTTCGTGTGCAAGAAAGTTTCTCCCAGCAGTCAGGAGTTGACTTCACATTTAAGGTTATTATCCTGGACCTAAGTTTAAGCTGTTTTGTCAACCAAGCTGCAGGCTTCATTTCCAAACAGCAATGTTGAGTAAATTGTTCCTCCAGTGTTTTTTTCTTCACCCCCCCCCCCCCTCAAACCCCCTGGGTTTATCTGAATTCTCAGAATTTCTATCAAGCTTAGTCCTTACAACAGAAAGCAATTATTGTAGGTGATTTTAATCATGTGGATGTTGAAAATGATGGCCTTAGAAGCCAATCGAGTCTAATAATGAAAGAAATGCAGGACTGTCAGTGTACATAAATCCACGCGCTGTTTTGGCCACAACCTTGTTGTTGTATACGGCATTGAAATTGAACAGTCTTTCCACAGAATCTCTTAAAAAGATGATAAAACAAAGGGTAGCTCCATGGTATATTAAAGCAAACATCACAAAATTGAAAGGACATTGGGTTCCAACCATCTGGGAGAATCTTGTTTAGCCTGGCAAGCTTGTCTTAAAATATATAAGGCCCTCCATAATGCCAGAGCAGCCTACTACTCATTAATAGAGGAAAATAAGGACAACCCCAGGTTCCTTTTCAGCACTGTAGCCAGGCTGACGGAGCCACAGCTCCATTGAGCCATGTATTCCTATGGCCCTCGTGACTTCATGAGCTTCTTCAATGATAAAATTTTGACTATTAAAGAGGAAATGAATCACGTCCTGTCCTCAGCTGGTGCCAATCGATCTTCAAGCATAGAGGCTTTGGAGGGAGCTGTGAAACCTGAGGTGTACTTGGCCTGCTTCTCTTCTGTCGACCTTATTCAACTAACATCGATTTCTTCTAAGCCATCAACCTGTCTCATACACCCAATTCCAACTAGGCTGCTTAAAGGTGTTTTACCATTAGTTAGCATATCTTTAGTAGATATGATCAATCTGTCTTTACTGACATGCATGCTTCTGTTCCACCTTTACAGCTAAGTGCCCAGCTTTAGCAGTGTATCTTATGAACTACTGGAATAATGGACTCAGAGTGAAGAAAACAGATTTTATTGAGAGACTGAGGGTGGGGAAGTGAGGAATTGTTTCCAGAAACAGGACACTGTGGTGGTCAAGGCAGGGTGAGGGGAGATAAGCCGGATGAGGTGCAGTGGGTTTTGGCGGCAATTCCAGGGACGCTGGCGTGGCCAGACATCGGAAACGAACCTGGACACAGAGAGCGGCATGAGAACGGACACACGTACAACAAAGTTTCAACTACTTACTAGGAGAGCCTGGTCCGTTACCACACGGTAAATGGACAATCTAGCAGGGACTGGGTGTGGAGCGAAGTTCTAAATACCCTGGTGCTTGATGGCTGACTGCCCAGCTGTGCAGCCCAGAAGGTTCCATTTGGAGGGAAACACCACATATTTAAGTATTATTAGGTAACACGGGTCAGCTTCCACTACTGCCAGTTTTACATTTCAACTTGTAGGTTTTTGAGCAGTGCAATGTATTTAAACTTCCTGTCATGATTTTGGTGTTAGTTATTGTTATTTTGAAAGTTTGTTTAGTCTTGGTTCTAGTAATTCCTGTTTTATTTTGGTATATGCCTGTTCCCCGTGTCTTGGTCAAGTTGCACTTCCTGCCCCTGATTCCCTGATTGTATTCACCGGTCTCATGCTGCACCTGTGTCTCGTTGTCTCCCCTGCCCCTGTGAGTATATAGTGTGTTTCTCTTGTGTCCTTGCCAGTTTGTCGTTGTTTCATCACCATGGTTACCCTGTGTTTCTCAAACATTTTGGCTCTTTTGGTGGCTTTTTGGACTTTTGTCTTGTTTTTTGGCTTTTGCCTGCCTGCTGGTCCTTCTGGATCTCTGCCTGCCTCCAGGACTCCTAAATAAAATCCTCCCCTCACCTCAACCAGTCTGCATCTTTCTTTCAGATCCATCATTGTGACTCTTGTCAGTCTGTTAATCTAGTAGCTGTTAAATTGATGTTAGAATGATGCTATACACAGGGTATTTTGCATGCTACTAACTCCTTTTTAACAAAGCACTATTAAGCCTACAGGTCTCCTTTACCTGCTAGTACACAAACACACCTTTAGCTTAGCCTCCATCAGAGGCCACGCTTGTGCTAATCCCACTAGAGAGTTAACCCTCCAAGGTGGCTTACTGCCATCATTAAATTCCCCTTTGTCTAGAGAGATATATGGAACACCACCTGTCACTTTTTAATAGTTTGATGGGTTATCAGGCCATGCCCCTTTTATATCAAATTCCCCCCTCCTCCCCCACAGGAAATAAAATGACTTAATTAATGGTGTTAATGGCTGGGTGTCTGTGACTGTGTGTGTTGGAGGGGGTAGGGAGCACCACAAACAACAGCTAGACCTCATTTTGTCCGCTTAAATGTTAGAAAAGCCCACGTTTGTAGTAATGTTAGATTTTATTGCAATAATCGGTTTATTTCCATTAATTTAAAAAGAACAAAAGCTTTAGAAACTTAAAATAAGGAAACTCTGTGCTGCTTGAATGAATTAAACGTCTTTCATTTTCAATAGATGAAACGTATTAAACGAGTCCAACGCAAGAATAAAATGTCATTTCAAGAGCTCTCCTTCAAAAGATGGCTGTGTCATACTCACCATTCTGTCTTGCAAAAGACACAAGAATCTCTGTCTGTCTCTCTCCTCGAAATAAGACAAACTCAAAGTGAAGCGGCATGTTCGGTAGACAAAACTAAATAGTCTCGAGCAAGTATAAAATGTAACTTTTGCTGCCATCTTCATCCTGTGCTCAACAGTCTGCTCTCGTTGTGCCTCTGCTCTGCAGTGGTAATACACGCTGTTTCCAGACTTGTGACAGGGACCCTCCCTCAGGCGGTTATCTCCATATGACAGTCAGGAGTCTGGTAGAAAAGCCCTCTTTTACTGGTACATTTTAATGCAAACTATATTTATTTTCATTAGTTTAAAGAAATCCCTTAAACACGAATGAAATTTCGAGTGAAACACATCGTGAATAAAACGCAACTTTTGCTTATGTCAATCTCACCATTCTCTCACACGTGTTCAACAGAGACAAAACTTTAATTCGGATCAATGATACTTTTATCGTTCAACCGCGAACATTTTCCGGTCGCTTTAAACATTGTGTCGGTAAATGCTGTTGACTTGCTCTAAACGTTTATTGCATTGTC
>CM022471.1:25363536-25434028 GCA_011952105.1 Coreoperca whiteheadi
CGATCGACGAGGTCGAGCATTGCCCTTTGGTTAGTGAAGAGAAAATGTTGTCGTCCGAGGAAATTCATTTTGACCCTAGACTACAGACGCTATTTTCATATCAGGTTGTGGGACCGAGCGGATGTGGAAAAACCTATTTTGTAAAGTCTGTTTCGGAAAACTGTAATCATACGATGGATATACAGCCTGATAACATTGTCTGGATTTATACTTCTTTTCAACCCATGTACGCCGAACTGCAAAAGAAGAATAAAAAGGTTAAATTTGTCGAAGGGATACCCGATTCTTTTGAAGATGAAAGACTGTATCCCCCCGATCAAAATCACTTGATTATTTTGGACGATGTCATTTTTCAGGCCTCCGACCATCCCGAGGAAGTCAGGATTTTTACACAATACAGACATCACAAGAACATGAGCGTCATGATGCTGACTCAGAATGTTTTTCATCAAGGTAAACATAGTCGCACCATCAGATTAAACAGTAACTATCTGGTGCTGTTTAAAAACCCTTGAGACAGATTACAGACAAATATACTGGCCCAGCAGATATTCCCCGGACGAAAAGCCATTTTCAAAGAAAGTTTTGAAGACGCCACCAAAGAACCTCACGGGTATTTAATCGTCGACCTCACGCCTACTTGTCCAGAACAGTACAGATTAAGGTCAGGAGTACTGCCCCGTCATCTATCTACCTAAATCAAAGTCCTAAGCCAGCATGTCTGCGTGTTTTAAAAGGAACACTCCTTTACTGCGCGCTTTGTGTCACGCCACGCCGCAGAAACGTAAAGATATCCTCAACCATTGTTCCTCGGACTTTCTTCAGTCTCTGTGCGAGCTCTCTTTAAATCTTTTGAAAGGAAACATTCCCCTGACCTCCGTTCAATATCAAAAACTCAAAAAACAAAAGAAAATCATCAGGCTGTTGGCCGATAAAAAAAACAGCCTAAAAACCAAGCATCGGACTCTGAGAAAACAATCTGGAGGCTTTCTTTTACCTCTCCGTTCAGCCGTTGTTCCCATCGTCGGACAGCTTCTGGGAGGGCTTATTCATAGATGAGTCAAAAGATGTTTTTAATATCGCCTCAGCAGCTAAACCGTCTGAATCAGGCGGCAACTGTTCCCGGGGAAACCGTGAGCCGTACGGCTGAAAACGACTTGGATGTAAAAATGAGGGCTATATTAAATGAGCAGGGGTTAAATGCCTATGAAAAAATAAAAAAATACAACGCACTACTGCAGCGATACCTGGCTCTAGTCAAACAAGGAGAGAAAGACGACCGTCTTATCACGCTGACTCTAGCTAAAGATTGATTAATTGACTTGTTCAAATATCTCTCTGTCTCTAATAAAAAATCCCAACCGCCTGAGGGTTGGACGGGTTTTTTAAATACCCTATCGAAACTCAACGTCCCTTTCTCACTGATGACTAACCCTTGAGCTCGCGAGGAATATCGCTAACTTCAAATGGGAGGACCGTACGAAGATGAGGAGCCATCGCCCCCAAAGAAGGGAAAAAGAAAGAAACGCATGCCCTTGGCCCCCTGTTGGAACGAATCGCCCCCGCCGTTAAGAAAAGGAAAGAAACGCACGCCTTTGGCGCCACTCTGGCTTGATTTTACCCCTAATAAATAAATAATGAAACAAATTGAATTGTCTCGTCTTTATTATTATAAACTGTAACAATCTTTGAACATTTGTAAAGAACTGACGGTGTGGTGAAAAGATCCTGCTCTTTGCCGCCTCATACAACGTTGATATTTTCTCACAAATTTTGATACCGTAGCATCGTTCGTCATCACATCATCATCATCACGATACAAAGACACACATTTTCAAAAGATAGACCGCAGGCTCTGTGACACAAATAATAAACACAGTGCTGACCGCACACCATAGACAGGGCGTGTTGAAGTTGCCGGTTGTGGTATGTAATGGTGTCGCAGCAACTTTCTAGAAATTGTAAGATGCCTTTAGGGTAATGTGAAAAATCTGGGGGGAATCCAAAAGAATCAAAAAAGGTGCCTTTTTGACCTACCTTGAGCGTGAGCGCCAACCAATGCTCTCTGGGTTTGTGTGCTGGGTGGGTGTTGACGATTATGTAGGCGGGAATTCTGAAGGATCGCCGCTGTAGCTGATCCGAAGCCCACACGCCGCAAAAGGCATCTCCCAGTAAATGTCGCATTATGCCCTCCAATTTGTGATTGTTCATCTCGCCTCAGTAATAGTCCACCAACACCTGTCGCTTGGACTTGATTTTTAAAATAGACTCGTAACAAGCGTAAACGATGAGATTAGTGGTGAAGGGTAAGGGCACTCGGAATCTCATTTCCAGTCGTAAACTTCTGCTGGAAATGGGCGATAAAGCGTCACTGTCTTCGCCGGCGTTGAGATTGAAAACAAACAAAGAGTATCCCTGCTGAAAGTCCTCCCTGTCGATGGCCAGAGGTAAATCTTTCAGGTGTCTTCCCGTAGCTGTAAACATGTTATAAAACTGTCGGACGGACAGTCCCTGATTAAATTGAGGCTAGAAAGCTTTGGCGGGTACCTGTCTGCTGTCTTGACAAAGGGCCATGTATTCCACATCGTTGTGAATAAAATTAAAGGGGGACAGGTCTCTTTTTCCTGTGAAGGCCTCGTGGTTCACCATGGCTATCACTAAATATTTAGTCATCGTTCCCAGAAAGAGATTTTCTTGGTTACATATTCAGGAATTTTCCAGGATGGAGTAGGTCTTTACGTTCACGCGGGATAGGGGGTAGAGCCCGTTGCCCCTCATTAAGGCCGCCGCGTGCCCTAAACGCACGGCGGGGGAGACGCTGACTTTCTTGACAAACAAAGAGGCCCCCAGTACTTTTAAACGGTGAGTGGTGAGGGAATCGGCCATGAGACAGAAGGCGTCGTTGGCCCTGGTCAGCTTAATTCTCAGATCCACAGAGTTCAAGAGAAGCCTCTTGCAAAAAAATAGGAATAGGACCCAGCAGGTGAACCTCGTTAGAACCACCGGTGAACCGAGCTCTCTGAACCAAATCCCTGTTTGGCCCGTTATTTGTCACTGTAGAGTCCACGGAACCGGCCGCGTCTTTGTAAAATAGCCCGGTGCTGAACTGACTTTTTAGCGTGTCCTCTGAATAGTTGAGCAGGGTCTCTATCATTGCTCTGTAGGGGTGAGTGGCGCTGGATTGCGAAATCAGCCTATCCCCCAGAATAACGTCGCATTGGCTGAAAATTGTATTCAAAATTGTAATTGACGAGTTCCACGGCTGCGTTGGCAGCCATGTTTGAGCCGTCCGCGTTGGTAATTTTCACGCGAAGCAGAAGCAAGCTGTCGCTAAGGTCCAGGTATCGTTCTCCGTCCCCGGGAATAAAAAATTCGATGGGGCCTCCGTCGGTAATTGGACGTTCTCAAGAGCGGAGCGTAAGCGTCACCAACCAGCTGATAGTGTACCACGTCGCTATAACAGTACATGTGGTAAAAACCCGCCTTTATATCAGCTGGATAGGGAGCCAAGCTTGCGTCGACCTTGAACCGTTTTCCCGGTTGAAGGCCTAACATGTAAGCCGTGGGGGCAGAAAACCGTAGATGATACTGACCCCCTGCTTGAAATTCAAATCTCTACCTAATTGTTTTTATATGTTTTTCAGGTGGCTTGCCTTGACCCAGCTGTTGAACTTGTCAGGCCAGTTTTTCCAGCGTACTAGCATTTCTTTTTTACAGCCCACCATCTGCTCGTCCAGGACCTCTTCCACTTGAAACGCTTTGTCTTTGGCAATCTTCACTTTTTGCAACTCTGCTTCATAAAACATCCCCTCATTCCCACAACCTGGCATGAAAATAGCGTTCATAGTCTACGGTCAAAATCAATGTTGCTGGACCACAACATTTTCTCTTCACTAACCAAAGGCCAATGTTTGACCTCATCGTACGAAACCTTTTCTGGAATGACAAGTTTCTAAGAAAACATCCATTTTTATCTCAATATTAAACGTTACAATTTCAATAGCTATCATATCAGTTGTGAAAACTCTTCAAATCTAGGAAAAAATATAGGCTGTCATCATTAGTTTTACCATTAGTATCTAGTAAAACTCGTCCAATTTAAAACATTTTAACCCTTCCGCAGATACACATTCTCGTCCAGCGAGCTCCCTCATCATGAACATACCATGCTTCCGTGTCACACAGCGTTATTTATGGAGTTAGGGTACGGACACAAAGGTACGTTTCAAAAGGTTTTTATTCATTCAGGTGTACATTATAGTGGTGATATTAAACATGACACACGTTGTTATCCTCTGCTCAGCGTACACATTCATAGCTCAAAATGCATAGTGGAAGGCATAAAGGCAGAAAAGAACACATAGCCCACAATTTTCTTAATCGGTTCCCAAACGTCCTTCATGTTCAATTAAGAGGCCCCTCATTCAACACATATTTCATATTCTGAGAACATTGGTCGCAGGTCTCAATCTCAGTCTCACAGTGTAGGTTGTGATCCATCTCGACGGTGAGCCATAAATTAAAGTCGTGATCAGTCAGATCTCTTCAACTTTCCTTTTAGTCCCGTTTCGCTACGCTAGCCGTGTCCTACGGGTCAGAGCTCCCGCCCCATTTTTGAAATGTTTTACAGACATGCTTCCGTCGACTTTCATTTAGTAACGTAGACAAGTACCTCAGACTATTATTTCCCGAAACAGGTGTTATAGTTTGTATAGACTGGGGAAGCGACACAAATCTGTCTATTGATAAATAAATAAATTTTTTTTACTTCATAGTCTCCATGCAACAATAGACTGTAAATGTGAAACATTAGCCACATTATACAGATCAACATTATATTTTATTGACCTGTTTTAAAAGTAAGGTTTAATATTGATGTTGGTTTTTACATGGTAGGTGCTGCTTGTGAAATTACCTGTACCAACAAAGAAGAAGATATTTTTGACATTCTCAGAGATGAGGCATCTATTACGTCAGACTGTCTACTCAAAGGGTATTTAGTATGTTGCAGAACAGTTGGCTTTTTGATCTTGTTACTGCCACTAGATTCCTCCAATCTGCTTTGGTAACTGACTGTTAAAACAGTCCTCTACAAATATAACACTGGCAACAGATTCTGGATTTAAGATGTTGATTTCTTTACTATGTACTATGATTTCTGGATCCATCCTCTACACTTATGTTTTACTACCTACATTTTGTCATTATAATTGTTGATGCTATGATCTTCTGTTGAATCTATTCTGTACACACATGAATTATGTTAACATCACAAAGGGAAGAGGATCACACAGAAAACATTTCAGATGTGATGACCAAACCAGTCAAACAATAGGCAAAAAGCATATAACATAGTACCTATCATCAGTAATAACTATTATAAAAGTGATAAAGTTCATATTTTGAAAGTTTTAAGAGGTTTGTTTGTATCAACATGTAATATGTGTATTACATACATACTGAACATTACCCAAAGTATTCAAAATCACATTAAAAATGACACTTGTAACAGTAATGTCTTTGAGTCAAATGAAAATCAATAACTAAATTATAACTTTCACAATATTTAATTCCCAAGTATTTAAGATGTCATATATGTCAGATGTCTGAATTCTGGAAATCCGAAAGATTATGATATTGTTTAGGCTATAAACATACAAGTATACATACTGTATTGAATGTGAAAAACTAAATACTTTTAAGCTTTTAGAATTAATTTCCAATTCATTCTCCCTCAGCTTGAACTCTGTCGCTTTCTAGACTCTTGATTTGTGAGTACAGACGCAAAGAGGTGATGACAACTTCCTGTGTGTGTGAGGGGCTTCCAAAACCCACCAGCACAGAAGAAGCAGATGGTAACAACGTCCTCTGTGCTGGTCGGCCCTGAGCGCTCCTCATCCTCTGGCCTGCTGGGCGAAGAGGGTGGTGTAATATTCATGGCAGTTCCTATAATGAATATAATCCACACGTAAAGTTAACATTAGCTGATCACCACTTCATGTCACTTACTGCTACTTCTGGAGTCTTAGTGAAGGGATTACTTACTTAGACGACTGAAAGAAAGGGGACCACTGCTCTCCAGCTGCTCCTATCCATCCATCCTTATGGTCCGGAGGAAACACATCTTTGCTGTCGTCAAGGAAACCCTGGATGCAGTCTCAGTCTTCCATGTTGTCACTTCTTGTGGGGAGACCTGTTACAATGACTCAAAAATACAACAGAGTGAGTAAAATAAGCAATCTTTGAATCCCTGATTGCGGGAAACTTTTGTTGCCGTTAAGTATTAATTTACCTTTGTCTGTTATCTTACCTCTGTAGGCATCTACAGTTTAGTTAAAACAATCAAAGAACAAGCAGTGTGAGAGAGAGTGTGTGTGTGTTTAGGGTAAGGGGTTAGGGTAAGGGGCTAGGGAAAGGGTTAGGTTAAGGTAAGGGGCTAGGGAAAGGGTTATTTCAATGACTGTTGTGTGTGTGTGTGTGTGTGTGTGTGTGTGTGTGTGCGTGTGTGTGTGTGTGTGTGAATGGCTGATAGAGAGACACTTCAGAAAGTGCTTTGGATTAAAGCACTACATAAATGCATACATCTTATACATATGCTACCAAAGTCTTTGCCAACCCCGCCAGACGATTGGGAAGGTTACTTGGGGCTTCGGCAGCTCTGCCAGATGGAAAGGTTTTGCAGTTTTCCAATCCTCCAGCAAACAGGCATGTCAGTTCTAATTGGAGTCGCTGTCATCTGCCCACATCTGGTACTCGAAAGGACCCGGCCAGAATCTTTTACTTGAGGACGAGTGGAGGCCTTAGGTAAACGGCGCTGACTCCCAGTAGCTCTCTTCAGTGCTCCTGCTTTTGAGGATGAGTGGAGGCCTGAAGTGGATGGTGCTGACTCCTCGTGGCATTCCTCATAGTCCCACCTCTGCCACTTGGCACTTACCTGCTGTGTGTAACTTAACTCTTCCCTGCTCTGCTTTGTGGGGAAGCCAAGGGTGGAGGTCCAAAGACTGTAATAATAGTTAGGCTTGAGGTGACTTAATCGTAAGGAGCAAATGAACAACACACATTTCTTACAGCATTGAGAACCTCTACATCTATTTGTAGGGTAGCTAGGTAGAATCACCTGCCAGCTCAATGCTGTTCTAATGTTCAGACCATATTCAAGACAGATGTGTGACAGCAACGTTTTGTGATGACTAGCTTGACTGTGGTGGCAAATATCAGTGGAGATATCAAAACTCATTAGGATCTGAATAGTCAAAAGCAACCCTGACATGCATTTTATCGGCTGACATCTGATCAAATAGCAGATCAGGTATCAATAGTAAATTTGCACCAATGTTGATTATTTTTGGGGTTCAGTATCTTGCTCAAGGACGCTTCGACGCATGGGGGAATCGAACTGCCAACCTTATGTATCTTAAGACTATATACAGTATGCTTCAATATGTCATAGCATGCAAATATAAAGAGTACAGTCTAGACCTGCTCTATAGGAAAACTGTCTCTGCTCGCATCTCGGCATGCCTGAGTGTCATCTCGTTTTGGACGAAGGACCATCACCTGCAGGTGAACCTCGACAAAACGGATATGCTTGTGATCCCGGCCAACCCAAAGATTCACCACTACCTCTCCATTCAACTAGGCTCATCGACCGTTATGCCGTCCAACAAGGCCAGAAATCTGGGGGTGGTAATTGATGATCAGCTAAACTTCAAAAGCCATGTCGCCAGCACCACACGGTCCTGTAGATTCATCCTCTACAACATCAGGAAAATCAGACCTGTCCTATCTGAGCAGTCTACACAAGTCCTAGTCCAGGCTCTTGTCTTGTCCAAACTGGACTATTGCAATGCACTGCTGGCTGGACTCCCTGCTTGCACAACCAAACCTCTGCAGATGATCCAAAACGCGGCGGCAAGAGTTGTCTTCAATGAACCGAAGAGAGCGCACGTAACTCCTCTCTTCATTAGGTTACACTGGCTCCCTGTTGTCGCCCCCATCAAGTTAAATAGCAAGCTTTAAATAAAAGATATAAATGTGGTTAATGTGAATGTGTATTCATGCAGAATCCATCATGTCATGAACCTTTTCATGTTGTACAGGTAATGAGGGTATTGGGACAGACCATGTAGCTTCAACGTACCTTCATACATTTCCATACATTATATGGAAAGTGTGTAGCCTCTACTGGTCACTCCTAACTGGGTGAGAAGACCTCTGGAGCCCTCCTAAATAATTTGAGCCGGGACTAAGTCATATGGTGGATGCCATACTCTGTACATATCCCGGCCTAGGATGCAGGATGGCTCTAACTGCACCTCGAATGAGCCACCGACAGGGCCTAAGACTTCTCTCACTCTCTTAAGAGAAGTCATGGCCAGCAAGAATGCCACCTGTCTGATGAATCGTCCAGTGGATCGAAAGGTGCTGTGGGCAGTCCACGAAGGAAACTGGTAACAAAGTGGTGCTTTCCAAGCGAGCAGTCATCCATCATACTGTGGAATGCAGCAATCGCAGCCACATACACCTTGAGTGTAGTTGGAAAGTCCTGCCGAAATCCGGCTTTGGAGAAATCTAGCACTGAAGCCAGTGCCAGTGAACTGGGTCAGGGTGGCGCTCTCGACACCAAGTAGTCCTGCCCTTGACAGCAGGTCCCTCCTGATGGGGATCTCCCACGGGGGGCCGTCCAGGAGGGCTACCAAGCCCGAAAACCAGATTCTGGTGGGCCAGAACGGGGCCACGAGCCTGTTCGGCGAATCTTCTCTAGAAATGCCTTGGAATGCACTGCCAGAACAGCTTCACACTCATCATTTTCACAGAGACCCAGTGCGCTTGCTAAAGATCAGAAACCTGACGACAACAGTAAAGCCAGCTCCCTTAGTAACCTCTGGTTCCGCCAGCGTCCGTCACGTGTTGACGTTAAACCAATCAAGACTGGTCTAGTTGATACAGAGATTCAGATGTGGTCACGCTGAGGGCGTTCCCCATAGCGTCAGCTGACGCAGCGTTGAAGTTCCCTTGAAAAGGGAAAGGTTCACTAAACCTTTGTGGAAAACTGAAGAGCTTGAAAATGGCTCTCCGTAGACCACCGATCGACGAGGGACACCTACTGGTGGGATTCCCTTGCAGGTAAGAAATTTTAAATTCATGTTTATCATTTTATGGCTGATAATGCGTTTAAACCCATTAAAAGCTTTATCAGTTCAGAAATGAGTGTAACCTTTTGAATTTAAAGGTGCTTAGTTCACACCATGTCATTAGGCCTGTTGGAAAAACAGATTTGGTAAAAACAGACGATTTCTCCTGTAAAATGATAATTTGATGGACAGAATGTCTTAAATAACCCAGGACATGTGTGGAATGTATTGGATTAATTGGATTAACAATTGGATTAATGTTAGTGTTTGTTAAAAAAATTCAAACTATTATTTTGGTTTGAGGACATCAAATTTTCCAAATGTTGCATCAAAGTTAGTGAGAAAAAAAGATGGCGACTAGGCCAAATTTCATATAAAGCCAAAAATATATTTTTCTCCACCATGGAGACAATTAAACTATTTGCACCGAACGTTAGAACGTTCAGGAGTAGTCAAACTGAGGTTGTTTGTTTTGATTGTTGAAGCTTGACTTACTGTATTGTATTGAGCTGATTCCGGAGGCAGAAAGCTTCGGGGCATGTCTCTGTGGGCTGGAGTCTGAACCCAGGTCCAAAGAAAAGTGGAAAGAGCCATGCGTAAAAGCGCGCAGCGTGTAGCGAGCTCCCGTCTCCTTCCCCAGGAGTTATAAAGTATGCTATCCTGTATGCTGTTGCATGCTGGGGCAGCAGATTGAGGGTAGCGGACGCTAAAAGACTCAATAAACTGATCCATAAGGCCGGTGACTTTTTTGGGGTGGAGCTGGATTCTCTGTCGGTGGTGTCAGAGAGGAGGATACTGGCCAAATGCCATCTTGGACAGTGTCTCCCACCCACTCCATGGCGTGCTGGTCAAGCAAATGAGTACCTTCAGCGGAAGACTCCTCCCAAAATGCACCACAGAGCGCCACAGGAAGTCATTCCTGCCTGTGGCCATCAAACTGTATAACTCACTACTCTAAGTGTTAGTCAATATGATCCTAAGTCACTAAACTGGACACCGATCATGAACATCTCTGCAATACTGGACATAATTTGGGAATATTCGGTGCTTAAACTACTGTGCAATACACCCTGTTTTAAATTTAATTTGTGATACTTATTATACTTCTAGTAAGGCTGTGCAATATCCTCTGTTCCATTATATATTGTTAATATATTGCACTATTACTTTATACTGTAATATTAACCTCAACCGGTAAACCCACTTTGTACATTACACTTATTTAAATTTAAAATGTATACTTATACCCACTTTGCACTTAACTGTATTATAGTGTATTATATTTTTGCTTTTTGCCTTGCTTAGTACTTCCATTCTTGTGTGCACTGACGTGATAGTAAGCTGCTGTTACAAAGAGTTTCCCCTCGGGGATAGATAAAGTATTTCTGATTCTGATTCTGATTCTATAGCATGGTTCATGTGATCCTTACTAATCGTAGTCACCTCAAGCCTAACCATTATTGCAGTCTTTGGACCAGACTAAAACGCAGCGTTTTCTCTGCAAGTTCTGCACCAGTAGTCCCTCATTACTGTGCTCACAAGTCTGAATGATGTAGCAATACATTTCAAATGCCTTCCAATAATTAATAATAACCCTTAAATATTAAAATCATCATTGGTGCAAACTGACTATTGATACCTGATCGGCTATGTTTGCCACCACCGTCAAGCTAGTCATCACAAAACGTTTCTGTCACACAGCTGCCTTGTATATGGTCTGAACATTAGAACAGCATTGAGCTGGCAGGTGATTCTACCTAGCAACCCTACAAATAGGTTATAGAGGTTAACAATGCTGTAAGAAATGTGTGTCCGTCAGTTATGTGTGTAAAAATATCAGTAAAACAGGATTCTATTATATTTTCAATAATGTTTAGTTTCCAAACACAAATTTGATGATTTTTCATTTGGGACTCCTCAGCCAAATATTTAACGTTGACGGAATGAGAAATACTTATCATTTGAAATCAGGTTTTCAGGTGTTCTAACTTTTTCCCCTCTCAGGTGTCGCCCACCACATCGTCGAACGTCCTGCAGAAGACAGCCTTCTTGAAGTCATCACTATTCTCGATGAGGAGGACGAGTTTGATGAAGGTGGTTGCCAACCAATGGAGATCGACGAGGTGGAGGATGAAGACACCGAGGACGGTCTGACAGCGTCGGCGAAGATTCAGGGTACGACTCCATGTATGAATACTTTGAAGACAATGACGTCAGACCTTGCTCCCCTCTCATCCAGCTGTTCCGTCCAGAAGTCCTTCTGCAGGGATGGTGACCAGCGTGTCCTCCTGTTCCTGCTGGTGTTCCTGTCCCCTGCCCTGTTGCTGCTCCTAGGTAGCTGGTTGTGGAACCCCCTGAAGAGTCTGCTCCCTCCACCTCTGGCCTTGGCTTCCCCACAAAGCAGAGCAGGGAAGAGTTAAGTTACACACAGCAGGTAAGTGCCAAGAGGCAGAGGTGGGACTGTGAGGAACGCCACGAGGAGTCAGCACCATCCACCTAAGGCCTCCACTCGTCCTCAAGTAAAAGATTCTGGCCGGGTCCTTTCGAGTACCAGATGTGGGCAGATGACAGCGACTCCGATTAGGACTGACAGGCCTGTTTGCTGGAGGATTGGAAAACTGCAAAACCTTTCCATCTGGCAGTGCTGCCGAAGCCCCAAGTAACCTTCCCAAGAGTCTGGTGGGGTTGGCGAAGACTTTGGTCTTGCACCAGGATCAATTTGCCCTTTGAACAACAGTTCCCTTTAATAGTAATATGTATAAAATGTATGCATTTATGTAGTACTTTAATCCAAAGCACTTTCTGATGTGTCTCTCTATCAGCCATTCACACACACACACACACACACACACACACACACACACACACACACACACACACACGTTGTGTTTCCATCACTTTCGGGGACATTACATTGACTTACATTCATTCCCTGGAGACTTACCCTAACCTTAACCATAACCGCTACTAGATGAAACCTAAACCTTACGCTAGCCTAAACCTAACCTTGCTCTTACTCTAACCTTAAACCAAGTTTTCATCCTAAAATGTAATGATTTACGTTATGGGGACTTGCATTTTGTCCCCATAAGGAAGGCAAGTCCTCACAATGTGACTGTGCAAACAGATTTATGTCCCCACACCATTAGTAATACCTGCCCACACACACACACACACAAACACAACAGTCATTGACATAACCCTTTCCCTAGCCCCTTACCCTAACCCTAACCCTAACCCCTTACCCTAAACACACACACACTCTCTCTCACACTGCTTGTTCTTTGATTGTTTTAACTAAACTGTAGATGCCTACAGAGGTAAGATAACAGACAAGGGTAAATGAATACTTAACGCCAACATTAACAAAAGTCTCCCGCAAATGTTGATCTCACTCATCAGGGATTCAAAGATTGCTTATTTTACTCACTCTGTTGTATTTTTGAGTCATTGTAACAGGTCTCCCCACAAGAAGTGACAACATGGAAGACTGAGACTGCATCCAGGGTTTCCTTGACGACAGCGAAGATGTGTTTCCTCCGGACCATAAGGATGGATGGATAGGAGCAGCTGGAGCGCAGTGGTCCCCTTTCTTTCAGTCGTCTAAGTAAGTAATCCCAGAAGTAGCAGTAGTGACATGAAGTGGTGATCAGCTAATGTTAACTTTACGTGTGGATTATATTCATTATAGGAACTGCCATGAATATTACACCACCCTCTTCGCCCAGCAGGCCAGAGGATGAGGAGCGCTCAGGGCCGACCAGCACAGAGGACGTTGTTACCATCTGCTTCTTCTGTGCTAGTGGGTTTTGGAAGCCCCTCACACACACACAGGAAGTTGTCATCACCTCTTTGCGTCTGTACTCACAAATCAAGAGTCAAGAAAGCAACAGACAGTTCAAGCTGAAGGAGAATTAATTGAAAATGAATCTAAAAGCTTAAAAGTATTTAGTTTTTCACATTCAATACAGTATGTATACTTTTATGTTTATATCCTAAACAATATCATAATATTTCATATAGAATTCAGAAATCTGACATCTATTGTGAAAGTTAAGGAATATAATATTCGAAGGTACCATATTGACAAACAACTAACTTTCTGGGCAAACCTTCCCGAGGGATCACAAGAGAGGGACTAAAGAGCAGAGTTTGATTGCACCGACTTTGTCACAACCTGGCTCAAGGGAAGGTTTAAGAGGAGAGGAGAACACAAGCCTTTCTAACTTACCATAACAATATAAAATATGTTAACCAGTACATCAGTAGTGTTTTGCACGTTTGAATGAGTGTCTAGTGAACACCCCAACAACAAACCAATGCCCAGGGAGAGAAGTGGAACTGACTGAATCCATCAGCTTATATAGCTGAGGAGCAGCAGCACAGGGGTTAATCAGTGATGCACTTCCTGCTTCCCTCCTAACAAGGGAGAGAGAGCCCAAACAGGAAGTCAGGAGGGCTGCCCCCCTACCCTTAAGAACATACCATGATCCCAGTAAAACTAAATTTCAGTCCAAAATAAAAGGCTCAATTTACTAAACATTTTACCCCGAATAAACAATCCCAAACAATAGGCATACCACCCTATTTTACATAGTTTCTTACTGGACAATTTAAACAAACTTGAGAAATCCAAAATTTGAGGAAATGCAAGACAAAAATACACTTGAGGGTAGTTAGGACAGGAGATCTTAAGGCAATAGGGCATGAGACAGGGCATCAGCAACAAGGTTAGCAGTGCCTTTGATATGATTTATCTCCAATTCATGAGGCTGCAAAAATAAAGCCCATCTCATTTGGGTTTTTGGAATGATCGCATGGCTCTGATGCATGACCAAGAGAGAGCTAAAGTAGTTTCCCTTTGTGTATCGCGGATCTTTGCAAAGAAGAAAAGGCCATTCACAGACCTCAAAATGATGAAAGAATCTTCTGTTTCTGCACTTTTTTTTATTTCAAAAGTGAAACAATAAACATTGCTATTTTTTACTACATTCATTTGCATTTGTTTAAAATGTTCCATTACCAAAAGTTTTAAATATGCTCCTGAAAATGTCTGGGCCATCTACATTTCCTGGTTTTAAAATCTGGCCCAATTGAATTTGTTATTGAATAGACCTGGGCTACAGTATAGCCTATATGTAGGCCTGCTCTAAGGCCTTTATAAGAGGTCATTTCTGGGTCCTTTAGGGTACAGGACCTCCTAGAAGAATTTATTCTTATTAATATAGGCTATATTTGCTTTGTCTTCAAACAAAATGCTACCTTTATGGCTAGCACATTGCGTTCCTTTCAACAAACATTTTCCCTCTTGAAGCCATGTTAGGGGGGCGTTTTCACTGAATTTTTCCCCTTTGCAGCATCAGTAGCACAGAGCCAGCCTCCGACCAGACTACGGTGTTCCTGCTTGCTCTGTTGGTTTTTTTGTAAGGTTGGGAAGCAAGATTACGCACAAGGACAGCAAAAAAACAGAACCAAAACAAAGTACGCCGTCTTTCACCGGGGGGATTCGTCTGTCTTCCGTGCAGGAGCATTACTGGTTAGTGCTGAATCGGGTGAAAGGAGGAAAAAACAGGTAGAAACTTGAAGGGTTTTTCACGTTTAATGCATCGGCGCATATCCGGATTGACGGGGACGCTTTACTTTCCATGTCTGATGTGATTACACACATGCAGAGGATTGGAGACTAACGTTACATGAAAAAAGAAGGGGGCGGGCGAGGGCTTGTTTAAAGAAATGGGTCGTTGTGCTTAATATCTCTATTGTAGAATAATACCCAAAAGTGCCTCACGTACACCACTGTGTACTGAATAATTGTTTGACGTTAGCTAAACGAAGCCAACCTGGCGTTGCTAACATTAACCCTAAGCTTTATGGTTTTCGTTGCTGAATTGTTGCTAATAAATGCACTTCTCCAGGATGTTCCACAATTTACATAACCGAAAAGTCCAGTTTAACGTCTGCGTAGCTATGTCGAAGAGGTGTTGGTTGCTTCACTGTAACGTTAGGTTCAGTACAGCAACGTTAGCCTGCATGGCCCCGGTCACATTCCCGTCTTTTTCCATTCGGCTCGGCTCCTGCGCCGAACACCGCAAGCACACATCATATCACTCCACCTTTTATGCCAGCGGCGAGCTCGTGTGTTAATTAGTGCATACGTGTAAATTATGTGTGAGTTCCACCGGCGCTGCTGCAGGCCGCAGCCTATCAGACCGCTCGCTGCTGGAACTTGTTTACATGGAAACCTCGGGGGGAAGCGGTAACCTTTCCCCCGTAACACCCTCGGTAAACATATATAAGGTAAAAAAGGGATAATCGACTGGCCCTTATTATGGCACCCTAAGTACAAGTAGTGGAGGTGAGGTATGGGCTTTTTTCTCCTAGTAGCCTACAACACTACTCAGTTATTATACAAATATGTTAAATTACTTTTCTCAAGCAGAATTTGTGTTAGGCTGTCAAGCTCAGGCAAATACGTCCTCACTGACGTCATCCAGTGGATCTGTATGATGGTTCACAGAAGGTCCTATATGAAAACAGATCTGGCACAGATTTCCCTATTCTTTCTCATTACGTTGTGCTGTGTTGGAGGATGCCTGCTCACCACCTTGGGCTGATACCTGTCTGACTTCATCATGTGTTACACTGAATGTTTAGAAATTTGTCTAGGATTGTATGTGGTAAATGAAGGTTAAAAAAATACATTGAAAAACCATGAAAAAAACCTGTCAAAGTCACAAAGTGTCTTTCCATCCTCTGTGGTCAGTTTATTACACATTTAATTCAACCCTCATAAATCATTTGCAAAGGCATATCTATGTACATTTGAACGCAGTTTAATTATTAAACAATTATCAATTAATTGTCGGATCAGAAGGGTTTATGGAGAAATAGATCATTTTTTGCAAACTCTAGCACTTACAAGTCCACTGGTGTATACCACTTTCATTTGTTTGGCAATTATACTAAGATATTACTATTATAAAAGGGTCAGTTCACCTTAATTACAAAGAGTTGCAGAAACATTTGCTAAATAAACTATACTACAACATATAGCTACAGCTTTAATTTCATTGTGTAGCCCTGTGTTGTAGAATGACACAATAAATATGCCCTGTATACAGATAGTTTTGGTTTTATTTGTCCATGTTGTCTACAGTTTTCAGTGGCACTACTGTCCACCAATAAAATAGTTCCTATGAAAACTGTTTTCAGTGTGGTCTGTGGATTATCCAGAGTAACAGGGACACTGTTTCTGGAAAGCGATGTTTCTGATAAATTGTAATTTCCAATGCCATGACCACTACAAACAAAATTCCATTCACCACCATTGTATTGGGGTGGGGGCAGAAATCTCAGAGACAGATGTATCAAAATCTGGACAAATAAACCAGAACTATCTGTGTGTGCTGATACCTAAGAACTGACCATTTCACAATATATGGATGTTTTTTGTTTAAAAGGCTGCTCTATGTGTAGCATATGTTATTTCTGTCACTCGCTGTGGTTGTACTCTGTGTCCAGAGCGGGATGTCAGCCAGAGGAGGAAAGAAGAAGGCCACCAAGCTGTCTCGTTCAGCCAGGGCGGGTGTCATCTTCCCTGTTGGGAGGATGATGAGGTACCTGCGCACTGGCACGCACAAATACCGCATCGGCATGGGGGCGCCTGTCTACATGGCAGCAGTCATAGAGTACCTGGCAGGTAGGGTGGTGTTAAAACCTTGGCTCAGGCTTGCAACACGAGGGAGTCCACATAGACACAACAGTTCAAAAAGCCAAATTAATTTTTTTAATGAATACATTTATTTATTTATTTTTAATTCATTTATTTAACAGGGACATTGTACATTAATGAACATTTCATTAAATGTTAGCCAAGAGGCTATTTTTCATCTGTAGTCAAAATGTTAAATGTTACCATAAAAATAAGAAAATAAGATGGGGTGTGAAGGCATAGAACGAGTCAGTGGTGTAAGGCATTTATGGATGAATTAAGGTATGCGTGTGAGTTTTGAAAGGTGTGTAAACCTATTTTAAACTACAAAGATGTGGAGGCCATGAGGAGATGTTGAGGCTGCCCAGCAAGAGAGCACAACCTGGGAGAACAGAGCTTTTGTGCCTTTGGCCCCTCCCACCTCTCAAGTGCAACCAGTTGCTCTGACGAACAAGAAACAGCAGAGCAGTACAGGAAGCGAAATGGGTGGGCCGTCACAGTGGCATCACATGATTCAAGCTTCATACATACCAGCTTCAGTGTTTGTAACAATTCAATTCAATTAAATTTTATTTATATAACCCAAAATCACAAATCACATTTTGCCTCAAAGGGCTTTACAATCTGTACAACATACGACACTCTCTGTCCTTAGACCCCCGATTCGACTAAGGAAAAACTACCCAAAAAATGATAGAAACAAATGATAGAAACCTCAGGAAGAGCAACAGAGGAGGGATCCCTCTCCCAGGACAGACAGACATGCAATTGATGTCATATGTACAGAATAGATTCATAGCAGAAAATCATAGTACATACAATTATGATGACAATGGCAAAATTGTAGTGTGTATATATAATTATGATGAAAAATGTGGGATATAAAACATGATGGGTCCAGACGGATAGATGAGCAGCTCCAGGTGCAGCCCAATGCGCAGGACCGAAGCCACTCGTCCCCTCCACTGTAGACACAGCAGCGCTGCCCCAGCCGGTTGCCATAGTCACAGAACTAAATACATCTCCGGAGGATGAAATACCTGCTCAAAGTGACAGTAAGAGAGAAGAGAGGGACGAGAAAGCACAAAACGAGATAGAGAAGTCGAGTTAGTAACATGCATTTATGAGATGAGAATGCATACGGATGAAGAGAAGAGAGGTGAAGAGAGAGGTGCATCCTGGGAAGTCCCCCGGCAGTCTAGGCCTATAGCAGCATAACTAAGGGATGGTTCAGGACTCACCTGAGCCAGCCCTAATTATAAGCTTTATCAAAGAGGAAAGTCTTTAGCCTACTCTTAAATATGGAGATGGTGTCTGCCTCCCAAACCCAAACTGGGATCTGATTCCACAGGAGAGGAACTTGATAGCTGAACGCTCTGGCACCCCATTTACTTTATGGAGACTGTAGGAAACACAAGTAACCCTGCATTCTGAGAGCGCAGTGTTCTAGTGGGGTAACAAGGTACTATGAGCTCTTTAAGTCAGATAGTGCCTGACCATAAGCGCTTTGTAGGTGAGGAGGAGGATTTGAAATTCTATTCTGGATTTTACAGGGAGCCAGTGCAGAGAAGCTAATATTGGAGAAATATGATCTCTTTTCCTAGTTCTTGTCAATACACATGCCGCAGCGTTCTGGATCAACTGGAGAATCTTACAGGACTTTTTCGGGCAGCCTGATAATAAGGAATTGCAGCAAAATCTAGCCTTGAAGTAACAAATGCATGGATTCATTTTTCTGCATCATTTTGAGGCAGGAAGTGCCAGATTTTTTGCAATGTTACGTAGGTGAAAGAAGGGAGTCCTAGAAGTTTGCTTTGTGTGGGAGTTGAAGGATAGATCCTGATCAAACATAACTCCGAGGTTCCTCACAGAGGTGCTGGAGGCCAGGGCAGTGCCCTCTAGAGCAATTATTATCTGCCGACAGTAAGTCTCGGAGCCGTTCGGGGCCAAGTACAATAACTTCAGTTTTGTCAGAGTTTAATATCAGAAAATTTCTGGTCATCCAGGTTTTTATGTCCTTAAGGCATGCTTAAAGTTTAACTAACTGATTAGTTTCATCCGGCTTAATTGATAGATATAATTGGGTATCATCCACATAACAATGAAACTTTATGGAGTGCTTCCTAATAATATTGCCCAAAGGAAGCATATATAATGTAAATAGAATTGGTCCAAGCACAGAACCTTGCAGAACTCTGTGACTAACTTTGGTGTGCTTGGATGATTCATCGTTAAAATGTACAAACTAAGATCGGTCTGATAGATAGGATTTAAACCAGCTTAGTGCGGTTCCTTTAATGCCAATTAAATGTTCCAGTCTCTGTAATAGGGTGTGATGGTCAGTGGTGTCGAATGCAGCACTAAGATCTCACAAGACAAGTACAGAGACAAGTCCATTGTCTGATGCAATTAAAAGGTCATTTGTAGTCTTCACCAGTGCTGTTTCTGTGCTATGTCATTTTCTACCGCTTGTTCCCGTTAGGGGTTGCGGGTAACTGGAGCCTATCCCAGTGGCTTTGGGCCTTAGGCGGGGTACACCCTGGACAGTGGCCAACTCGTCGCAGGGCTGACACAGAGACAGACAGACAAACAACCATTCACTCTTTCATTCATCCACTAGGGACAATTTAGAGTCACCAATTAACCTAAACATGCATGTCTTTGGACGGTGGGAGGAAGCCGGAGAACCCGCAGAAAACCCACGGTAACACAGGGAGGACATGCAGACTCCACCCAGAGAGATCGTGGTCTGGTCCGGGATTCGAACCCACGATCTCCTTATTGGGAGGCGGGGGCGCTAACCGCTCTGCCTTTCGGTGCTATGATGCACTCTAAATCCTGACTGAAAATCCCCAAATATACTATTGCTATTTAGAAAGTCACATAACTGATTTGCAACAGTTTTTTCAAGGATCTTAGAGATGAAAGGAAGGTTAGATTTCAGTCTATGGTTGGCTAAAACCCCTAGATCAAGAGCGGTTATTTTAAGGAGAGGTTTAATTACAGCTACTTTAAAAAAAAGACTGTGGTACATAGCCTGTCAATAAAGACAGATTGAGCATATCTACTAAAGACGTGCTAACTAGTGGTAAAACTTCTTTAGCAGTCTAGTTGGAATGGGGTATAGGAGAGGTCGATGGCTTAGATGAAGAAATTGTCGACGTTAGTTGAACAAGGATGACAGGAGAGAAGCAGTCAAAGTACTTCAGGTTTACTTTAACTGTAACACTGTTTTCTGTTATGAATCTATTCTGTATATACGACATCTATTGCATGTCTGTCTGTCCTGGGAGAGGGATCCCTCCTCTGTTGCTCTTCCTGAGGTTTCTATCATTTTTTTTCCTTGTTAAAAGGTTTTTTTTTGGGTTACTTTTTCCTTACTCGAATTGAGGTTCGAAGGACAGAGGGTGTCGTATGTTACAGATTGTAAAGCCTTTTGAGGCAAAATTGGGATATGTGAATATAATTGAATTTAATTAACAGCATATTTCTGTATGCTAATAATTCTAGAACAATTTGAGCAAACAATTCCAACATATATCTTGTAAAGTTGCTTATTAAAATATTTAAAATAGTTTAACATATCGTGTCCCATTATCATATATTGCATTTTTTACTAGTTTAATTAATATGTTTATGATGAAAATGTTCTGGTGTAGTATTAGATCATTGTGTTGTGTTTACTACCCTTCATTTGCAACATTCTTATATTTTTGCATATTTTATATACATTTAATTCGCATCATATAAAATCTAACAAAAAGCAAAAAACAGACTAATACATTGGTATCCAACAACGTTATTAATTAATTTCCAATACCTTCCTGGGTAGACCATCTGGAAAACATTATGATCATATATTACAGAGATTATAACACAAACTGTTCATTATAGCACAACTCTTATTCTTTTGGAAATAGGAATGGGACTAAGTTTCTGGGCCATAAAGCATGTAACACAAAAGGATTGCAAAAGAAGAAAAAAAAAACTCAATGTCCACAACACTGCTGCAATAAACTAGGTTCCTCATAGGTGAAGTTGATCTAAACGTCTTGACTGTATTCTTGTTCCTGATAGGCTGGGAGTCACACAGTGGAAAGTGGAAGTTTAAATACCATAACATACACTGTATGTTTTATTGATTTCCACACTGTGTTTCTCTCCTCTAAGCTGAGATATTGGAGTTGGCAGGAAACGCAGCACGGGATAACAAGAAAGGGAGAATAACTCCCAGGCACATCAAGCTGGCTGTGGCCAATGATGAGGAGCTCAACCAGGTAACAAAGTGTTCTAAAAGGAGCTAATTGATATTTGTGTGTAGACCTTACATTGCAGGTAGTAGAATAGTCACACATAGTAAATGAAATAGCTGCTCTTATATCTTTTACAAACAAAGCCAGCTTCTCTGACTCAGTCACAGTGTGTTGTTGCAGTAGAGTAGATCGTCCCATCCCTGCTTACCAACATGCTGTAGGTTCATGTATTACCCAGATGTTTTTAAAAAGCAACAGATCAGTGTTGACAACATATTTTATAAAATCAGATTTGTACCTAAATGCTTTGATCCAATTTTGTATATATTTTTTTTAAATTGTCAAAATGAACACTAATAGGTTCCTGTTTTTTTAATACAAAATAAAAGCTTGTTATTTTGGGGGCAGAGCACACAACATCTGACATACGATATTATCACATTTATGAAGTTGATATGGCAAATGTGTAAGCAAACAATTGCCTATTTACTCATCACATCACAAATTAATATTTGAGCAGTCATGTTGAATGTAGGTCCAATATTCCCTCTTCTTTTAGCTCTTTTTGTGCTCTCCACCAACGAAAATATGTTTTTTAGCTGCTAAATGCTCCACTATTTTCACCAGCTAGTCACCAGCAATCTGTTGTTTGGTGCTGGGCAGGTAGTGTACAGTGGGTTGTTGTTGTTTTTTTTAGAGCTTTTACAGAAAACAGCTGCTGCTACTCCTGTACCTCTAGGTTGTGGGCTTTAAAGCCAAACAATGAGCTAAAACAGGTAAAACGGTAGGTAAAATAGGTGATAATTCTATGTGGGTTTATTGCTATGAGTGACATCTTCGACATGACATACAGTCATTTGATCCATTGTTAATATAAACATTTTGATGAGTGCAGCATTAAATTGTTTGTTTAGTCACTGGTTGGAAAGTGTCTCAACACAGTAGGTGACATTTAAATTAGTGAGGCCACCCAGCATGATCCCTAAATAAATAAGACCTTGTATGTTGTACAGATTGTAAAGCCCTTTGAGGCAAATTGTGATTTGTGATATTAGGATTGAATTGAACCTTAACATTCAAAGACATACCTCTCTGGGCCTGCCAGCGGATCAGGATGCCTGTTGCACCCTTAACCTCAACGACTCTGGCAGACGTACCAGTGGCTCCATCACTACAAACACATGTTGTACAGCTGAACTGTGTTCAGACTCTCAGAACATTAAACTGTAGTGGAGATTGTACAGTTTTCAGAGATCTCAGATACGTCAGGATACTTTTTGACAATATGTATAAAATATGTAAGACATAAATAACTTTCTAATAAATGTAATGTTGCAGCCATAACAGTGTTTGGGTTTGAATAGTTATAATTATGTAATTATTGTTATATTAGTAACAAGGTACTGTCCTCTAATGATAATGTGATTGAATGTCTTTTCCATTGTGTGAGGCAAATGCATGGTGATTGTGGCGGTTTCAGCTAACAGCAGATGGTGTGTGTAACAGCTAATATAATATTTCCTAATTACCAACACTTTGATTAACTACTGAGAACAACTGGTCATTCCAAATCTGCTTGCACAAGACAAGTCACTGTTTCTCATCAAGAAATAAGGTGTGTTATTGTATGTTGTAGGAGTCAAACTTTTTTTTTTCTGAAATGCTTTCTCTATCAGCTTCTGCGGGGGGTGACCATATCAAATGGAGGGGTTCTGCCTCGGATCCACCCAGAGCTGCTCTCCAAGAAGCGAGGAGGCCGGGTGAAAGTAGACAGTCAGGCATCCATCCCTGAGAAGCACGAAGAACGCTCAAAGAGCAAGAAACCCATCAAATCCTTCAAAAAGGTTAAAGGCAAACGAGGCCGCAAGCCAAAGGTCAGTCAACTCAACAGAATGGACAGAATACAAAGGGAGATGGGGGACCATTAAGGCCCCCGTATGCTTCAAATGAAATGTTTGTCAGTATTGAACACCGCCTGAAACCACCTTTCCAGTAGTGGAATCAGGAGACTGCATCTGATAATTCTTTTAACCCCGAAATAAAGAATCAAACTGTCATGCTCACTTTACGCAGTGATTGGCCAAATGTGTGGAGGTGAGAAAATATGCAGTATCCCACTGAATGTGCACATTGTCATCCCCATTTGTTCAGTTCATTAGAACAGATAGAAACAGTTTGCCCTTAGATGTGGTTGTGGTCTACTGAGACCTTTAGTAGACCTTGCAACAGATTTAAAGCTAACATGTCTATAACTTTAAAACTATTATCGACAGCAGGAAAAAATACATCTTTCTGTAACCACATGTAAAATGTGCAGTGCAAGACACTCTGTTTCAGTCCTGATCCCAAAATGATACTTTTTTCAGTACCTAAGTTTTGGATATATAAAAATGTTTTAAAGCTTGACAAATCATCTTTAGTTATGTTTCACTTATTAGCTGTTTCTGAAGCTTTCAACCACTTCTCATGGCAGGGCTATAGTCAAGACCACTTAAGTCAAGTCAAGTTCAAGTCCAAGGAGCTCCGAGATCCAGTAGAGTTGAGGGGTTGAACTCAGTCTATCAAATACATTTGCTATAGAAAACTGTAAGATAGGGTGGTATGGTTCAGAAAGCGCTATTAAGTGGAACTTGAGTTAGGATTATTTTGTCAAACAACTATGTCCAGGGTCAAGAATGAACCTCCACCATCACCTTGTTTTAACCTTTACTTCATTTACCAAATATGCCAAACGGCTCAGTGCATATGTGTTAAATTAAGACCTTTTCCAAAATCAAATCTAATAAAGCTAGAAAGGTTTAGACTGAGGAAATCATGAAATATCAGATCAAAGTAAAGTAAACAAACCCAAGAATTTGACAAAGCATTGGAAGGCGTCTTTTGATCCTTCACACTTCTTATATTCAGTGTCGGTACTCGACTAGTACTGAGGTGTTATACCCAGCTTGATTATTATTTGTTTAAGCTGTATACTCTGTTATGATTTAAGTGTGGTTTACATGTGCCATTTTCTCTCCATTTGGCAAAGAGCACAGACAACGAGTCTGTACCAAACTCTACAGTGGAAGACGGTCCTGGAGATGGATTCACCATCCTGTCAGCAAAGAGCCTGTTCCTTGGACAAAAGGTAAAATACTTGTATTAGACTCACTGAAGGGCCAGTACCCATATTATTCAGAAGCTGCGAATAAGTAATAAAATGACCCATTAGAACCAATTGATGTTAAGGTCTTCCATGTGACAGCCATTGTAATCATAAGAATCATAAGAAAGACAATAGTGTGATTTTTGGTAAAAGCCCAACCAACATATCAGTCTAACCTACACAAGTATATAAGTAAGAAAACAGCGCTGTTTTCTCACACTGTGTTGATGACTTTGTGAATCCACAGCTTTCGCTAACAGAGAGTGAAATCAGCAAAATTGGAACAATCAAGGTGGAGGGGATAATTAACCCAACAAATGCAGAGATGGACCTTAAAGACGGAGTGGGTGAGTATGACATGTAAATTAACAAGTTTTCAAACTTCCCACTACCCATCCAGTTTTGTGCTCACCTGCTGCTGTGGTCTGTTTTCAGGCAACGCCCTGGAGAAAGCTGGAGGCCGAGAGTTCATGGAGGCAGTAAAGGAGCTGCGGAAAGCACAGGGGCCTTTGGAGGTGGCATCAGGTACAGACTGTCCTGGTACAAAATCTTCATAAATGGAAAACTGTGTCAGCTGGGCTGTTTGAGGTTAGTTTTTTAATTGAGAGCTATGTACAGCTATTGTCAGGCCTCCACGCAAACTTGTCTTCGACTATGACTGGAGGCAGAGAAATGTGCTAACCCATCCCTACACTATCACAGTCAGGTGATCTAGTAATTGCCCATTTTACATAGATCTGGATTTAAATGGATTGTACTGTACTTGTAAAGCGCCTATCTAGTCTTCCGACTACTCAAAGCGCTTTCACACTACATATCACATTCACCCCATTCACACACATTCATACACTGATGGCAGGAGCTAACTGCCTGTCAGTACAATGTAATCTAACCATTCACGCACTGAAGGAACAGTCCTCGAGTGCAATTTGGGGTTCAGTATCTTGCTCAAGGACACTGCGACATGTGGGCTGGGGGAAGCCGGGATTGAACCGCAGACCTTCCGATTTGTGGACGACCCACTCTTCCACAAAGGCAATGTTGTTCGTGCTACAGCATTCTACCAGTGTCCACCAAAGATTGGCCCTCATGCAATTTTTGTAAAAGAATTTCACTCTGCAGAGATTCAAGTCCTGCTGTCAGAAATCACCAAACAAAAACAGAACAACTTATTATTTATATTTGTTTTCTAAATTTTTATTATAGTTGATTTCATAACATTTAAACTCCAAGTTGATTGAGATTAATGTATATTCTAAATTTGGACCAGTGTTTTCCCTATGTGAATAAAGGCAGACTATCTGATAGTTCATGAGTTGTAAAACAGCTCAGGGACTCGTTTCCAAAAAGTATCGTCTGGCTAAGTTGATCATAAAATCCATCTAATGAACTTTCTTAAACTTAAGAGGTGATTTCCAAAAGGATCTTAACTAAAGACGCTCTTAGACATTATGGTATATTGTATGAGGAGCATCTCAAGAAGCTCCAGATCCTGCAGGAGGAATCACAAACTACACATTTTATATAAGCTGTGGAGATTGGCATCTTTAAGGACACAACCCCCTACACAGACACACCTAGCCACACTAGGCTGTGATAAAAAGTATGGCGCTTACTCACAACTAGCACGCACAAGGAAGAGGTCAGTCCGTCCAAGTGTCCTACCAACCCCTGGTAGCGCGTAAAAGCTCTGCCATTTTCTAGTCCGCCTTTCCTGAAAAGTCTGGATCTGACGCATCCTCCTTCATCAAGCCATCCGCCCAGCTGCCTGTCTTTTCTTAGCCCTGGGAGATGCTGGGAGTGGACTTGATGGATCCTTTTCCTCAGAGCTCCAAGGGAAATGTAAACCTGCTGGTGTTTCTGGACTACTACACCTTTGGGTGGAGCTATACTCCATAAGGAAAACAACACCAGAAACAATAACAAGTTTCCATTCCTCAACAAGGAACTCCTCACCAAATCCTCACCACCTTCTGTCAGACCAGGGAAGCCAGTTCATCACCTTCATCTTCAAGGCCACCTGTGAGAAATGGAGCCTGAAACAAAAAAATGACCTCAGCCTACCACCTACAAACCAACATGACAAAGAGAGTAAACCAAACCTTAAAAACAATGATTGCTTCTTATGTAGAAGAAACTAATAAACACTGGGATAAACACCTTCCTGATTTCTGTTTTGTCCTCAATTCTGCCGTCCACAAATCCACACTATTGTATGGGAGGACAGTCGAGAAGACGGCGGTGTATGTTGCACAACTGAAGCCCTGCTACCCCACCGCAAAATACACGGAAGAGCTGGACAAGAAGGACCTCTGGGACATTTTTAATGAGGAAAGTGACCATGAGGAAATTCCGGGTTTCCCTGCTTCCAACCTGGCTCTGAAAGAAAACTTCCTGTGGATAGCACCGACACTAGGAGGAGCATTAATGGCTGTGATAAAAACAGTATGGCGCTTACTCACAGCCAGCACATACAAGGAAGAGGTCAGTCAGTCCGAGTGTGGTCGCTAGCCTACCAACCCCTGGCAGCATGTAAAAAGTCCGATGCATCCTCCTTCATCACACCATCTGTCCAGCTACCTGTCTTTTCCTAGCCCTGACCGTCTATTCCTGGGAGCCTACTGTATGCGGTGGAGCAGTAGGTATGCCGAAGTTCTGGCTCTGGGCTACAAAGCTGCCACTGTGTGGAGAGGTCTCACTCTGACTGTGATGTGGACACTTAAAAAGATTTGATCGAGTGAAAAACTTGTGTACCTAATGATTGACTGCAACTACGGAGAATGTGCCATTTTTGCACTGTCACTGTTTGTATAATACACTGTTGGGAACATTGAAGTTGGCTGTGTTGTGTATTTCTTGCTGGCTGTGTTTTATGTGTGCTGTTTATTATAGGGGCTGGTGGCTTTGCCATCTTCTTTGTTAGGGTTTTGCTGGTTGTAAAACTGTATATGATATGTGCTCTGATTGGCACCCCGGCTTACCAGCGACCAATACAAAGCTTTTACTGGTTTTGTTCATTATTAAGTCTATACTTATCTTGAACACTGATGTTCATTTATATCAAATGTTACTTAACAAATTAGTGATAATGTTTAAATTAGAAAACAAATCTAAACTGTCTTTTTATTTATGGTGTGTAGGTTGTTTGCCTAATGCCTGTATACAGTAGGTCTGATACAGAAATTACAACAGAATGACATTCACATGAAACTTCATGAAACTTCATGAAACTTATAGGAACAAATCAAAGTTTTCTTTCTTAAACTGACTGTAGACTGTTAACTGTATATTATATTAAGCTTCGTTTTTATACAGAACAATTCCAAGTAAATAACATTTGTATCGTTTACAACACTTACACATGTATTTTTAATATATAGCATAGATTAAAGACAACTAAGTATGTAAAGTTACACGAAAGTGTATTCATTCAATTTTATATAGCACACATTTATAACATAAGTTATCTCATTGCACTTTTCCTGTAGAACATGTCTAGACCGTACTCATTATAATACTTTTTACAGAGACCCAACAATTCCCACCAGGAGCAAGCACTTGGCGACAGTGGCAAGGAAAATCTTCCTTTTTAAGAGGCAGAAACCTCGAGCAGAACCAAACTCAGGGTGGGCAGCCCTCTGCTGCTGCTGGTTGGTTTGAGAAAAAGAGAGAAGAGTGCATACATTAGCACAATACAAATTCCACATCGGATTTTAAATAATGATGTAATGGTAATATTAATAGAATAATGTGATGGGAATAATAATGATAA
This sequence comes from Coreoperca whiteheadi, assembly GCA_011952105.1. Taxonomy (NCBI): domain Eukaryota; kingdom Metazoa; phylum Chordata; class Actinopteri; order Centrarchiformes; family Sinipercidae; genus Coreoperca; species Coreoperca whiteheadi. The sequence continues at coordinate 25,391,552 of CM022471.1, forward strand.
TAATAGTATTAAGACTATCAGTTGTCAAGCAGGAACATGGGTGTAGTAGGTGGCCCATAATCATAGATCCAGACTCTACAGCGCCGGAGGCAGAAGTACCTGCTGAAAGCGACAGAAGGAGATTTTTTATTGAGCCTTATCTTCAGCAACATAGACAGCTGTCATGGTTTTGGGTTATGTTTAGTTATTTCCTGTTTTATTTTGAAACATTTTCTTCTCATGTGACTTGTAGTTTTGCTTCCTGCCCTTTGACTGCGTTGAGTATTTTCATCTGTGTTGTTAGGTCACCTGCATTTCTTTGTCTCTCCTTCCTGAGTGTATATAGTCTGTATTTCCCATGTCTCTTTGTCACATTGTCCAGTCTTGTGGCTAGCTTCCCGACCCCAGTTTCTGTGCCATTTTGGGATTTATACTCTGTTACTTTTAACCTCATTTTGGATTTTGATCGGAATTGTTTGCCGGCTCCCCTGTTTTTGGCTTCTGTTGCTTGTAAGTTTGCTTTGGAATAAACTGCATGAACTATACCTGCCCTGTCTGAGCTTGGATCCTCTCCCTGTTTCCTGGCTTGACACTAAGTTTGTAAAAACGGTAAGAAGCGCCTAACTGTGTGCGCTGACATTTGCTCCTAAGTACAGCTTTGGGAAACGCATGTAGCATTCATAGAAAAACTTGTAGAAAACACTCTTAACTTCTAAGATTGATCTTTATTGGGAAACGGGGCCCCGGACCAATTATGAATTTTGTTCATTCTGAGTAAGGAAATTGGTGAAAGCGACAAGTTCTTTTAAACATTATTGTCCTGTGTTATACCTAGAAGCAACCGCTAACCCAGACATATGCACCTCTGGTCTTTAAAAAAAAATGTTTTTAAAGATTATATTTTGGGCATTTGCCATTTATTTGATAGGAACAGCTGAAGAGAGATATGCTCACCTGGTTGAGCTTGCGCCCCTTATTCATGGGGCATGTGCTCTACCAGGTCACATTGTGATATTAATTCATTGAACCTCATGTTTTTTATTGTTTAAGTACCATGAAAAATAAACATCCTTTTACATACCTCAGGTCTCTAAAGACCTTTAAACGTTTGAGAGAAAAACATTAAAAAAACAATTTTCAACTATTTTAATACCACCGAATTGTTTAAAACAAATAGTTTGAAGAATATAAAGGAATTATAATATAAGGAAGCAGTGTGTAGGATTTAGTGGCAATCTAGCAGTGAAATTGCAGTTTGCAACCATTTGAATACCAATTGCATCTTCCTCCCCTTCCAAGCATGTAGGAGAAACTACGGTGGCTAAGAAAAACGCAAAAGGCCCTATCTAGAGCCAGTGTTTTGGTTTGTCCGTTCTGGACTAATGTAGAGACATGGCAGTCCAACATGGCGGCCTCCGTGCAATGGGACCCGCTCCCTCTGTAAATATAAACGGCTTATTCTAAAGTAATAAAAACGATTCTTATTATCAGGTGATTATACACTAATTAAAACATACTAAATATTATATTCCATTTCTGTCAATAGCTTGTCCTAAATGTTACATACTGGACCTTTTTTAAGTGAGTAAATTTAATGAATTTAACAGGGTGTAATATGGTCCCCGGTGTTTTGAGACCTGAGGTATAACTGTCAAACTCAGTGTTTGTGTCTTTGCACCCTGCAGTGGCAGTGAGCCAGGCCAGTGGGATGGCAGCCCGCTTCATCATCCACTGTAATGTCCCTCAGTGGGGTTCAGAGAAGTGTGAGGACCAGCTAGAGAAGACGGTGAGGAACTGCCTCTCAGCAGCAGAGGAGAAGAAGCTCAAGTCTGTGGCTTTCCCTTCACTTCCTGCTGGACGGTGAGCTCCACTCTGACACACTGCTCACTTCAAACCCTCTGTGTGTCAATCAGTAGTGCTGCTAATGTATTTGTCCACTCAGATTTGACAAGCAGGTCAGTAGAGCTAATCTACTCCTGACTTGAAGTTTGAAAATAATGGCTGTTTCTGTTTGATGGGGAGACTCCAGGCTCGGTGTCACTCACAAGAGTGTCTGTGCACTTCAAAATGATGCCTTTGAACTTTGAAATGCCTGTCATTTAAATCACTCAGCTGGGAGCAAAGAGTTTTGTTGACAATTCAACATGTTGGTCTCATGTCTGAGAAAGCCCCCTGGTCACTTTTACATAAAATGGCACAACTCTGAACTGAAGGCCATCACATTAAAGACCACAGCAGCAACAGGTAAAACATGCAGAGAAAAAAGAAAAGTAAGTCCTGTTTGCCGATTAATAGCTCTGTAATAAATGTATCGCTTCATCATTTCTTATGTACATAGAAAATAAAATCAGTATTATAAATGATGAAACACTGTGTATGAGATGCTTTTAGGTTATTGGTTTCAGGTCAGTCTATAAAAGCTATTTTCCCCTCAGTGTAGGGAAAAGAGGTTAAAAAAACCCTCTTAAAACCACAGTAATCATTTATCCTTATATTTTTGATTTTCATTCATGCCAACTAATGAATAAAGGAACATCCAGCAAAGCACTAAATATACAGCATGTGAGCTAATAACGCCCTGTCATTCTATGCTTTGGCACTGACTGACTTTATAAACCAGGACTAGAATTTGCAAATTAATGATGAATCTAATGTATCTGTGGATTCACTGTAAAAAGTGGTGGTGAGCGTCTCACAAGGTCACGAGACATTAATTAAGACTTCAACAGCAAAATAGGTTTTAAAATGCATCAGTGATCCAGCCTGTGAGAGAAAATTCTTCTTGCTTTGTTTCATTCAACTCTGCAACTCACCACTGTTCTCTAGCACTGACACACTGCCTCTGTAGACCAGGTGCCAAATATCGTACCAACATTTTGGCTCTTTCTGAAAATTTCCTGTCATGCCTGAATAAAGCCAGAGAGGACATTAACGTAATTTAGGTAATTCACATTTACCTTTCTAAAATCCAAAAAGCCATCACTTTAACAGGTAGATGAAGGCACCAACGTTACATATTCCATGTCTGAAAAAGGTCTATATACTGTTGCTCTGTTTTTCTGACCACGTTATTAAAGTTATACCAAACCAACAGTTGTGCTTGGTTATTTTGCTGTCAAAAAAACTCCTCTTTAATGTCTGCTGAGGGTAAGGCTGTGTTCAGACCAACTTTAGCCCTGCGTGAAAAAACACAGCCCCGTCATTGATTTAAATGAGGCCAGTCTGTCAGCAAAAAAGTTGAACCAGGCTCACCATATCATACACATACCTAAAACATCCTCTAGTCACTGCTGTTACTGTGAGATCCATTTCTACTGCTCACTACAGATTCCTTTAACAACCTGAATCTCTCTCACAGGAATGGATTCCCAAAGCAAACAGCCGCCCAGCTCATCCTCAAGGCCATCTCCAACCATTTTGTGTCGTCCACCAGCTCCTCTCTGAAAAACATTTACTTTGTTCTGTTTGACAGTGAGAGTATTGGAATATATCTTCAGGAAATGGCCAAGCTGGACGCCAAGTGAGGCTTCTTGTTTTAGGGGTTTGTTTTTCTAACTGTTGTTTGTTGAAGATGGTGTAGATAGGTGATATGACAGTAAGGGTTTTGATGTGGAATCTGTCTTGGTTAAAAGAGGAAAAACATATTTGTGAGTGGAGTGCTGTTCACATTTATGAACCCTTCAAGAGATTCTTTATAGATTAGATAATTTAAATTCATACAGTTAGCCATTACTGTTCCTTGTTTCAATGATGTTTTTACATTCCATGTACAAATATAACAGTTTTTTTCCTGGCCTCTGTAATTTCTTGATAGTTAATTTACTAAAAAACTGTGGTTCTCATTCTGCTTTGAAATAAAAACTCAGATGTTTTACACCAAAGAGCCGCTCAGACTTTCAACACATTTTTCTTTTGTCTTACTTTTGAATAAAAAAATGTTAGATTTTATAAAAGAAGTCAGTACAGTAGAAAAATATGCACATACACACTCCGTAAAACGTCAAGTAGACTAAACTGATTAGAGAAAGAGCATATGGTAGGCATCATTTGTAAATCTACCTTAAAATGCTGGCAGATTGCACAGATGCACAAAAGGCTAAAAGTTGGTTTACTTGTTTGGTTAGTGGCTATTACTAGGTCAATTTAGGAGAAACTGCTAAAGCATAAGGCTAGTATTATTTTATATTTTCCTTATAGTCAACAAATTCTATATGAAAACTCAAAGACAGCAGCCTACATTAATTGTTGGTTTGGCTCTGCACATGTTGATAAAATGAAAAATATAGAATATACATAGCAGACCTTTGAAATAAGAGGTGTGTCAGTCATAACTGTAATCCTGTATTCCTGTTGTATTGTCTGAGTAATTCACAAAGCATTTAAGCACTAAAACCAGGTCTTCGGTCTGAGAGAAGAGGCAGTCCATTGGACTCCTTAGTCACATCAGTTATTTGAAACAATAAAATAATGACTTTTTAAAATCATATACTGATGGAGGTGAGTTAATTAGGACCTAATCAGTGCACCAACAAATCAAAATGGACATTAATACAATAATTAACACCAGAAATGACGGTTTGCACAACTTTCCAATACTGTGACACTGGAAAAATACAGTTTGCAGCACCGATGAGCTGAATATCTCAGCAGTTTGTCCTACTTATATATGAACCCCAGATTTCTCTTTTCAAACCTTTTAATTAAGTGTACATTAAATAATGACCAACTGCAATACATAAAGTGGCAACATTGTTGGCATGAATAACTAGCCCAAAGGATAAACATTTTTTCAGTCAACTGGGAAAAAATATATAGTGCCAACATGCACATGGTGATTTGAGAACTCCCAGTGGTAAAATAAAATCCCTATGAATACAGTCTGTATTTCACAGGGTAAATGAAAAAAAACACCATAATGGGCACTTTCTTTACATTATATTTATTACATAGTAAAAAGTACTTTACCTTTCATTTATATATACACGTTATATTCATGTAATTTCCTGTTCAAGCAAAAATCAGAACCTGATATAAGAGTCCCATACAACAAATAAACACACAGCTTACACAATGTCTCATGTTGGTGGCTCTATAAGGCTGTAGTGTTACCTGACAGACACAATGTATCAATGTCAACTGTACTGAAGTGGAAAAGTCCATCTGTTCTTTCATAACTCAATAAATAACATTAAACATCACAGAGAATCCCAGGGCCACTTTGAATGGATGTTAAGCTTTATATCCACATCTACACCACACTCTAGATCACATATTTGGCATTAAAATGGTGAATTAGTCTCTATGAGTTTGTTGTCAGGGTCCATGTCATTGTACACAAGGCACAAACAGCATGCAAGAATGTCAACAGGTTTCTATGGAAGGAAACTGTAGGAGCTGACACCTAATTTTTAAAAATGTAACCACAACAATATTTTACTGTGAAAACCATCTGAATTTATGTGGTCTGAATTACACTCTGGTAAGCAGGTAATTTAAAGTGCCACTTAAAAACAAACCTTGATTTTAAGTTTTTTTGTTTTATATTTAAGTTGCTTTCAGTTGTCAAATTCTGTCAGGTCAAAAATATCCTAAATATAATGGATGTCATAAGTCATAAATAGTGATGAACAGGTATAAACGAGTCCTGTACTGCAATATTACAAGGGTATAGTTACTGTGTGGTCACATTTCACTCAGTTTTTAAAGAACTGCTAAAATAAGACAATGTAAGACAAAAGATCAACACACCTCTGTTTCAACTCCTTGTCACTTTCTGATAAATCAGGGAAAATCCCATCACTCACATCCTGATGTTCATGTGTTGCCATGGTTACCAAATGATATTCATGCATACAGATCTTCGCAGATGGATTTAACATTAGTTTTAGTTTTGAATTGAAGCTAAAATAACATATCTACTATCACACAGTCTTGTGGTTTATCCAAACAAAACTAGAAATAGATGGAGACACTCTGCACTAGTTCGATTGACACCAGTTTGTTTGAGTCAAACCAAACCTCAGACACCAACATTTAAGATGAAAAATTCTGTCTTAAACATCTGGCTTTCCAAGGATAAGCAAAATGAGCCTCAATGAAGCCGATCAGACCTCTACACACTATGTCAGTCATGATCTGTTTAATCTGCCTAAACTACAGGCGTATCCTTGGCAGCCCAGATAATCAAGTTAAACATTTTCATTTAGAATTTTAGCTGACCTGAATTTTTAGATCAAATTTGGGCAAAATAATTATAGTTTTTTGAATATTGGACACTTGTTACTATACACTTACTGTATTATGTTTTCCTATGTGCTATATTGAGATATGTGTGTGGTATGTATAGTTTTTCATAGCCCCACTGTGGAGAAATAAAGTTTGAAATCAAGTTTTTGAAATTACACCACTTCAAACTACATAAATGGAGATGGATGTTTTTCAAAGTAAAATATTTCAATGCTATATATTCAGCTCTAATTCAATTTAAATATGAAGCACTCAGTAATGATGAAATTAAAAAAATAAGGTGTTATGTTACTTCTATTATTAGCTTCCTTAGATTTCCTTGCGATATGATGAGTAACACAATCTTGTTATATAAAGAGCTCCTCAGGCCCTTGGGATTATTCACGTGTGGACCGTTGTACACAGTGAGCTACATAAACATCATAAAATGACATCAATACTGAACTCTCAAGTATTTGTCAGACTCATCATAACCCACTGAAGTACCCATTTAGATCTCAGCCTACTGTATGGAGGAGACTGAGCTCACTGCACACTCAAGTATTCATTTTGGAATGTTGTACATGTAAAATCTCCAGTCCGTCTAAGAAAGCCTTCATGTGCACATAGTTACTCTGTGTTAAGTGGAGAAGGAATTCATAGGATGGCCAAAATCAAATCTTGTTTTTTGTTGTTGGGAGTAAAAAGCTCATGCAGAATTGAGAATGGGTAGAAATTAACAGTACAGGCCAGTGTCCTATTTGGCTGTTACAGGATAACAGAGAAGAATTTGGCCACTCTGAAACAAAAACTGACTGGTATATAAATAAAGACACTGATCCCTCAGTGGGGGTTATACAACAGCTCTGTTAAGACCTATGGAACATCCAACTGAAGTCAAAGCTCTGGAAATCCTATTTAATGAACACCATGCAGTACCTAAAATTCAAATAACATACTAGTGTGGATCTTTACTGCACCTGCTGGAAATCTCAAGATTAATATGATGCACAGGTGTGCAAGCAAAGCTTTGAGGTCAGCCTGGTCTTATCAAGTCTATGGGAGGGAAGGGGTGCTCTAAAAGAAAAAAATGATGTGGGCCTTCAGGTGAGAAGTGTATCCTGCAAGTGTTTCTCCTTCTGAAAACCTCATATTGATTTCCAGCAAGTCCATGAGAAAACACGGGAGTAAAGGTGCTAAATCTAGACTAAACCTCAGTTTTGATATTCCAATCTTTTATACCACATTTGTAACATCCATGTCCAACATCAGGCTAATGTGATTTTACACTGAAAACAAATAATTATCCCAAATACATTAACATGATGTTGATCATATATATATATATATATATATATATATATATATATATATATATATATATATAGGCATAATTCATAATTAATTCATAATTAATTGAAACCTGTTATAGATATTTTATCAATTTGTGATATCAAGTTTGTTCAGGAGTTATTTTTAGGAGAAAGTGTTGAATTCAGGGACATAGCCAGAAGTAAAGAAATACTGAAGTCCAAGACCCCAAAAGCTGGTGATATTTTATATTTTTCTTACTACCAACAAATCCCATGTGCAGAGCCACACCAACAATGAATTGATCCTGGTAAGAAGTATTTTGTCTTTTAATTAGCCTTTTATAAAAATTAAACTATTTGGGCAGCGTTTTTAAAGATTTACATCTTCAGTAGGAACCAAAGGGCTTGGAGCAGACAGGGTAGAGAAGTCAAAGTATTGAGAGACTTGTTGGTTTGGGTCTTTTTATGAGATTTTAAAACAATAAGAAAACTATAGAATGACACTTGCCTTATCATTTAAAGCCTTGCTACCACTCCCAAGAATACAACTGTGGGGAAATACTGAATCAGAATTTTTATTTTATTGTATTGGTCTAAAATACATAGAATATATTGAGTTTAAAAATACCAGCATCAGCCAGTAAAATGTTCACCATGTGTAGTACAAAATAAACTCTCCCCAGGTTGCCAAAACACCCAAATGCTCCCCCAAAAAGAGTTAGGGCAGGACCTCAGTGTTGTCAATGGACGGGACAGTTGTAATTTACACTTTTGGCGAACCCACTTTAACTCAATCAGACTTGAAATGCCCTGTGATAATATTTTTCCTAGTATGACTTTAGTTCTGCATTTCCTGTTCCCGAATAGCTGGACATGATGTTACACTGTCTCCATAGGAATAAGAATATACTAAACACAAAAATGGCACAAAGTATGCAAGGTGAACCAGGAATTGGTGTTTTTAACAGCATCAGATGTTTAGGGGGATTCTTCCATCAAATCAATGTGGTATAATTGAGGTGTAGCATCTAATTTGTATTCTCATATATAATACATCATTTCAAAAACCTGGTGACAAGCCTCTTAGGTCCACTTGTTGAAGGTAGCTTGAGTTCTTTTACTTGACCTCGTCAGAAGGGCTTGTAGGTCTGGGACCAGGAAGTAGCGGTACAGGCGACGTGGCCTCGATGAGGGCGGGGTTCAGTATGATTGGCAGGGACATGGGTGGGACTCCCACCTGCAGGGGAGAGGCGAGGGGCTGCAGGATGAGGGGGGATTGGCTCAAGGTTGAGGGAGTCTGGTCAGAAGATGTCGTTAACGGCACTGGCATAGGGCGAATTGAGGGTGGGACCGGAGACGATCGGTCTGATCCTAGAAAACACAGGGACATTTCAGTACAGTTCAGTGACTGTTTTATAATGGGACATAACAGTAGTATACAATGTTTGTAGAGCAGTGATCTTTCAGATCTGGGCTCATATTTATCGAACTGATAAAAAAAAGGACTTAAACATCCTGTGTGTAACATTTAGGAGGATCTATTGGCAGAAATGCAATATAATATTTATACGTATGTTTTCAAGTTTCACCTGTCGTTGTAGGACTTAAACTGAAATGATCTGTCTTTGAAATAAAAAATTTATATTACAAAATAAAGAATATTAACATATACTCTTACACTTGTTTGACCATAATTTGACCATGACCGTGGACTGCAGGAACGCCCACTGTCACTTAACATATCTTGTCTTTTGACTTTTTCCACGCTGACAGAGATCACAGTTCTGATGGGAAACACTGAAAACAATCTTTGGCCATGAAAATGCTTAAATTTACAGATACTGAATACTGGCACAGTCTCAGCTATGTGCAGCATGTGTTCCAAAACACTTGCATTGTCATGTATGTGCATAAACCCATGCTGATCACAGAGTGTGTGAAAAAATGTGACTGTGCTGAAACAGGATACCTTCAGTGTTTTTACCATTGGCACAGGCTGGTTGGGGCTCCTGGGGCGATGCTGGCCTGCTGGGGGTCTGTGTCTCTGCAGGGGTTATTGGGACTGGGGAGGGCGGCTGGGCAGGTGGTGGAGACAACTGAGGGGATGGAGGCTGGCCTGCTGGGGGTGTTGGCTGCACGGGCTCTGGTGGAGGACTGGGTACTGGATCTAAAAACGAAGATGATACATGAGAAACACTGGTGTCATGCTCATTGCTCATTGAGGGTCTAAGGACAGAGGGTGTCGTATGTTACAGATTGTAAAGCCCTTTGAGGCAAATGTGATTTGTGATACTGGGCTATATAAATAAAATTGAATTGAATTGAATTGAATTGAATTGCACCACAACAAACTAATATGCACATGTTGCCATGGCATTACATCAAGCTGTTCACCACCTCAGACCAACTTCATGTTGTCTAGAACATACAATGGTGTCAAAGCAGATTTATATATTTGAATATAGACTATTGATTTATAGATTTACAGAATATAGATTTAAAAAATCTATATTTCTACATCCCTGCATGTCTGCTGTGTACCTGGTATGACAGTCTGTTTGAAGAGCTCCTCCCTCAGGTGAGGCAGGAAGCAGACGATTCGTTCCCAGGTTATTTCCCACAGGTCTGAGTATCCTGTCCTGGAGTCAGCACTGTGGAAGATCCCTGCTGTGTCCATCACCAGCAGCATGTTCTTCAGAGACTCAGGGATTGCCTCCAACTATACATACAAATGCAGAGGCAGCACATCAGAAAGGCCAGACAGTCAATCAGTACTAGCCACAGGTTTTATAATCCTTTTTTTTGCAAGTTTGGTGACTTTTACATTTTTAGATAGTTTGAAGGATTACCTGCTCCTTTATTTGTTGAGAAAATTATCCTAAATTCACAGGGTGACAAAACCCTTTAAGCCCCTGGATTTTTTAAAGGGGTTTCTGTATGCTTTAACAGACTTTTTTTTCTTTTAGTCTCTGCAATACTGACTTGTGCTTGTGTTCATTCACCAATGCTTGATCAGATATGACAATGATAGACAAACAATTCTTATTTCCACCAAAAAGTGAATGAACATAGAGAAATTAGATAAGAATTTCTTTACGCTGATGACAGATTACATCATAATGAGTCCATGATGAGTTTGAAAGGCTTATACCAACAGTTTTGGGCTGAAGTTCTCAACAGCCCACAAATGACAAAACATTTGTAACATGGAAGGATTTGGCCATTCCCATGAACAACTACTGCAATATTTACATATACTGTCTGCACATAATTCCACCTTACCTGAAGCTTTATAAATGCAACCATTTCCCAATTACACCAATTTGTCAAATCATTCCAGGATCAGCCCTGATCCCGATCCTGCAGATCAGCTCCTCACAGCCTTCAAATTGCATCATATCAGAGGTAGACACTATCTGATATCCACATATGAATAACGGCATCAGCTATCAGTCTAATATATCAGTTGGCTGTAATCACATTACAATACTTTGTTAGTATTAAAACTATCAGCTGTATCACTATACTCACCAGTAAGTCACTGGATCCTGCGTGCATGTACTTGTCCATGAAATCCAAAATGGTGAGCCAGAGGGCAGCAAATGTAGGCAAGGACAGCAGAGGAGAGAGGTGTTGGAGGAAAACCTGGACAATCACACATAATTTGATACAGTTACAATTTCTGTATTTTAAATCTTATATCAAAATAAATGTTGATCTTTGCCAAAAATAAGATCCATGTTGAAAATAAATAAATAGATTGTTATGGTGTCCCTGCACACGTTGTATCTGAACACAAATGATGCCCGCACAGACCTACAAGAAAGAGGGTATTTAGAAAAGCAAATCTCAAAGCTTTCATGTGTCTATGGTCAAATCCCAAATTTATCAAACTGTGAAAGACATCTAAATGATCTAATTATGTGAAAACCGTTACTTTAATATATATGACATTTTCTCTCACTGCTTTTAGTGTGTGTGTGTTTAGTGTTGCTTTGAACCTTTGATAAGAGTGTACAGGCTCTCATTCTGGTCTCCTCCATACCGCCCACATCTGCTGGGCTGATGCTATCAAGCAGCTTAGTTAACAGGGGGAAAAGCACCTGCAAACACACATACCACACCCACTACATCAGCAAGCTCTTGAAATTTGTGAAAAATGTACTGATTTTAAAACTAACACAGGTGTAACCAAAGCTCTGAAACTATAAATGAACAGTGTAAGAGGATTTGATATTAAGTGCAGACATGTAGCTTCTCCTCTCCTTTGTTACCTTATTGAAGCATGATTCCCACTCAGCTGCGTCAAGTGTCTGCAGATCGTGGACCAGCAGTGCCCTCTGGAGGTAGGTGAGGGCCTGCATACGAACCTGTCGTCTGGCATCACAGCACAGCCAAGCAATGCCTGCAGTGGGCAACAATATAGTAGACATGAACTGTAGTGGAGATTCAAACTGACCTAACGCCTGTTATTCAAACTGGGATGAACTCAGAAGAGAAGAGTAACAGTTGCTGAAGCTAATCAGCCAAATAAGCGTGTTTTATTCCCCACCTTTCATTAATCTCTCTTGGTCTCTTCAACATCAGTGACATGGATATACAAGCTACTAGCATATTGTACATATTTATGGGCATATGGGGGTGTTAGACGCAATATCAAGCACATTAATATTTTAACATAAACGCGTTACCAACATGATCCCCCCGGGTTTCATAAATATTAATTATGGCCAAAGCCTGATGCAGTGGTACATGTCAATTGATAAGTAAAACAAAATTGAAGTCAAGAGGTTCCAAAGAAATGTTTATGGTAATTGAGCTTTATTTATAAATTCTAAAATAACTCGTTCAATACATATCTTGATCACAATTCTTTAAAAACCAAATTGAAGGAAAAACTTTCAAAATATATTTTTTTAAACTTGCGTTTATGTTAAGAAATTAATATCAACAGATATACCTCGTTTTTTGAAACTCACAAATATCTGAAATTTTGTCCTTTATATTTAACATCCCCTTTAGGCCAATAAGTGTATTTTTCTAAATGCCACAATGCGTTTAGACAAAACATACCAGTAGTGTCTGACATGTCAGATGTGAGTTTACAAGATTCAACCTTTGATTAAAGTAGTCTCTAACTAAAATAGTAATACTTTTAATTTGCAAAAACAGCAGGATAGGTGGAGAAGGTTTCAAGCCAATTAAATTTAGGGATTTTAATTTGCGGATATTCTGACCTCTGTAGCATTCACTTCAGGCAAATTTGTGTAATTGCTTTTAAAAACTAGAATACAGTTCATCATCAAGATGTGTCATTTACTGTAAAACTTAAATTAACAGCCCGGGCTTTTATTTGCTTCAATCACTGAACTCAACCTGCCTATATTTGGGACAGGTGTCTAAATGGCAGAGACATTTGAAAACTTTTGCTACGCAAAGATGTGAAATACCATCAAATTGTTTATTTAAACCATAATGAATAACCCTACAGTATGAGCCAGATAAATGAGGCAATTCTGAGGACCTGGATGTCCTGAGCGTGATGACGTGGGTGGCTCGTCAGCCCAGTCACTGCAGCATGAGGAGCTGCTGGAGGCGATTTTCCCAAGAGAGGAAAATGGTGGCTAGCCTCAATATCGCCTGGCCATCCTATACTGAGGCCTGTATACGTTCCTTTCTGGTTAAATCCCGCCGTTCCAGTGCTTTGGGGTACCGCAGCTCTCACATTGCAGGTTTGGGGGGCGGTCAGGCATGTACATGCCGATCCTCGGGGATTTCCCGCCACTGCAGTGCTTCGGGTAACCGAGGCCACCACTCCAGGTCCCCCAGGCACCAGCCTCGAGCGGTTGGTTCCCCTTATCCCCTTTCCACCGAGTCGGAGCTGGTGCTAGTTCGGAGCCAGAGCCTAGTTTCAAATTGGTTCTTTGTGTTTCCACAGCAGAAGCACCAGCTCGGAGCCAGGAAAAGTGGTTCTTAAGTAGCACCAACTCGTTGCTGGGCTACAAGTAAGCACCGGTTACTGCAGCGACTGGGGGCGGGGTTACCGTGACCGACAAGACGAACAGTTTTCACTTCTGCTTCTTACACCAACGCTTAATACATTTTTATTTAATGGCAATGTGATCGTTTATCAGCAGCGTTGATGCTAGGAGGCTAGCAACATGCCGAGGCTAAAGTTGACACGTTATTGTTAAAAATAAATGTTCTGTACGTACCTCTCACTTGTAATCTCCGTTTGTACAAACTACGGCGAACCTAAATAGCAACGCAACGTCCGCGATTGTTGACAGTGTTTGTGTTTGGCTCTGCCGCACTAGCGTTACCGGGAAAGATGTGACATATACGGTCACGTGAGTCCTGGCTCTGTGCTGGCTCTGTAGCCAGTGGAAACACAAACGGGTTCGTAGAAGGCTCGTCATTTGAACTCCGAACTGGCTCTAGCACTAGCTCTGAACCAGCACCTGGTTCATTTTGGTGGAAAAGGGGTACCTGAGGGACTCTTCTGCCCGCTTGAGAAGCTTGACCCGGCGTGTCGCACTAAGTTTGCGCACTGTCCGACAAGGTTACAAGCTTCGGTTCCGGTCCACACCCCCATAATTTTGAGGAATCTTGGAAATAGGGGTTGACCGAGTACAAGCACAGGTGATGGAGCGAGAAATACATTCATAAAACAAATCCCCACCTGAGGGATGCATACCGGGTTCTAGAGCCGGTACTTCATAGTCCAGAGAGAGACAGTGGTTTGCGTCCCGTTTTAGATCTTCGTCACCTGAACCGTTCTCTGAGGAGACTTCGGTTCCGGATGCTGACGATCCCTATGATTGTGAGTCTGATTCAGTCCGAGGACTGGTTCATCACAATCGATCTAAAGGACGCGTACTTCCACGTCTCTAGCATTCCGGGACACCAGAAGTTCCTGCGGTTCGCTTTTGGGGGCAAAGCTTACCAATATCGGGTGCTTCCCTTCGGCCTAGCACTCTCCCCTCGCACCTTCACGGAGTGTACGAACTCTGCCCTGGCTCTTCTCAAACTCCAGGAAATCCGCATCCTCAATTTTTTGGACGACTGGTTAATTTTGTCCCAGTCTCGTCTCACGCGGTACGGCATCAAGATGTCGTACTTGCGCACTTGAGGTGCTTGAGATTGAGGCTCAACACGAGCAAGAGCATGCTCACTCCAACACAAAGGATTAACGTTCCTAAGGGTAGTGTGGGACTATGGTACTCAGGGTGCAGCTAGGCCGACATCTCACTGCACTTCAGTTTCAGAGACTGTTAGGCCTCATGGCTGCAGCATCCACCCTGATTCCGCTTGGATTGCTGCACATGAGGCACCTGCAGTGGTGGCTCAGGGACGCCGGATTTTCCCCAAGGGGCAATCTGTTTCACCTGGTCAGGGTTACACGCAGGTGCATGCATGCCTTAGACAGGTGGAGACAACGGGTGTTCCTGACCCAGGGCCCAGTGCTCGGAATGGTGTATCACCGTCGCACACTCTCGATGGACGCCTCCAGCACAGGATGGGGCGCGGTCTTGGAAGGCCGCACAGCCCGAGGTCTGTGGTTGACCCCGCATCTATGGTACATAAATTGCCTGGAGATGCGAGCGGTCTTGTTGGCCTTATGGCACTTTCTTCCAGACCTCAGGGGCCACCATGTGCTTGTCCGCTCCGACAACACAGCGGTGGTCTCCTACATAAATTGACAAGGTGGTCTGAGGTTGCGCCCTCTGTGCAGACTGGCGTGCCAGATCCTCTTGTGGTTCCAGGGGAAGTTGCTCCCTCTCAGAGCACTTTTCGCACCTGGGTACCTCAATGTGGGAGTGGACATCCTGTCAAGGCAGGGGCTGAGGGCAGGGGAATGGAGACTGCACTCCGAGACGGTGCAGATGAAATGGAGGAGATTCGGCAGAGCACAAGTGGACCTGTTCGCGTCCCCAGACAATGCTTACTGCCCCCTCTGGTTCTCCCTTGTGGATCCAGCGTCCCTTGGGCTGGATGCCATGGTGCCTCGGCCACGGCTGTATGCATTTCCCCGATTGTTCTGCTCCCGGGGGTTCTAGAGGCCCCGTTCTGGCCCGCCAGAATCTGGTTCTCAAGCCTGGTAGCCCTCCTGGACAGCCCCCGGTGGGAGATTCCCGTCAGGAGGGACCTGCTGTCGCAGGGCCAAGGCGAAATATTCCATCCCCAGCCGGGGAAATTGAAGCTGTGGGTCTGGCCCCTGAGGGGGACCACCTCCGAGCTGCCGGTCTCTCTACTGAGGTAGTTGAGACCATCTTACACTCTAGAGCCCCCTCCACGAGGAAACTGTAAGTGACAAATTTTCACTACATGGTGTCAGGAGCGCCATCTTGACCCAGTTCACAGCCCGATGGCTTCATTGCTGGAGTTCCTCCAAGGCCGGTTTTCGGCTGGACTCTCCCCCGCTACACTTAAGGTGTATGTGGCTGCGATTGCAGCATTCCACAGCTTGGTGGATGGTTGCTCGCTTGGGAACCACCGCTTTGTTACCAGTTTCCTTCGTGGCACCTTGAGGATGAGGCCTCCGGTTCGAGTCAGAGTCTCTCCGTGGGATCTGATAGTGGTGCTGGATGGATTTACCACAGCACCGTTCGAGCCACTGGACAATACATCAGACAGGTGTCTGGCCTTAAAGATGGCAGTTCTGTTGGCCATGAGTTCTCTCAAGAGAGTGGGAGATCTGCAGGCCCTGTCGGTGGCTCCTGCTAACCTGGAGATCGTTCCAGGTGCAGTTAGAGCCATCCTGCATCCCACTGAGGTGGCCCGGCCGGTAGTCCTGCAGGCATTCCATCCTCCTTCAGGGTCAGCGGAACAGAAAGGTAGGCTGCAACTGCTTTGTTCAGTCAGAGCCCTGGAGACTTATCAGTCCCTCCAGTATCGCAACTATTAATGCAACTTCAACAAATCCCCGTGAATTCGCAATTTTGACCAATCACCGCAAATTTCTGCAACTTTGACCAATCATCGCGGTCTCCTGCTAAGCGGCATCATACGTCAGCAAACTCACTTCCTTGTTTTGTTCAGAAGACGCTGCAAACATGTGTGCTGCCAACATCTCACATTTACCCACAAAAATAACAGCAAAGGACTGTAATGTAAATGTAAATGGACTGTACTTGTATAGCGCCTTTCTAGTCTTCCGACTACTCAAAGCGCTTTCACACTACATATCACATTTACCCAGACACACACATTCATACGCTGATGGCAGGAGCTAACTGCCCATCAGTTCAAATGAAACTAATCATTCACACATACTCACACACCGAAGCCGCAGCTTCGGGAGCAATTTGGGCTTCAGTATCTTGCTCAAGGATACTTCGACACATGGTTGGGGGAAGCCGGGATCGAACCGCTGACCTTCCGATTGGTAGACGACCGCTCTGCCACCAAGCCACAGCCGCCCCAAGACCGTGAAAAACAGTATCCAGATGTTCTTTACGAAACAGGGGTAAACTGTTTTGCAAGATGTGCACAGTGTTGGGCAAGGTACTTGGAAAGTGTAGCGAGCTAAGCTACCAGTTACGTTACTTTTACTCCCTTTCTGCCAACAGACAGTAAAGAAATAGTAGCTAGCTAATAGTTAGCTGTTGCTGGCTGGTGTTTGCAGACTGTAATGACTTGGCTGGCTAGGTTAACGTTTTCGATGGTTGTGTTAGCTTATTCTAGAATCACCATGATTGTGTAAACTCAAGCTCGCATGTCTGTAATGTTATTCCCCTGCAGCCGAGACGTCGTCGGCATCAGCCCAAGGATCGGTATGTGAGGTCACCGTCAAACGGAAGTGCCTCTGTCGGCTACACGTCCGCGTAGACGGTGGCATCAATTACCAATCCTTAGCAGTTTTATATCAGATGGCAGCAGAACTTTTAGCTGCGTTTTAGCTTCAGAAATGCTCAAGTTTACTCAAAAAGCACATTTGCCTCTGAAGTAAAGGCTGAACTACAATAGAGCAGATGGTAAACAGTGTTTTCTGTGGGACATGGTAAGTCCCTTTGGGGTTTTACCCTTTGTAAAACTATAACATGCACAAAAAAATATATTAAAACACAATAAAGGACAGGGAAAAAGCAAAAAAGCATAATATGAGCACTTTAAGTAAAAATCGATCCACCTTTGCCGTTTTAACCTAGAAAAACAAATGCCGAAACATCACAACTTTCATCGCAACTTTTAAGAAAAGCGGCCGCAACATCAGGCTCATCCCCCTCGTAAGGGCTGCCCGGCTACCAAACAGACTATTAGCAGGTGGATAGTTGAGGCTATCGTTTCGGCTCATGAGGTGCGCGGTTTGCCTTCACCTCTGTCGATCAGAGCCTACTCCACACGGAGTATGGCATCCTCCAGAGCTTGGTGGTCGGGAACCCCCCTCTCTGATATATGCAATGCTGCGGGATGGTCCTCGCCTCACACTTTTGTGAGATTTTACAGCCTAGACCGCTTAAATAATCTGGGGTCTGTGGCTCTCTTGTCCTGAAGTGTGCCCTGCTGGCTTCACAGTCTGACAGGCATCCCTTCAGCATAGCGGAGTTGCTACTGCGTTCCCCTTAGCGTGAGCTGACGCAGCGTTGAAGTTCCCTTGAAAAGGAACGTACCAGGTTATGTAGGTAACCATGGTTCCCTGATAGGGAACGAGACGTTGCGTCTCGCAGCTATACTTCCGGCATGCCTGTGAGTGACTTGCTTCAGTTGATCAGAAGGCTGACGACAACAGTGAAGCCGGCTCCCTTTGTACCTCCGGTTCCGCCGGCGTGTGTCACGTGTTGACGTTAAACCCAATCAAGATTGGTCTAAGTTGATACTGAGATTCAGAGGCAGTCACACTGAAGGCATTCCCCATAACGTCAGCTGACACAGTGTCTCGTTCCTTATTAGGTAACAATGGTTACCTATGTAGCCTGGTACGTTTTCAAATAGCATATGAATTACGTATCATTTATTTGATATAGCTCAGAGCGAGAGAGATGAACAAAATTAGCAGACAGTGAGCAACGGACTACATGACAATATCCACAACTTGGATGAATTTTTATGAAAAACATTTTTATTCTTTTGATCCGTGGAACCTTACAGACTAAAGGAATATGAATAATTGAGGAATGGACACATATTTATGACCACTTCAAAGGTGGGGAGGCAATACTTTTTTACCCGTCTCTCTTGTTTACCATGCCAGTAAATCAAGTGGGTGACATGGTGAGCTTTGCGAGATTTTATGCATCTAAAGAACTTTTATAAAATCCAGTCTCGAAGTCTAATTGAGATGTTATTTGTCAAAACGTGTAGCCACACCTGGCCAGTAAAAGGGATCAGCATCTAATTGGAACTCTGTTTTTAATTGAACTTTTACAGTATATACATATTATAAAAAATACAGTCGCCATGTAATTGACATGCAAAAATTAGAAATGTATTCAAGCTGGCACTCAAACTATGCTACTAAAATGAACCTGCATTATTCTGTTATTAATTATAAGTTATTATTAGAGTTATGCTATTTTATCCAACATAATACACTCCGGTAAAACACCACAACAAAGTAAAGCTTCCAAAGTGTCTCAACAACAATGATTATTATAGGCTTCATTAAGGTACTATTTGCAAGTGCTGTTGAATTGGACTGCATTAAATGTATATTGTGGTAAGGCCTACCTTGCAGCAGCGGGCACCAGCAGCTGGTCCATAGAGTCTGGGAATCTGCCTCGATCTTCCTGCCTGCAGCCTCCAGATGGTGCTGTTCCTCTGCCCAGGAGCTATAGATACTGGCAGCCCGGGTGTGCAGTGTGTGCATCAGGTCCAACAGCTGCAATGTCAATTACACCAACACCAATGTTAACAATAACAGGATGTATGGCTTTATATCTTATATCAGTATAAGTATAAATGTTAAATGTGGAATGATGACAGAGTGACAAGTGAAGCCAAGTGAATCCTGGATATGTATGGTAATATATTTAGATTTTTATGTCTTAACTATTTGATACAATCAGGTAACAGGGCATTGTACTGTATAAAGTAGGCAATGAATTGTGTAGCTGATGAGCTGTTGACAAACAAACCTTTTAACTTTATACTTTATACAGTTCCAATTACAAGTATATTGCTAGAAAACATCCCTCTTTTAAAAAGTTGATCATGTCTTAAAAAATACTTTAAATCCATGTTAGTTAACCACAAAGAATAACTTTCACAAAATTAATCAAAATTTTAGTTATGAGGACATGTGTCATACTCACCAGAAGAAGACATTCAGAGTATATTTAATGATATTAATGAACATAGAGACTCTCTCTCAACAAGATAATATACTGTACAGTATATATAGGAGTGCTTTGCCTGCGTGTGTTTGTGTAGAAAGGGAAAACAAAGGATTCACAGGACTGTCATGTTTTCCTACAAAGCACATTAAAGGGTTAGACTGGTGAAATATTCTTTTTTCCTGATGCCATCTAAGAAATTCCAGTTTATTTTTTCATTGAATCCAACGTCACATTGAACATCATTGGAACTCTTAGGCCAAAAGGCCAAATGAGATATTAAGGACCAGATTATTTTGCAAGTGAGCATCAAAACTGTTGTTCTAACTTTAAGGAATAGTTCCACATTTTGGGAAATACACTTATTTGCTTTATTTAAGAGTGAGACGAGATGATTGATACTCTAATATCTGTGCGTTAATCACAAAACTAAAGCACATATCTCCCCTTAAATTCACAAACTGTGGTTTATACATTTTTGTTTGTGTACATATTAAATAAACAATATACCTGTTGATTTGTATGGCATGCCATTTTAGTCAATATTAAATAAATAAAGATGCCTATGAAATGCATAAATATGGCTATGAAATAAATGAGTCAAAATAGTTAAGTAAGTTAGTAAATAAAGAAATTTTAAAAAGTTTATATTTAAAAAAGGATGATTTGATTTTCAAAGGACTACTTTGATGTATTTCAGGGAACTTATATTTCATAATGCCACAATTATTTCCCAGCTGCTATAGTCAATCTCACAGAGCAACAAGACTGGACACAGTCTCAGACGGCGGAGACCCGTTTGCAGTTTGACCACACCACATACAGTACTGAGGTGGTTTTCTTGTCGGGTTAGTCTCCTGGCACCCTGCTCTGCCTCAACTCTCCATGATTTATGGAGTTATACAGTGCTGGCAGAGCATTTTAAGTCAGTATCACTGCTGGATTCCTATTCTTCTCTCAAAGAGGCTAACTTCCCACACGTTCTCTTTGGATTGACCTACATATGTGAACAAACATTCTCAGTGCTGAAGTTTAACCATTCCAGATCCTATGTCACTGATGTGCACACGTCAGCTGTCCTTCGCATATCCACCTCAGACATTCAACCTGACTTCAGTGCACTTGTTTAAAACAGACTAGATTTCTCTAGCCTCACAGTTGCTTTTGTGAATGTTAATTAAATAGTGATATAATGTTGGCATTTTGAACTATGTCTGCTTCACTATTTCATTGCCTAATCATGTCATTTACTCTTACCAGTTGCAGCTTATCAAAACCATACAATTTATTGCTTTTTATAAAGAGATACAATTAATATTGAGCAGAATTGAGTTCAGCCTATTGGTTTGGCCCCCCAAAACAGTCCCTGTGGCTCATTGCCCAGCCCTGCTTTAGAGGTATATTTTTGAACTTTGGACAGAGCTAGGCTAGCTGTTTCCCCCTGCTTCCAGTCTTTATGCTAAGCTAAGCTAACCATGTCCTGACTCCATCTCTGTATTTAACACACAGACATGAGATCTCCTCATTTCACTCTAGTAAAGCAAATTAGGATATTTTCCAAAATATGCAGTTTAAAACATTTAGTACAGTTTGCAAGTCCATATACAAACACTCTTAAACTCTTGTCACCATGCGATCACAAAGCACTGCCATCCAGCCTTTCATTTACAGCTATACTTGGTTGGCCAAGAAGTAAGCCAGCAAGAAATAGACTTTTCAGAATTAAATTTACACTAAGTGTGCACATTATATATTCACATATTAAGGTAAGTCAGCTTCTGCAGTCCTAACATTTTGAACACTGACATGGAAAAGGAAACTCAAATGAAAAATCAAGTTTGATGCCAACGACATCACTGGTAATATGTTGGAAACTCTGGTTAGTATTAACAGCAACAGGATAAAAATACACTAGTATTATCCTTAGAACTTTCCCACCAAAGCCAACACCACACCAGAAGTACAGGAGAATTGGGTTACTATAAG
Organism: Coreoperca whiteheadi; assembly: GCA_011952105.1. Lineage (NCBI taxonomy): Eukaryota > Metazoa > Chordata > Actinopteri > Centrarchiformes > Sinipercidae > Coreoperca > Coreoperca whiteheadi. The sequence continues at coordinate 25,413,330 of CM022471.1, forward strand.
GAGGGGTGCTCATATACTCATGATTCTAAATGCTATTTAACCCTAACCCTTTGCAAAATTTTAATTATAGTCATCATAAGAATTTACACCAGCCATAAATGTCGAAGCCATGGTTTCCCAAAAACATCTTGATGCCACAATCACCTTATCCTGACCACCATTTCCCCAGCCACGGAGAAATTGCCCACCTACACTGAATAAGAAACATTAGTGGGTGAAACAAGATGCTTTGGGGACGGCTAAACTCAAATCAACATAAGGTAGAAGGGTAAAGAGTGCTGTTGTACTTACATCCTGACTAACCTGTAATGACACCGTGTGGTAGCTGGCTGGGACACCCTCGTCCTCCTCGTCGTCACTGTGGGAACGTGATGGACGCTGGCTGGACACCCGGCTGCCACCTCTCCTCATGCCACCTCCACCCTCCTTCTCCCTTCCCCCTGCCTTCTTCCTCATCCGGGACTTAGAGTCGTACTTGTGGCTCTTCTTCTTGTCGTGGTTTCGGTAACCTGAGGAGGCAAATTATTAAAAAGAAAACTAAATGAACTTATTTAAGATCTAATAACAGAGGCAGAGTTACTCTTGATTTTATTTTTTGCCCACTTGAGGGGTTTGAACTGACCCTTGAAACATGGTATTGTCCACTGACTGCTAGATCTACGATTTGACGTACGACTTGTTCAAGGTCAGGCAGAATTTGAGAATCTTCTTTTTTATTTAAGAAGGCAAAAGTACATCACAGTGTCTTTTTTGATCTTTTCTGATTTCAAGTGTTCCCAAAGATGTTTAACTGAGTTGAGGTCTATTGATTGAGGAGGGAAAGCACTGGTGGCACTGTGTATTTCCTTGGACTCTGACTGAAATAGACCTGGAGTGGCTTTAATGCATAGTTAAGCTAATTTAATTGCTGGCAGGTGAATTGTCTTGAAGCTCTGAATTGGCTTTCCTTAGAAGAACAAAGTGGTATAACGCCTTGGTCAGTGTCTCATTTTTCCTGTGCAAATCACCACCTCCTGAGTAGGTGAAATTGTTTTATCAGCGATCTCCTCACATAAACTATCCAACTGCAACTATAATGTTTAAACTTTGATTCTTTCACCATCGACATTTTGGATCTGTTACCAAAGACTCAGTAATGGTTAATGACAAACATCAAACAAAATATGTTCACTGCACCCCATTTTAAGTGTTAAGTGGGGATGTTGCATTATCATGCCTAAAAAGCGTGTCACGAACTAATCACGAATTGAACTGATCCTCAAAACAACCATGAAGCTATTGACCATTTCCAAAACGTTCTATTTATCTTGAAACCACCTTTAACAAAAAGATAAGAAGTCAGTCTGTAAAAGCTCAATAGAGTAATAACAGGCTTTGCACTTTCTATTAGTATCTCATATAGATTAGCGCCATCCTTTGATTGACCCATTGCTTTTGTTCATCTGGGTAAAGCTCTGTTGACAGCATGTATCCAATGGCCTGAAGCTCTAGGAGAAAATTAATAGGCCATTTCTCAACCTTAATCCCTGTCTTACTGTAGATAAAAAACAGTATAAGGAGGGAAGAATGGAAAAGAGGGAAGAAGATGAAGATGGAGAAAGGAAGAAGGAGAGGGAGAAAAATGTAGGGCAGGACACTGAGGTGGAAACATGAAGGAGGACATAAACCAAAGCAGACTGAGGGCAGGCTCATGAACAACCTATCATATCCCTTGATTATGGTATTATGATACGACGAGTGGTCAAATGTGTTGAGATCATTGTAACCCTGCTTTTCTTAAACTAGGAGTAACCAAGAGTAAATTACATCTAAAATCTTGATGTGAACACAAGAAATTATGTTAAAATTGTAGACTGCACTATTACCAAAAGTGAATATAACCAACATTAATCATAAAGAAATGTTAGAAAGAATGTTTTGATAACAAAATGAATGTATTCACCAGAACTGAGATTATTAAATGTTTAATGACTGAAGCACTGGCAGCCTCGAATGAGGATGTTCTCACCCTCACTGTAGATGACGAGGAAGACCATCTTTTGTCCTAAAACCTTCTAGGGACAACAGGTGATGTCAAGAAGGGGGTGTCAAATGAGTTGAGATCAAAATAATACTATAAAGAGCACAGTCTAGACCTGCTCTGTAGGAAAAGTTCAATGAGATAACTTGTGTTATGAATTGGCTATATAAAATGAACTGAATAATCATTGTACCCCAAGCTTTGCATTTTACATCTAAAACCCTGATGTGAATTGTGTAACACATGAGATTATGCTAAAATTGTATGCTTCCCTATGTGTTAAATGTGTCAAGATTGAAGCAGTGTTCAGTTTGTGTATTCTGGAGAATTTTTCACTGTCTCACCTCCATTAAGGCTAGCTTCCACAAACACTCGTATAGCTCTAACACACAGCTCGAAGTTGTCAGGGGTGACATGGGCAGCATCACGCACGATGAAAGAGAGCGTTTCCACACATTTGATGAGAGACTTCGTGTCGTGCTGGCCCAGGTCCTGGCCCAGCGTCAGACTGTACTGGTTGACCAATGGGTGATTCAGTTGCGCTTTAGAGCTTACTGGAGGGGTCTTACTTGTCTCCAGGTCATCTTTCCCAACCTGGAAGAAAATCAAAATCACAGGATCAGAATTTGATCAAACATAAGTGCAATCTTCTATATCATATTCTTAAAAACAGGAAATTAGGCATAACAGGTCTTTGTAGATTTTAATGTTACTTATTTTACACTCAATTCACGTAACTACTTATTGACTTTGTCTCTATTTTCAAAGGTTCTATACAAATAACCTTTATTTTGAATGTTAGAGAACCAAATTGGTTTATATGTGATACTAAAAACATGACTGAGCATGCTTCAAAGACAATTATATATACACAGTATACAGTGGTGTGAAAAAGTGTTTGCCCCCTTCCTAATATCTTATTTTTTTGCATGTTTGTCACACTTAAATCTTTCAGATCATCTAACTAATTTAAATATTAGTCAAAGATAACACAAAATGCAGTTTTTAAATGAAGGTTGTTATTATTAACATCCAAAGAACTGCAGGCCTCACTTGCCTCAGTTAAGGTCAGTGTTCATGATTCCACCATAAAAAAGAGACTGGGCAAAAATGGCTTGCATGGCAGAGTTCCAAGACGAAAACTGCTGAGCAAAAAGAACATTAAGGTTGTCTCTTTTTTGCCTGAAAACATCTTGATGATCCTCAAGACTTTTGCGAAAATACTCTGTGGACTGACAAGACAAAAGTTGAACATTTTGGAAGGTGTGTGTCCCATTACATCTGGTGTAAAAGTAACACAGCATTTCAGAAAAGGTACATAAGACCAACAGTAAAATATTTTGGTAGTGTGATGATCTAGGGCTGTTTTGCTGCTTCAGGACCTGAAAGACTGTGATAAATGGAAGCATGAATTCTGCTGTCTACCAAAAAAGGAGAATGTCCCGTCATCTGTTCGTGACTTCAAGCTGAAGTGAACTTGGGTTCTGCAACAGGACAATGATTCAAACACACCAGCAAGTCCACGTCTGAATGGCTGAAGAAAAACAAAATGAAGACCTTGGAGTGGCGTAGTCAAAGTCCTGAACGGAATCCTATTGAGATGCTGCGGCATGACCGTAAAAAGGCAGTTCATGCTCAAAAACCCTCCAATGTGGCTGAATTACAACAATTCTGCAAAGACGAGTGGGCCAAAAGTCCTCCACAGCGCTGTAAAAGACTCATTGCATGTTATCGCAAATGCTTGATTGCAGTTGTTGCTGCTAAGGGTGGCCCAACCAGTTATTAGGTTTTACGTGGCAAATCCCTTTTTTACAGAGGGCCATGTAGGTTTGGATTTTGTTTTCCCTTTATAATAACAACCTTCATTTAAAAACTGCATTTTGTGTTTACTTGTGTTATCTTTGACTAATATTTAAATTTGTTTGATGATCTGAAACATTTAAGTGTGACAAAACAAAACAAAAAAAAAGAAATCAGGAAGGGGGCAAACACTTTTTCACATCACTGCTCATCAAGCAGGTATTCTGTACATACTGTATCACTGTATGTGAGGAAGTGTGTGTGTGTGTATGTGTCTGCTGACCACAAGCCATCCACTGCTTGCTACATCCACATCTGCTGTGGAGCGAGGGATCCTGGACTTGCTGTGCTCAGTGTAGACCTCTGAGTCAGACGTGTAACCACGGTCTACACTCACTTCACTGGGATGATGAGATGACAGCTCACTATCTGATTGGGCTCCTGGAGACACAAAGCAGGCAAAATAATATATCATGGTTTACTTTGAATAATAGAAAAAGCAATAACATTGGTTTTAAAAAAAAATCAAGACAAAAATCTGAGTCAAAATATGTCACTTGCATTAAATTTTTTCTTCAACTAGTTTTTGTTTGGTGAACAATCAACAGCATTTTTTTGTTGTTGGCTCTTTTGCCCCATTTTTCTCTTTACTTTCTATAACTAAGATTTTCTGAGTTGATTGTAAGACATTTACTGGAAACTACAGAAACTACATAAAAAACAACGTTTGGGACAATCAGTTTAAAGCAAGCTCCTTTTACAATTTAAAGGTATTTTTCAAATAAATTAAAAAACTAAACTCATGAGCCTTTTGCACACATAGGTAGTATTTTGCTTTGAACTGCTTTGAGGGATGACAAGCAGCTAAATTGTAAACTCAAACAGCATCAAGAGAAATAATTCCACATTTTAATATCAAGAATTCATTACCACTGATATAGAGTTTGTATTCAGTTATGACAAACTAGTGGACATTTTACAACAGTGGTTTCAGTGAAATTATAATAGAGGTTGGGTTTAATATGTGCCCATCAATATAAAATCAGCAGGTCTTGCCATCCTCAGGAACAAAGTCAAGATTCTGAGAGAAAAATTGTACCTGTGTCATTGTCAGTAGTGGTGAAGGTGAGCTGGAAAGAGGCAGGAGGTTTCACTCCGGCTCCGATGCACTCCAGCAGGGAGAAGAGTGTGTACCAGTCGTCTGTACAATGGATGTTGGCTGCATTAGTCTTCAGCAGCTCATGAAGGCCATAGGCCACCTCCCTGCTGACCCGGGACAAGACATAAGGTTTCATCATCAGCAGGCGACGCAGGGAGAGGAGAACCTGTGGGTAAACAGCGAGAGAGAACCTTCAGTTTTTTCTCGTTTATGTTTATTTCTTTATTACTCACTATATTTCAAGGCTCACAGTCAAATCCTCCCCTAAGTGAAACATTTCTGAAATAGTGAGTAAGATGTTTATATAACATCCTAGAACCGCCACCTTACTGTGGTGGAGGGGTTTGCGTGCCTGAATGAACCTAGGAGCTATGTTGTCTGGGGCTATTGCCCCTGGTAGGGTCTCCCAAGGCAAACAGGTCCTGGGTGACAGGCCAGACAAAGAGCGGTTCGAATCCCCCCTAATGGTCAATATAAAAACTAGGTCCGTGACGTCGCCCGGTACGGCGCAACCGGGGCCCCACCCTGGAGCCAGGCCCGGGGTTGGGGCTCGAACGCGAGCGCCTGGTGGCCGGGTCTTGCCCCATGGGGCCCGGCCGGGCTCAGCCCGAACAAGCGACGTGGGGCCGACCTCCCGTGGGCCCACCACCTGCAGGAGGAACCGTAGGGGGCCGGTGCTTTGTGGATTGGGTGGCAGTCGAAGGGGGGGCCTCGGCAACCCAATCCCCGGACACGGAATCTGGCTCTAGGGACATGGAATGTCACCTCGCTGGGGGGGAAGGAGCCTGAGCTGGTGCGGGAGGTTGAGAGATACCGACTAGAGATAGTCGGGCTCGCCTCCACGCACGGCTTGGGCTCTGGAACCCAACTCCTTGAGAGAGGCTGGACTCTCTACTACTCTGGAGTTGGTGAGAGGCGGCGGGCTGGTGTGGGCTTGCTTATAGCCCCACAGCTCAGCCGCCATGTGTTGGAGTTTACCCCGGTGAACGAGAGGGTAGTTTCCCTTCGCCTTCGGGCTGGGGATAGGTCTCTCACTGTTATTTGTGCTTACGGGCCGAATGGCAGTGTAGAGTACCCGACCTTCTTGGCGTCTCTGGGAGGGGTGCTGGAAAGTGCTCCGACCGGGGACTCCGTGGTTCTACTGGGGGACTTCAATGCTCACGTGGGCAGCGACAGTGATACCTGGAGGGGCGTGATTGGGAGGAACGGCCCCCCCGACCTGAACCCGAGTGGTGTTCTGTTATTGGACTTCTGTGCTAGTCACGGTTTGTCCATAACGAACACCATGTTCAAGCATAAGGGTGTCCATCAGTGCACGTGGCACCAGGACGCCCTAGGTAGGAGGTCGATGATCGACTTTGTGGTTGTTTCATCTGACCTTCGGCCATATGTCTTGGACACTCGGGTGAAGAGAGGGGCGGAGCTGTCAACTGATCACCACCTGGTGGTGAGTTGGATCCGATGGCGGGGGAGGAAGCTGGACAGACTTGGCAGACCCAAACGTACTGTGAGGGTCTGCTGGGAACGTTTGGCAGAGGCTCCAGTCAGAGAGATCTTCAACTCCCACCTCCGGCAGAGCTTCAACCTCATCCCGAGGGAGGTTGGAGACATGGAGTCCGAGTGGACCATGTTCTCCACCTCCATTGTCGACGCGGCCGCTCGGAGCTGTGGCCGCAGGGTCTCCGGTGCCTGTCGTGGCGGCAATCCCAGAACCCGGTGGTGGACCCCGGAAGTAAGGGATGCCGTCAAGCTGAAGAAAGAGTCCTATCGAGCCTGGTTGGCTCGGGGGACTCCGGAGGCAGCTGATGGGTACCGGAGGGCCAAGCGGGCCTCGGCCCGGGTGGTTGCGGAGGCAAAAACTCGGGTCTGGGAGGAGTTCGGTGAGGCCATGGAGAAGGACTATCGGTCGGCCTCGAGGAGATTCTGGCAAACCATCCGGCGCCTCAGGAGGGGGAAGCAGTGCCCTGCTCACACTGTTTACAGTGGGAGTGGGAATCTGCTGACTTCGACTGGGGACATCCTCGGACGGTGGAAGGAGTACTTCGAGGATCTCCTCAACCCCACCGGCATGTCTTCCATTGCGGAAGCAGAGGCTGGGGTCTCGGTTGCGGGCCCGTCGATCTCCCGGGCTGAGGTCACTGAGGTAGTTGAGAAGCTCCTCGGTGGCAGGGCACCGGGGGTGGATGAGATCCGCCCTGAGTACCTCAAGTCTTTGGATGTTGTGGGACTGTCTTGGTTGACGCGCCTCTGCAACGTCGCGTGGCGGCTGGGGACAGTGCCTCTGGACTGGCAGACTGGGGTGGTGGTCCCTCTGTTTAAAAAGGGGGACCAGAGGGTGTGTTCCAACTACAGGGAGATCACACTCCTCAGCCTCCCCGGAAAAGTCTATGCCAGGGTACTGGAGAGGAGAATTCGGCCGATAGTCGAACCTCGGATTCAGGAGGAACAATGCGGTTTTCGTCCCGGTCGTGGAACACTGGACCATCTCTACACCCTCTCCAGGTTGCTGGAGGGTTCATGGGAGTTTGCCCAACCAGTCCACATGTGCTTTGTGGATTTGGAGAAGGCATTCGACTGTGTCCCTCGCGGCGACCTGTGGGGGGTTCTCTGGGAGTACGGGGTCCGGGGCCCTCTGCTAAGGGCTGTCCGGTCCCTGTATGACCAGAGCAGGAGTTTGGTTCGCATTGCCGGCAGTAAGTCAGATTTGTTCCCGGTGCATGTTGGACTCCGGCAGGGCTGCCCTTTGTCACCGGTCCTGTTCATTGCTTATATGGACAGGATTTCTAGGCGCAGTCGGGGGCCGGAGGGAGTCCAGTTTGGGGACCACAGGATTTCATCTCTGCTTTTTGCAGATGATGTTGTCCTGTTGGCTTCTTCAAATCAGGACCTTCAGCGTGCATTGGGACGGTTTGCAGCCGAGTGTGAAGCGGCGGGGATGGGAATCAGCACCTCCAAATCCGAGGCCATGGTTCTCAGTCGGAAAAGGGTGGCTTGTCCCCTTCAGGTTGGTGGAGAGCTCCTACCTCAAGTGGAGGAGTTTAAGTATCTTGGGGTCTTGTTCACGAGTGAGGGAAGGACGGAGCGGGAGATTGACAGGCGGATCGGTGCATCCTCCGCAGTGATGCGGTCGATGTACCGGTCTGTCGTGGTGAAGAAGGAGCTGAGCTGCAAGGCAAAGCTCTCTATTTACCAGTCGATCTACGTTCCTACTCTCACCTATGGTCATGAGCTTTGGGTCATGACCGAAAGGACAAGATCCCGGATACAGGTGGCCGAAATGAGTTTCCTCCGCAGGGTGGCTGGGCGCTCCCTTAGAGATAGGGTGAGGAGCTCGGTCACTCGGGAGGAGCTCAGAGTAGAGCCGCTGCTCCTCCACATCGAGAGGAGTCAGCTAAGGTGGCTCGGGCATCTGTCCCGGATGCCTCCTGGACGCCTCCCTGGGGAGGTGTTCCGGGCATGTCCAACCGGGAGAAGGCCCCGGGGAAGACCTAGGTCACGCTGGAGGGACTACGTCTCTCGGCTGGCCTGGGAACGCCTCGGTATTCCCCCGGAAGAGCTGGAGGAAGTGTCGGGGGAGAGGGAAGTCTGGGCGTCTCTGCTTAGACTGCTGCCCCCGCGACCCGGCCCCGGATAAGCGGTAGAAAATGGATGGATGGATGGATGGATGTTTATATAAAAGGCGTGGAGGATTTTTGCTGTAATTCGATTAACAACTGTCTTGACATGTAGAAACATGCATCTTGAATTCATATCTGTCCATGTGTCGCATCATTTGCGAAGAATAGGTTAGTGTGATTTAAAATAGCATGTGACTAAGTGGAAAAGGTAGATCCCCACTTTAATGAGTCATGAAAAGTTGAATCATAACCATTCTAAAAGCATTCACTGAACTTGATTTTATGTTGTATTAAGAGTTCAAACAGGTTTTTACATGCAAACAAACATAAACCAAATAAAAAAAACAATATTGACATGTAAAGCGGATTTCTGAGTATTAGATCATGGGGTTTAAATGTAGGCCAACCTCCTAATAAGAGGTCAGATCAGCTTTAAATAACTTGCTTATCAGTACACATCTCACAAAGTCTTTGTTTAGACACAAGGGAGGAGTTTTCCTTATATTAGTGTTCAGCAGCTGTTCCAATTGGAAAAGAAAGGGCGACACAAAACATCAACACCTAGTGCAATCCAGTGCAATACGTACTACCTTTGAAAGGCTTGCTATATTATGCTGTAGGTCATCAAAGTTAACGTGATAGCATGCTTTATTCCTATTGTCAGTGACCCACTGACTTAAATGACTGAATGTTAAAATTAGCTTAGTGACCCTGGTGAAAAATGTTTAACCTCAAAGCAGAACTCCACCTGAACAGTTGATTGAGTCCCATTAATGTTTGTTGTGCCATTTAAGGATTCCCCTGTTATAAAAAAATGCGTTATTGCATATTTGTCTTACTGTCAATAAGTCTCATCAAAAAACAAAACGAATAATGTCTTAGCCCTTTTCTTTTGGTGCTCTAGTGAGAAGACTATTTCTGGCACCAAGATGTATGCACTTGTGGGACTGAGTCAAAATAAACGGTGTGTGTGTGTTCATGGTAATGGATGAACCTGTCACCCACTACAAAAGTGTGGCTAATTGATCAAACACGCATGTATATTTGAAGAATGGCTTTATAAAGTTTGTACTGTAGCTTGTATTTCACAGGCAGCATTCACTCTCTTGCATAACTAACTTCTCCACTGTCCATCTGAATGCTTAGTTTGTGCCAAACACTAATATTTTGCCAAAATATGGCTATCCTCTCAAGCTAAACACAGGCTTGGGTTTGTTTGTTGTTCTCATTGGGCTGACGGTGTCCCAGTCTTCTATTAGTCGGAACTGCTGTTTCCTATGACTCACACATTAGCTATCATATTGAACATCATATGATATCATGATATGATATGATCACATTTTTTTGACAGAAGTGTGTGGTAGATTGGTGTATAAATGTAGCATTTTAGTGAACGAAATAAGACTATAATTGATGAAAGCTGATATGATCAGACATGTTCTATAAACCTTATACATATGATTAAAAAGAGAAAATTTGCCACCACAAATGCAATGTCACTTTCGCCAGTGAGTGAGCTAGGACAGAGCAGTTCAGTCAGTGTGTGTGTGTTTAGTGTACCTGAGAGCTAATGTCTTCTCGTCGTAGCAGACGGATTGCGAGTTGAAGGAGTCCCACCACAGCCCTCTCCACCAGGAAGCAGCTCTCATTGGCTTGGACGCAAAGGTGGCAGAGGCGGTCACACACTGTCTGCCACACACATGACACACGGTCTCTATATACAAAACAGAGAAAGAGATGTGTTGGGTTAAAAATGACAAAACAAATGACTGTGTGTGAAGGTATCACTGACAGAATCTTCTTCCTACCGGTTCTCCAGAACAATACGCAGCAACATCTCTAAGCAGAAGGCAGCATCCTCTTCATCATAAGTCTCTTCATCTGGGGTGACTGATATCAGAGCCTGAGGAGGAGAATCTAGTTTGTTTTTCAAAACGTCTAACCAGGCATTTAAAATAAATACATTGCAAGACAATTATATATATATATATATATATATATATATATAGAGAGAGAGATGGTGATAAGAAATGTTGGAAAGAAATAATAATAACCTTCATTAGCTCCTGTAGAGACTCCAGCTGTAGGAATTTACTTTCTGTGATCAGCTTTTCTGGGTCACATTGCTAAAAAGGGAGAAATAGAAAACTCAGTGATGTTGACATATTTTAGAAAGAGAAAACTATCTGAATGGGTGACGAGAAACCACAATAGTTCTAGTGGTTTAACATAGAGTATACAAAGTACTACCATAGATTTTAAAAAGTCAAATCTAAAAGCTTGAAACAGCTTAACAACTGTAGGAGCAATATAAAAAGAGAAATAATGAACCAAACAACGTAAAGTCAGACCAGTTTTGAGAGCTGTGGTAAGTTTAAAAACTACAGTTTTATTTAAAATTTCTTTTTATTTGGATTTGGATATTTAAATAAGAGAAGGAATTAAACAAATAATGCCGTAATTAAAACAAACCACAACAACCTTCACTATCCATTCTTTTATGTGTATGAAAGAAAAATCAAGAAACCTTCTGTAACACAGTGAAAACATGTGACCTCTAATAACTTATTGCATTTTAATACTTTTCAAAATGTATTTGTTTTAAAAAATTGTAATGATTCGAATACCCTGATACAATACCCTGTATAATTATACATCATAAATCATAACTTCAGATAGTGTTTACTGAACACTCAGTATATCAGTACTTTTATGCAGAGGATGGCGGCCTGCTTGGCCTCCTGGTTTTCCGTGGATGGTCCTCTTAGTCCTGACTGCTCGGCTCCACTCAACGTCAACCAGTTGACAAAACTCAACACTGCCGACTCACCACTGACATGCAACAGAGGAGGAAAATGTGTGTTTTACTTTTGGCCCTCTTGGACACAAACACACATGACTGTAGCTATATCTTGAAAAATATCATACTATGATACCGTGAAAACATTTTACAATTAGCTTCTATTGTCAATATATCAACAGATAGTAGATGAAATGTGTGCATACCGATTTGAAGGTGTTTCCTCTCTTTGAAGAGAAATTTTCCCATTTGGCTCCACAAAATCTTCCACCTGAGGCAACAAGTACAGTGTTTGAGCACTGAACAGTAGGTGGAAGCAGAACATGTAGAATGCACTCTCTCTTTCTTTCAAATAGAAACTAAAACCCACAGACTGTATCTGCAGTGTTATCACAAAACAGACATTATCCAATTACTGACAGAATAGAAGAGTGTTTAGAGTTCGAGTCCTGACCTCGACCATGGCTTTGGGCAGGAGCTCAGCTCTGAACAGCTGTAGTACTGAGTCCATTATGTTCTTCCAGCCCTCCCTCAGGATGTTGCCGTGCCGATGGGCAAGGTCAAACACCGTCTTGGCTGCTGTCTGTGCTTTACTGTTGCTGCCAAACACTGTAGGAAGGTTTTCCACAGACTGCAGAGAGAGGGGTGCGCACACCAACAGTTAACAGACATTTTGACACAGTATTTACATGTCTTTACTAATGCAATTCTGGCTGTTTAAGTTATAGGATAGAATGTTGTTTACATACACCACCTTACTTTCATTAATTCACAGTGGGTGTTAGATAAATGGATAGGTTTTATTGTCCCAGAAGGTATATTTGGTTTCACAGCCTGTGAGTGAATTAATGAAAAATTAAATTTAAAGGGACAGTGAGTGTTTTTTGAAGGGTTGTATAAGGTACTTCTCCATAGTCAGTGTAGAAGATAGTGGTCGGTACGCCCGGGAACACGCGCAGAAAACATTCTAAATATAGCATAACTCATACTAATGCTTGAACTGATAGTGATGTTTTTAGGTGGCTAAAATGCTTTCTTCATCTGACCCAGTCTACGGCAATGCATTGCTTAGCTTCTGTGCAAATAAAACTCTTTTCTCCAAACTGGGGGCGTGCAGACAGCTATCTACTGCAGGAAGGATAAATACCTCATACATCCCCACTTCAAAAAAACTGAACTATCCCTTTAATATAATTTTTTGCCATTTAATGAAATATTTCTAATTTACTATAACTAAATATTTTAAAAAGAAAAACATGAGCTTGGTATAAGTAACAAGGAATGGTCCTTTTTCTGTCATTTGAAACTCTGTAATCATTACAGTACATTTTTGTTCTCAGATTTATATTCACCTCCCTTGTGTCTACTTGGCACAAGCAAAAGGTATATATATTGATTTTGCACTTTCAATTGCAAGAAAATGTATGACGATTTATTGGCAATCTGAATATTCACCTATAATACCTCACTTGGCATCCATATAGAAAATTCACAGCTGTATAGCAGTATGTTTAGATGTGAAAAATGTCAGCTTTAGCTACAAAATCAAGTTTGATGTGCACATTCTATATTAGTAGGACAAACTGGACATTAGCACAACAGGATGTGGACTTTGCTTTTCTGAAAGGGCCTCACCTCACTGCTCAGAGTGGTGAACTTGCAAAGAGAGATGATCAAATTGTCAAAAACATCACTGAAGCCATAGTGAGCTGCTATCATTGCACATTTCCTGCAAAGACAAAACAAACACATGGCTATGCAACTTAAAACCTCACAAAACACTACATTTCATATTGCATTCTTAAGGATTTCCGTGAAAAAGGTCTGGTCTACTGTTGAACAGGTAGATGAATTTCATTCCATTTCATCCAAGCCACACCTCAGAAGATTTCTCAGACCAATAAGCAAACTAGGAGGAGTGGTTAAAATTATGACACAACTGGGCCCCTTAAGAAAGTCCTTAATGATTCAATGTTGATATAAAATGACGTATGTAACAACTTCATAGATTTCTGCGGTTGCTTGAGTAGAAATGTGACAATATTTCCAGCCGAGCTAAAGCATTTTTCCATTTAAATAATTATAGTCTGAGACCAATGACAGCCTAGGGAGTGCTATGTTCATTTACTTAGGTTCAGGTAAAGTTTGATTCTGTGAAATACAGTATATGTCAATGAAATAGTGTGCAGGCATTTTGAAATGATGCTTGTCCAAAGCAAACGCATCTTGAGCCTGGCCAACAGCAGCAAAACTGTGGGCTGGAAAGGTGAGCTACTCTTTCTGTGATTGAAAAAAACAACTACAAACAACACCAGTGGGTGGGGAGCTTCTGTTCCAGGACAATAAAGGAAGGACTGACAACTTGTAGAAGATATGAAGGTTATTACATGCTGTGTGCATGCGGTACATTTAAATCTGTATTCAAAGTATCTTCCTTAGCTGCTGACTATTTTGAACTTGTGTACCTGAAGCCAGCGATGGCCTTCTGGATGATGTTGTCGTCCAGGCTCTTGTCAAAGACGTAGGAGAGGGCAGCGATGGTAGGACCCCAGGTCATGGTGAACAAGTCATGATCGTAGCTGCCGGGTGGCAGGTGGAGGAAAACACCCTCAGGTGTAGCGCTGCGGTGTAGCAACAAACTCCATACGTAGTTCTCCTTCACCAACCCTATCTGCTCGTCTGGCATCACAATCTCCTCATTCCTACAGAGGAAAAAAACATCTCAGCTGTAACATCAGCTGACTCATGTCAGCTCATGTCATAATTAAGGCTCTGGAAAAGGCTAGTAGTGAACCTTTGTCAAATCTTATGACGGAAGCTACTACTGCTGATGTGACACCTACATTTCTAGTGCTAATATCAAAGAAATCGTTTTTTTGATGCCTTACATTGAGGAATATAAATGTTTTTTGCCAATTTCACTTTGATTTCTACTTAAAGAATCCAATGTTCTTAAATGCTAAATGTTGTCTAAACCCAAGCAGCCGTAAAAGAACTTGCATCAATGAAACAGTTTAAAATTGGCAAAAGTTTGAATCGGAAACAATCTGATCAAAGAATAATTAAACAATGAATGAATTTGACCAGAAATCTGATGCCAGGTTTTGGTACATGACAGTAGAACTGAAACAATTAGTCAATGAAAGGATCTGCACAAAATATAATCGGCAAAATACTAATAATCATCCATTAATCACCCAACATTATCAGTTCCATCTTCCCCAATATGATAAATTTGCTGCTTTTCTCTTCATTATAAATTGAACATCTTTCTTTGTTTTGTCCAACCAACAGTCCAAAAACCAATCTAAAAGGTGAGAAATTTTGACGGACATATTTGACAATTTTCTGATATTTCTAAGATAAAAAAGACTGAAAAAATAACAGACAGGGCGGCTGAGGCTTTGTGGCAGAGCGGGTCCCCCAATCGGCAGGTCAGCGGTTCGATCCCGGCCCACGTGTCGAAGTGTCCTTGAGCAAGATACTTTGGTGCGTGAGTTTGTGTGAATTATTAGATTACTTTGTGCTGATGGCTACTGCCATCAGTGTATGAATGTGTGTGAATTGGGTGAATGTGATATGTAGTTCGAAAGCGCTTTGAGTATTCGGAAGACTAGAAAGGCGCTATACAAGTACAGTCCATTTACCATTTAAGTGTAGCTGGTTATTTTCTTTTAAGATTTTTTATCCTTCAGGTAAAATTTCTCAGCTTAATCAGAGATGCTGGCTAATTAAAGTAAGGTGAGTGATGAAGTGTGATGGCAGCTTACTTGATAGCATTATAGATATCCTCCAACATGTCCTGGTCAAAGTCTTTGTTTCCATTTACTCCCTTCAGATTTTTCTTGAATTGCTGTTTAAAGACAAAAACAGCGCAATTAGCTATGGAATAATCAACCTTTGATTCCTGGCAGAAACTTTATTCAAACACCTCACATGCTTCTGGGACACGTCACTCAATGCATCTCAACATGGGAGCTTAGCTCAGACACCCAGGCCTTGGCATTCAGTGCTTCGTAAACTGAGCATCCGACCCACAATTAAAAGGGCGTCGTTTGGAAACACACTCATTATATGTTACTTAATACCCTTTAGTTGCAGAGTTAGGAAAACAGGGATTAGAGCCAAGAGCCTCCTGTAAATAAACATAACCACCCTGTGATGACTGACAGCCTCAAGGCTCAGTTTTATGCCTTCTTTACTAGGCAGGATTCATCCTAACGACAGGTAAGGAGAGGGGAAACAGGACCTTCTCTGCAGAGACACAGAAAAATAAACACCGGCAGAGAGAGCCAGAGAAAGCAGGAGGCTACTAAGGATCAGGCTTCTATTTGTCATGCTCATATCAGGACATGCACTGTCTCACACTATCAAAGAGCAGCTTGTGGAGCAGCCACTGGTAACAATATCTAACACCCAGGCTGTCAAATCGAGCAGCATGCTGTGTTTTCTGGACAAAATGAACATTATACCACTGACCTTACGCGTACCTCACCGAAAACATGTC
The DNA here is from genome assembly GCA_011952105.1 of Coreoperca whiteheadi. Lineage (NCBI taxonomy): Eukaryota > Metazoa > Chordata > Actinopteri > Centrarchiformes > Sinipercidae > Coreoperca > Coreoperca whiteheadi. Next base: position 25,429,233 of record CM022471.1, read on the forward strand.
ATCACACTGTCAGATCCTTGGGAATAGGATCTGATTTACATACAGTGATGCTGGACATAGTTTTCCCATTTCAAAAATAACCCCATTGCCAACACATGCTGTGGTGAATACTACACATTACAAGCTGATAAGTAACTGAAGTGCTAGGCGCCACTTTTATTGGCCTTCTCCAAACTATTGTGTGCCTCTGCCCATTGTCTGAGCCTGGAGGTCAACAAGCCTTCTTTTCTGACCATTTGGGAATGTGTAGGGCTAATTTAAACATACATACAACAACACCAGCTGTATGTTGATGTATGACCCAACTCAAGAAAGATCAATTTTACAAGGCATGCGTACATAAAAGAGAGGGAGACAGAAAGAAAAAGAAAGCAAGTGCTTGTTATTGTTTGTCAGTGAGAGTGGTACACCCACAAATTGTTCACAAGCTGCCCCTCTCTGTTTAGTCTTCCGCTACTGTCAATCAAAGACTGAAAAAACAGAGACAGAGATGGCAGATGAAGAGAGACAAAAAGAGAGAGTTTTTTGTTTTGTACCAAGGTTTTGCAAGAGGCACCTCTGAAAGTTGGGCTGCAACAAAATACAATGGAGATGAATGGAATTTAATTTGTGCATTTGGAGCAGCATTAGGACTGCACAATTTGACCAAGTGCAATATCCAAATCGCAGAGGGTGCAATTTTTTCATAAAGGTAAAATGTGTGACATAACAGCATTATAATGAAGTACTGTAGTGCTGCATAGATGCTCTGGCCTACAAATCTTGTTCACCAGATGTAAGAAAACAAGTCACATCATCTTGATTTGATGTTTTTTCAGTGAAAATGAAAATTGTGACGCAAAAGTGATTATTCCCACTAATCGTAAATAATATTGCAATCATAATGTCTGTCAAAATAATTGCGGTATAATTTTCTAACCATATCGTGCAGCCCTACATACACCGATGGTCTCTTTCCAGAAGCAATTTCATGGTTACTTTGGACAACCCACAGAACTAGTGTTAAAAGCTTTCATTGGGACTACTTATTCAGTAGAAAGGAGTTCCAGAGAAAACTCTGTTTGTGTGTGTGTTTCATATTGTTATATCCCAGTGGGGACTTAAACCTGAATTCCCACAGACCCATGGGGAAAAAAATTGAGACTGGTTTTTGAGGGTTAAGACTTGGTTTTAGGGTAGATGTTACAATTAGGTTAAGGTTATGGTTAGGTTTAGGCATTTAGATGTGATGGTTAGGTTAGGGTAAGGGGCTAGGGAAAGCATTAAATGTCAATGACTGTCTCCCACGGGGATAGTGAAACAAACGTGTGTGTGTGTGTGTGTGCGCACATGTGTGTATGAGAGAGAGAGAGATCACTCACCTCTACAGTCATGGGGATGTTCTGCTTGCGAACATTGTGGTTATGCTGGTCAGTGTTCAACATTATGACAGCATAGGCCAAGGCAAAGCCTGCATCGTTGCTCATGAAAGGAGAGCCGTTCACTTTCTACAAACACGCACACACAGAACACACAATATAAACACTCAATAAACAGTACATCATCTGAGGCTTAAAGCCACTTTTTTGTAAGCAAACACCAAATCAGAGGACTGTTTTATTACATAAGAACTGCTAACACTGTTTCTATACTGAATCTCACCTTGTACATCCTGCTGATATTACAGTGACCCCCATAGAGTGGAAAACTAACTTACAGTGTCACTGCCTAAAATTACTCATCAGCTCTTTCTTTCAAGGCCACTATTTGTGTGTATGTGGTCAGCCTAAGAAAAGGACATTACTAGAAATAGTTTCCAGGTCACATGGCTCCTCATGCTATTTTGAGAAGTCAAATGTTCCCCCCTGTGGAGTTTGTCCTTTGCCTTATGGAGTTTGTCTGTGTTAACACTTATGTCATCCTACCACTATAATCTGAAGGGTTAATCATGTGACTGTGTTCCAGGTAGTCTTTGCTGGATGGAAATGGAAGAAAAGGGTGTCTGTGTGTGTGTGTGTGTGTGTAATGAAGGCACAAGGAAATTAATTAACTGACATGGATCTTAGGAGTGTTTTAAGATGTGGTGTATATAGCAGTGGTATCAAGTCAATCGCAAGTTTGCAAAGGTGGAACAAAGAAGTCATTGCTTTGTAAGCCATAAGTAAGTCTCAAGTCTTGGCTATGAAGTCTCAAGCCAAGTCCCATGTCAAGAAAGACATACTTTGTGTTTGGAGTCCTACACAGGTAATAACGGAATTAAGAAAAGGGGCAAAGTTAGGCTAATTTACTGCTAGCCACCCATCAATGACAGATAATGTCCAATAAATAAGAATGCTTATTATTAAGATGACATTTAGGCAACCAAATCCTCAATATAAACATTTCGTTACTACACTGACATTTTAGCTAATGTTACCTTAAGCCGATGTTCGCTTAATAATATTAATGCTGCACACAAATTACCATTCTTTAGGAAGCCTCAAACGTTGTGGCTGCTGAGGGATTCATTTAAAGTATATTCATTGTCAGAAAAACAATACAATAATTCACTACACAATACCAACTCAAAAGGCTAGAGTCCAAGTGGAGTTACTAGTGTAAAAGTCAAAGTGAAGTTGCAAGTCTTTTTTTCTCTGGGCCCCTGCCAAATCTGAACAGTGATGGCATGTTTAGCCACATGTCTTCATTCCATCGCTGGCTGTTGAGGTGGTGTCCAGCAAATGATGTGGGCTTCGTAGATAATTGGCAGACTTTCTAGGGAAGACCTGGTCTGATTAGGAGAGACGGCGTTCATTCCACTTTGGATGGAGCAGGTCTCATATCTAGAAATCCGGGTTGCAGTTGCAGTCCTACATGCTTCTCTGCGCTTCCAGAGCAGTTACCCACCCATAACCCCATAATGACGGTGTCTGCCCCCCGACCACTTAAATTAATAAAATTAAAATTTAACAGCCGAGGAGATAAAAATATAACACATATTACTACCACTGAAATAGCACCTCAAAATAGGAGATTTAAATGTGGACTCTTAAACATCAGATCTCTGTCATCTAAAGCTAAACGATCTAATATAAGCAAATTATATTGACTTATTTTGTCTTACTGAAACCTGGCTCGGTCATGAAGAATATGTTAGCCTAAATGAATCCACTCCCACCAGTCATATTAATGCTCCTATTCCTTGGGGGACTGGCCGGGGAGGTGGAGTTGAAGCAATTTTCGACTAAGGCCTATTAAAACCATAAACCTAAAGTAAATTATAACTCATTCGAAAGCCTTGTTCTAAGTCTTTCACACCCAATCTGGAAAACAGGAAAGCCAATTCTCCTGGTCCTTATTCTGAGTTTCTATCTGAATTCTTAGAGCTTCTATCAAGTTTAATCCTTAAAACAGATAAAGTAATTATTGTAGGTGATTTTAATATTTATGTGGATGTTGAAAATCACACCTTAGTATTGTGTTTATCTCATTATTAGATTTAATTGGTTTCTGTCAGAGTGTACATGAACCCACTTACTGTTTCGGCCACACCCTCGACGTTGTTCTGGTATATGGCATTGAAATTGAACATTTAACAGTCTTTCCACAGAATCCTTCATTATCGGACCATTATTTAATTACCTTTGAACTCCTATTACTCAACTACACGCCACTAGGCAAATACTACTACACTAGATGTCTATCTGATAGTGCTGTAGCTAAATTTAAGGAAGTGATTCCTTCTGAATTAACTCAATGCTATGTCTCAATATAACAGAGGACTCTTTTGTGCTAATTTAGGTACGTCCCAAATTGATCATCTTGTCATCAGCAAATTGATAGTGCTGCAGGTTCACTGCGAACGACACTCAACTCTGTTGCCCCTCTAAAAAAGAAGATAATAAAATAAAGAAAGTTAGCTACATGGTATAACACCAAAACCTGCAAATTAAAACAAACATCACAAAAACTTGAAAGGAAATGGCTTTCTAACAATCTTGGAGAATCTTGGTTAGCCTGGCAAAATTGTCTTAAAATATATACTAAGGCCCTCAGTATTGCCAGCGTAGCCTACTACTCATCATTAATAGAGGAAAATAAAAACAACCCCAGGTTCCTTTTCAGCACTGTAGCCTGACAAGAGAGCCACAGCTCTATTGAACCATGTATTCCTTCGGCCCTCAGTAGTAAAGACTTATTGAGCTTCTTTAATGATAAAATTTGAACTATGAGAGAAAAAATTCATCACATCCTGCCCTCAGCTGGTGCTGATAAATCTTCAAGCATATAGGCTTTGGAGGGAGCTGTGAAACCTGATGTGTTTTTAACTGCTTCTCTCATGTCAACCTTATTCAACTAACGTCCACAATTTCTTCATCTAAGCCATCAACCTGTCTCTTGGACCCCATTCCAACTAGGCTACGTAAAGATGTTTTACCCCTAGTTAGCACTTTTTTACTAGATATGATCAATCTTTCTTTATTAATAGGCTATGTACCACAGTCCTTTAAAGTAGCTGTAATTAAACCTCTGCTTAAACCCCCCCCCCCATCCATCCATCCATCCATTTTCTACCGCTTATCCGGGGCCGGGTCGCGGGGGCAGCAGTCTAAGCAGAGACGCCCAGACTTCCCTCTCCCCCGACACTTCCTCCAGCTCTTCCGGGGGAATACCGAGGCGTTCCCAGGCCAGCCGAGAGACGTAGTCCCTCCAGCGTGACCTAGGTCTTCCCCGGGGCCTCCTCCCGGTTGGACGTGCCCGGAACACCTCCCCAGGGAGGCGTCCAGGAGGCATCCGGGACAGATGCCCGAGCCACCTCAGCTGACTCCTCTCGATGT